>JAXCHB010000085.1:0-467523 GCA_036926305.1 Uropetala carovei
CTCTCTCTCTCTCTCTCTCTCTCTCTCTCTCTCTCTCTCTCTCTCTCTCTCTCTCTCTCTCTCTCCCTCTCTCTCTCTCTCCATCTCCCTCATCGCGTTTTTTAACCCTCTTTCTCCATCCCTTTTATCCGTTTCTTCCCTTTGATCTCCTACCTTTTCCGACGATCATGCAGAATTTTTATTGCAGCCTGCGTTTCTCTTCGGGTATTAATCTCGCCAAGCATTCCATTCCCTCGTAATATTCCTCGGGATCTTTTAGGCGTTTTCTTTTGTTATCTCTCTCTCCCTCGTTTTTTTTAGCGAAACTTTTATGGCGGCTATGCTCGTTCCAGCCATCTTTCTCCGTTTTTTTTTCACTCTCTCACCCGTCGGTCTCACTTCCGTGTGCTATATCCTTGCTTCCTGACGCCACCCCTCTCCATCTCTCCTTACGTGTGGAATTCGCGTTAATTGCTCCTCCTCACGCACGCGTACACATCCGCATCTTAATTGCGCACCTCCGTTTCCTTGCACCGCCCACCTATATCTTTCTTTACTCGAGATATTCGTGTTAACCGCTTCCCTTCCTCGGGCCAAAAAAAAAATAAACAAAAGAAACGTTCTTACCGCGTTCGTACCATTGATGCGATCAGCGCCGCAATCTCATTCATACCTCTTAAAAATTTATTTACCCGGTTTTATTCGGTAGTGACCTTCCATAGAATCTTAAGTTGTTGTATATGCGACGAAATGGTAGCAGTAACAGTTTCGGTATTAAAACTTTCAAGTCCTTGTGTAAATAACTGACATAAGTGGCACGAAAAGTTTGATTTGCACGAGGAAATTGTGCCCTGCCCCTAAAATCTTCTTGCACAGCCATGGCGAGAGAGTGGTTCATTTTGCGAAAAATTCCATTATTTCCTCCTTTCCGCCCCGCCTTAACCCCCACCTCTCTTCCCTTCGCTGTCTGTCTGACTTTATTATTCCTCCGAATCCGCGTTCCCCTCTTCTCTGTCTCTCTCTCTCTATCTCTCTCTCTCTCTCTCTCTCTCTCTCTCTCTCTCTCTCTCTCTCTCTCTCTCTATCCCTCTATCCCTCTCTTTCCTTCCTTCCCTTGCATACTCTCCGTCTTGATTTGTTCATTCTCTTTCAGAATGGCGTGAGGCGGGAATAAAAATCGACCGACTTCGCGATGGTTTCTTCTCCTCTTCCTCGTGCGTCTGCATTCCTTACTGAAAAGTAAGAGAGCAGGGAGAGGAAGGGAGAGAGAGAGAGAGGAACCTTTCAAGAGGGAGTGAATAAATGAGGTAGAGGGATAGAAGGAGAGAGAGAGAGAGAAGAGGTCCTTCCGCTCTGGGAGGAGAGGCGTTCGATAACCCTTCCATGAAACGGTAGCGACGCGGTAGTGTACGTTAAGGAAAGAGAGAGAAAATAGGAGAATAAAGAGATGAAATGAGAGAGAGATAGAGGGGGGGGGAATAAAGAAGTGGGATGGTGAAAGGAAAGAGAGAGAGAATCAGACATTCCTAGACAGATAATAGAGTGAATACCATTGAAGGAGGATTACATTGGTCGAGGGAGAGGGAGAGAGAGAGAGGTAGATATTTGTAAAGAGGCGAGGAGTAGGGTGTAGAAGAGGTGTAAAGGTCTATGATAGGGATATAATGCGTAGGGGGAAATGAGAGGGATAGAGATTACTGGCATAGAAAGGGCTTAAAATGTTGGATTCTGAGAAGATAGAAGATAAAGGAAGTGAGAGAAAAGTGTAGAAAATGTACGTCATTTTATGGACAAGGTTGAAACTAGACTTGTCTCTTCCGTATAAAAGAAGGGTAAAGGAGAAGGGTGACTGAAAATGTGGGGTGGAAGGAAAGAAGGTCAGCCATTGGAAGAAAGAGAGAGATAGAGATTAATAGCATGGAAAATGACAGGAAATGAGGGAGAGGGGGATAGATGGAGAACGAGATAGATTAAGGAGGAAAGAGAATACGAGATGGAGATATATGGATATGCTTAGGAGGTAAAAGAAAGAATGGCGAGGCAGCATGGAGATAACAATTAAGAACAGAGAGAGATGAACCGAGAAAGAGGGACAGACAGACAAACGAATTTATTTAGGGCGAAATTGAGACTACATAGTCCCTTCTTACATTTAACCCTACGTTACGAATTACAAATGACAATAAAAATAATAACACATAAACATACAAACAGAAGACAAATACTTGAAACTAAACAAATAATACAAAAAAAACAAAAAAACAAGAGATTGAATTGCAAATTCGGAAACTTCTGAAAGGAGAAGACTAAGTATTTGTGGTAAAAACCTAGGAAGGACCTGACATGGCGAACCTAGTAAAATACCACGCAAGAAAACACCCACGAAGGGAAGGGGGGGTGGAAAAAACCTGCGAAGAGGGGGAGAGAGAGATATGAACCGAGGAAGAGAGAAGAAAGAGAGAAAGTGGGGGATTTTAAGCAGGAGATTTTTAAGTCTTAGCCTGCGGGTTGAGGTACGTGAGTATGATCGGAATGAGTTGGTAACTTGAGTAGGTGTCGTAGAGAGAAATAGAGAGGGAGAGAGAGATTTCATCCTTTTTTCCTTTATCTTTTTTTCTCCTTCCCTCCCACTACTTCCTCTTCCGAGGCTTAAAAAAACTTCGCTACATGTTTAATATAAAAAGTTTTTTGCCTACCTGCCTACATCTCTTTCCCAATTCCCCCCCCTCCACCCCCCTCCCATCCACCTCCCCCCCCCTCCAACCCCCCTCCAACCCCCCACCCCCTCCACCCCCCCTCTTCATTCCATCCAGAGCACCGCCTCTTCTTTCTCCTTTCCTTTCTCTCCCTTTTCGTTTCCACTTGCTCCCACGCTCGCTCACTTTTCTTTTCCCACTACATTCACTGGTTTCTCTCACTCCTTGCCTCTTTTTTATGTCCGTATTGCCGTGTTCTGCCATTTTCTCCACTTTGGATATCTTTCTTGCTCGTTTCCCTCACTCTTTCTCTCTGTTTAACTTGCTGTCATTATTATTGTAAAACCGACTCTCTCCAAAACTCGCGTTCTTTTTTTACGTTCTCCATACGTAGTAATGGGAATGTATTGTGATCATGAAAAAAATCGACTTCGAGATTTCAACGGAAATACACGTTTTGAGGTCCCTAGAACACGTTTAGACTATTTTCGGAATCATGTCTCTGTGTGTTGATGTGTTATTCGAAACCCGATTCGGTTTTTGCGATATTTCTCCGTTAAAACATCGTTATTGTATATACAATTCTATACATACGTTATAGAGAATGTAATTTCTTACAACTTTCATTTGAAACAATTTTCTATAGAAGTTATTGTTTAGGAATTATTTACAAATAATCGGTGTTTTCGGTTTCCGTCAAATATCTCCTTAAAAACGTCGTTATTGGTAATCTTCGTGAGAACCAATGTTGTAGAAAATAATATTCCTTCCAAGTTTTGCTTGAAACAAATTTTCGTAGAACCATCCATTTCGGAGATATTTTCCTCTTTCTTACACCACCACCATGTAGCGGTGAATTCTGTAAACAAATTCAAAATATGCCTAATTTACGGCAATAAGGACAACTGTATTCTTTTGCTATACGAAATAATAAATTTTCCTTATAATGCTATTCATAATAATTTAAATATTTATACCTCAAACATGGAGAAAGTCATGTGTTGGCCACATCAGATTCTTTCAGTCCTATCTACTCTACAAGACGTTTCGTCGTAAAATGTCTTTGCATTTTTTTTTCGCGAAATTCTTCCCGTTTTCTTCCGCTTCACCCTTTCTTTTCTTCCTCTCGCAGAACCTTCTTTATCTTATTTTTTGGGAAATTTCCTCGTGTAATTCGTGCGTGCTGCAACTAGATGTGGTGACAGAAAGGAGTGGAAGAAATCTCGGTCGTCCACCCTCGCAGCGGTGATTAAGTAGAATCCGAGAAATTCTTTTCTCATTCAAACTTACTTTTCAGAGGCGGTGTCTTTCTAGATCGGTCTACATGCCTACAAAACCCTTTGGTTTTGGCGAAAGTTGTTAGGTCAAGAATGTACAAATAAAATCTTTTCCAGAATTTCGTTTTAAATTTTTAATGAAGTAATTGCGTGATTAAGGATTTAGCATTTCGTTCTGATTTAATATCGAAAAGTTGATGATTCGTGGAAATCGTTCGCAATTTCCACGTCTGGACCTCTCCTATTATTTTTATTGTTTTCGAAAGGCTTCTTATGTATGAATAATGACTGGCAAACTTGTCTCTGCCCATTTGAGTTAAAAGGTTGGAACCTTTTTACTTCTTTCGTAGAGGCATGGTTTGTCAAATTGATTTTATCCATAAGGTGATCTAAACTGTATATTTTGATGTCAATGCCTAGATATCCATACCGGTAAGTTTTTATTTTAGCACGTGTCTAGACTAAAAAGATATATCTTAACGTCCACCCTGTTTACTCCTGTTTACACCTTTCTTCGAAACCTTGTTGACGCACGTGACAGGCGCGAAAAGAAGAGCGATTAGCATGCGAAAAACGCGACTTATTTTGTTTTTAATTACGTGTGTTTTTCCCACGTTTCTCTCCTTGTACACGCGTTAGGAGTACCTACTCGTTCGTCTCACTCGATATCTTCCCTCCTTAAATTCAAGGATTCTGCACATCTCTATTTTATTTTCTTCCATCTCTTCTTCCAACTTTGAGCGATCTCCCCCTCTTTCTCGCGGTCATTCCGTCGCCATGCTTGGCCCGCGAAAACTATCCACGCGTCGCGAAACGAAACGTCGCGCGCGACGTCGGCATTCCGTTTCCTCCGTAAAGAGAAGTGGGTCAATCGCGGATATTTTTCTCGCTCAATCGGTAAAGGATTGATTTTATTTTTTCTATTTAACTTTCCCTCTGGAGACGATTAGTGGGAGATCGTTATGCTGAAATGGAGCGACCCTTTCATTAAGCCGCCTTCGAAATGTGACTCGGCATAAAAATACGCCTGCCGACGATAGGGAGAAAATCGACGCTCGTTTCGCGTTTATTCGTTATTATGGTGATTTATTTATATCGGTTTATATATCGCCTCCATCGACTCTTTTGTTCGGTATATTAGGATAGATTATTCTTTACGATACGCCATACCGGTAAGTTTTTCTTTTAGCATGTCTCTAGACTAAAAAGATATATCAAAAAGATAGTCGACGTTTTTTTTGTGTGTGTGTGAGAGAGAGAGAGAGGGGGGGGGACCAAGGACCAAAGCTTTTGGATGCTTTGAGAAAAAAATTATACAAAAATAAAAATTTCGGAGAAATTGCCTGGCCAAATTAATTGTTTAAGGCGTTACCATAGAATTTATAAGACAGCAACAGGCGGGAATTGAATTATGTTTTCCTTTCTGTGAGTGAATTTAATACTTACACTATTTTCAGCGAAAATTGAAGAATCGTATATGTTTAAATGTATATTGCATATTTTATTTCAGCGCCTCTCAGTAACAGTTTTCTTAAGAAACATGTGTATCACTACCCCACTACTCATAATTTAGTGAACTCAATAAGCAAACCTTGAAAATCAACACGCAAACCTTTCAAAATACGCCATAAATGTCGAATTAAAAAATTAAAGGAGTAAACAGTCCTTCTGAATATATTTATAGGCGCCCTAATCAGATATGTTGTCAAACGTAAAAGAATTATGTCGGCCAACCTAGCAATCTTGAACACTTGCTGACCTAAATTGATAAAGCCACGGACTAATTCACCCAAGTGTTTGTAGGACCAACCGAAAACTGTTAGGGTTCTCACTATTCCTCCCCATCCCTCTGTTTCTTTCTCTCTCCCTCTCTTCCTCTCCGTATATTGGCATCGCCTGCCGGAATAGGACGAGTGGCCGGACAGGCTTTGGCGGGAAATGGATAGAGGAAGGAATGGAATGTCAGAGGGCGTAGTGGGTGGGTGTGTGTGTGTTTGGGTGATCCGAGAGGGAGAGGAGGAGGAGGCGGAAGGGAGGGAGAGCGAAGGCAGTAGAATCTAGAGAAAGGGAAAGAGGGAAAAGAGAGAGAGAGAGAAAGAGGAGTATCCGAGTAGTCACTGAAGAGAGATAGCGGACGAAGGATGGGTTGGGTCGGAGGATGAGTCTCCCGGATGTTGCCGGAGTTGGGTTTCTCCAAGCCGATGGATGAATGAATGGCCCTCTTGATACCTCGGCGGTCTACAATATTCCCGAATCTGGAGAGGTCCCGGATGGCGGAAACGAGTGCGGGGAGGAGGATAAGGGAGGTTACGGAGGTGGAAAAAGGGATGGGAGTGGGTGGGATGAGCGAGTGACGTGGAGGATGAGGATAGAGATACAGGAATAGGGGAAGGATCGGGCAGAGTTATTTTTCTTTTCATTCAATAGCTTCGTTTCTGACTGAATGCGAGCTTGAGAATACTCACGTATTCGCAAATATAATATTTGCTGAAGAACCGCGTATTCGAGTGTGTGTAGGGAAGGGTAGAAAAATTCGCGTAATAGTTCCCTGTAAGTTCACCACACGATTTTATATAACGGCTGAAAACTGCTGTATTTATGAGGCACTAAAGGTTAGGGAGAATCTTTCGAAAAGGTTAAAATTTAAATATTTCATGAATGAATTATTTACAACCTGATGGATAATTAAGGAAAACTCCAAGAATCGCAATACGATTTGGTTCACCAAAATTATTTTGTCGTAATCATTACCGTCATGTAGTCGACACAAAATGCATGCATGCTCATAATGCTGCATAACATACAGGATAGCAATAAAGAACATCGCCTTCACTGTTTCGAATGAAAATTATCTCTGCAGACACAAATCGTTTGGGATTAGCAGGTAGGTATTTTGGCTACAACGCGGCCGTCATCAGTAGAAATACGCCGCATTTCTCTATAAATAACGGATCACCGCCTTGGGTAACCACATAAGAATCGAATACGCCCATTTGGCGATTCCAACGGCTTATTAGCTATTGCAACCATCGAGAAACTTATTTAAGTCTAAGATTCCCTCTTGATTCTTCCACGTTGCTCAGTTTCCGTAAAATACACGTTAATAAAGACGGATCCGCGTTACTTAATTAACGCGTATGAGTTTCCAAGTGAACGGGAAACACAAAAACGAAATTTATTACGGATAAGTAATAGAAAAAAGTGAGATTCTGCGGCGGAGGATGCGGATGAAAAAATAATAATCTCTCAGACGAACATTGAAATCTCTAAGGGAAGAGGGAAGAAGATTAAGAAGGGCGCGAAAAGAGGGGGAGAGAAAAAAACTTCGGAAAATCTCTCTCTCTCACACGTTCTCCTGGGGATCTCCCGAAAGTAATAGAAGAGGACGATTTTTTCTCCTCTCTCTCTCTCCCTCGTAGAGTTTCCGGGGCAACGCCGAACCGGAGATGTATGAGTCAAATCTCGAAAAGGGGAGAGAGAGAGGAAGACGATAATTGCTCGCATTAAATCGAGAGGGTGACGGATGGATGTGTATTGGGTGAATTGATGGAAAGGAGAGAGAGGGAGAGAGAGGGCGTGACGGTGGAAGAAGTGGATGGCGGAATGGAGGAGTTTGTGGTTGGGAGAGGAAATGGAGAGGAGTGGAGAAGCTGCTAAGAGGAAAAGGAAAGGCTAGAGGTTGGAGGGCGTCAAATTGGTTCAAGAGAAGGAATGGGAGGGAAAGATAGGGAGTTGGGAGGGGCGAAAAGGGAGGAGAGGGAGGGGATGGGGAGCGATGATGGGAACTCAGACCGTGTGCTCCCCTATCCGCGCTGGGCAAACAAATCGCTTTTGGCGGGCCAATAATCGGGAAGTTTGAAGGTTCTGGTGAAGAGGGGGCGGGGGAAACCCCGACAGAAATTCTTCCCGCTCGCGCCCATCCACGCCAGCACACCAACCCAACCCTCCCCCATCCCCCCCCACACACACACACACACGAAAGAGGACGCACACACGCAGAAACACACGGAACAGCAGCGAGCAGCCTCGTTGGGCTCTCTTATTCTGTCTCCATTCTCTTTCTCTCTCTGTCTTTCCTCTCTCGCCATCGAAAGTTTATAAATCGGGGAGAATGAAAATCGTAAAAGAGAGAAGAGGAAATGGTTTAGGGGTTGGTGTTTGAAGGGGGAGGGGGTAGATGGAGAGGGGGAGGAGAGAAAAGGGGGAATGGGGTAGGAGGAAGTGGATAGGGCTAGAGAGGACGTCTGAGAAAGACATTTCCTAAAAGTATTTATTGCTCGAGGATAGAATGGTCCGAGTCGCTTAATTGAGAAACTTTTTATAATTGTGAATGGGAAAAGGAGATTGCTTATTGTGTTCGAAATTCATATTTCGGGTTGTAAGAGATTCGATGCCAGAGATGCGTAATATGAGGGATGGATGAAAAAATAATTGGAAGTGTATTTGTTTGCTGTTTTGCTATTAATTTCGATTCGAGGATTTACGGAGAATATAAGCCGGTCATATTATAAATTATTTTCAAGTGTATTTATTTTTCGTGCAATACCGGTTCAAGATCCAGGGTATATTAATTAATGTGAAGACATTAAAAATAACTTACGGAAGAGGAAAGATAAATGAGGATATTTAGGGCAACTAGGTGTTGAAGGAAACCCAGTGAGCACTTACCGGAAGGAGAGCCGCTGGGGTATTGGAGAGACACATTTGTAGAAGTTATTGGAGCTTTGGGGATGATCCCTTCGTCAGCACAAGAGAGAAAAATATTGCCTCGGTATCACCCCTGCCTCTTTCCCCCTCTTTCCCCCTCTTTCCCTATTGTTCTCTCTCTCTCTTGTGCTCACGAAGGGATCATCCCGAAAGCTCCAATAACTTCTACAAATGTGTCTCTCCAACACCCCAGCGGATCTCCTTCCGGTAAGTGCTCACTGGGTTTCCTTCAACAGCTAGTTGCCCTAAATATATATATATATATATATTCACATCCCTTCGCATTCGAAGATTCCCTCGTGCAACTAGGTCAACCTCCTGTCTTTATTTTTTTGGCTTACGATTGTCTTGACGCCACGCCAAATTGCCTCTCGATCACCACACCTCTCTCCCTCTTTCAGCTCTGATTGTCCCAGGAAATTGGCCCGGGTTCTTCAATCGAATGCATTCCCCCTCAAAACATCACGCGTCATTTACCTCACAAAGAATCGATATGCATGGCTAATCAGATAAGTATTTCGATAGAGAAAAATATTGCCTCGGTATCACCCCTGCCTCTTTCCCTCTCTCTTCCTATTGTTCCCTCTCTCTCTCTTGACGTGACCTTATCCAGAAATCATGTGCCACGAGTTCCAGGGTGATGTGATTTTTTTATTTCGAATGTTTTTCATACATCAACATAATGACAGAAAGGAGAAGGGGAAAGGGAGTGTTTTAATGCATGCGATTACAGAAGTGATAAAAATAAATATCGTCGATAAGCCGAAATTCGAAAGGCACACGAGAGAGAGAGGGGGGGGGGGGGGGTGGGGGGCAGTGCTAAATGAAACACGCTATCCAATACTCATTTCGAAAAAAATCGGCAGAATCGTTGTTATTGAACGATCTTTTCCGAGTATAAAAGTTAATTAACTTGTGAAAGGTTAAATGTTACAATAATTTGTACAGTCCATCATTAAAAGGGTAACCTTTATGACCCAGTGAGAAATATCGTGAGCGGTTTTCAATTGCACTGAGTAATGAAAAATTCGTTATGAATAGTTGGAGGTTGCTTTGAATTTTTTCGAAAAGATTTTACCCGTCAAAGGGCATATAATTCTCGCACCATCCTCGCCAAAATGAGAAGCTTACCAAGATGCGATAAAATATAATATTATATTACGGTATATTACAATCTCAAAATCGTGTCCAGTCAATTACCTTTCCTATTTTTTTTATCGAAAATAAAAAAAACCAAAATATTAACCGAAATAAAAGCCAATACCGCAAATAACATCGGCGGCCTCAGTAAGGACTCAAACGCGCGACCAACGTATTGAGAGATAAGATGCTAAAGGGTTGCGGATAATTGGAGAAAAAATTCGGCGAAAAAGTTTACTCCGAAATGAATTACGAGAAAAGCAAGAAAGCATATAAAATTTAAAATGGCAGGTACATAGTAGCTTTCACCAGAGAGCAGTCATTCACTCCAAATTCTCCACATTCCTAGATATGCATATAAACTTCAGTGTAATTGACGTTAAAATATGATGGGTATGTATAAATAAAGTATTAAATTAGAGCCCTCTCTCTCTCTTTTTTTCTCACTCTCACTCTTCCCAAAAAATGTAGCCCTGGATCTTCTGGTGACGGTGATTTATATGTTTGCGCGGAACTCCCCGTCACATAGATCTTTATTTAACAAGATGTGTGTTATATATATATATATATATATATATATATAAACATGTGCAAATGGCGGCGTTTGGAATCGTCCCAACTTTCACCCTCACCACATCTTAGGCGAAATACCCCAAAAAAAGTAACGGAAGAGAACTTATATTTTAAAAAAAGTACAATTGAGGGAATAGAAGAGTTTAGAGATTATAAGATAGGGTTGTGCGTGCGTCTGTGTGGGCAGAGAGAGAGAGAGAGATAGCGAGAACTTTGGTGAGAGGATTTTTTTATTTACTCAACCCGCTCGAAGATAGGAAGGGAGCGACTCCGCTTCCGTTCCCTCGCCTTCTGTATTCCTCGCCGTTGTTTTTTTTTTAATCGCGCTTTGGGAAAAGAGCATTTTCATGAATGGTCGCGGTTTGTGAGTGTGTGTGTGTGTGTGTGTTTGCGAGGGAAACGCGAAAAAGAGAGAGAGAGAGAGAGTAGAATCCTCTTATTTCCAAAAGGGTATTAAAAGGGAGGCGGAAGCAGGCGGGATGGATTTCCTTCCTCTTCCTCCTCGACGTTCATTTCATGTCGACCAACGCGTACATACACGCGCGCGCGCACTCTCTCTCTCTCCTCTTTCGTAATGACCTCGTTGTCGCACACAAACACACTCGCACAGGTGCACGCACGCACACACAGAAACACGCTCGCTGTTCGGACACTGATTCCCACGTTGCGTGCAGTCAACAATCCGTCTTCTTTTTTTTTTGGATTTTGAAGTTTTCTTTCTTTTTTTTTGGCGGAGGAGGAGGAGCGGAGGTTGGAAAGAGGAGAGGTGTTAAAGAAAAGGGAGAAAGTAGAGGGAGAGAGAGAGGAAGAAGAGAAGGATAGAGGAGAAAAGTAGAAGGGAGAGAGAGGGGGGCGAAGAAGAGAGTGTGTAGAGGGGGAAAGGAGAAAGGGTGGAGGGAGGAAATAAAGAGGGGGGAATAAGGAAGAGCGGGGAAGGAGAGAGAGAGAGGAGAAGAGGAGAATGGATGGAGATAGGAGAGGAATTAAAGGATCGGGGGATAAAGGAGAATTAGACGGGGGAAAGTGGTGCGTGACGATTTACTCCTTCCATCTCTCCACTTCTCTCCCCCTCCCACTATATACACCCCCTTTATCCCTTCTCCCCCCCCCCCCTCCCTTCCTCTCCCCCCCTCCCTCTCCTTCCATTCCAAACCATTCCTGCATACTATCGGGTGTTGTGTGCTATAGGGTCGTAAATCGTCGACGGTTAATTTCGGAGCACTCTATTTAAAGGCAACCTCTGTGCGTCTCTTTCTTCATCCTTCCCAACCCCAACCCTCATTCCCCCCCCCCTCCCCCCTCCAAAAACCCGTATCGTTTATGCGTCTACGTAAGAGTTTTAAGAATTCACCGGGAGGATTATTTCAGAGTTTCTCTCGGTGAGGAGTTTTTTTTTCGCGTGATCGATACTCGTGTCATCCCCTCACGCGCTGAGTTTCTCGTGAAAACGGTTGCCGGAGTAACCGAAATTGGGTCGCGAAATCAAGGAAGCCAGGTAAGAAGCCACGAGTCGAGTTTCGACCTGTTCATAGTCACGGGAATCATGAAAAAAATCCCTTGGTTACTCTTTCGTGCGTTCGGTTAAGATAATTCAAACATGCTTCGCTAAGTGACACGTGAAGTAATTAACAAAGGATAATTGTGTTTATCAGCCATATGAGTGCAAGCAGAGAAACGTAATTTTCTTGCTGTATACATAGGTATAAGCTACTACTTTAATTACCTCTTAATTCAGTGGAATACATTAGTTATTCTTGGAATATGTCAGGACAAAGTGATTTACAGTGAGCCCACCGTCAGCTCTGTATTGATCGCCCGAGTATTAGAATAAACGTATTAATTCGTTCCCAGAATTTCGGTAAGACATCCACGTGTTCAGTAAAGTATGTAATGGTTCAATCGTTCTCTTAATAAAGTTCATTGTTCACAGAAATAACTTACATTTATCGGCAATCTGCGACCGCGCTTTAAAACTTACTAAAAGCTTAACCATTATATTTTTAATATTCCTTTACAAACACGCGCGCGAAATAAAGACCGCGTCGTTTCCGAAATCACTGATACCTCTCAATAAGATAGACCCGAATTGCGTCGACGCGAATCGCTGGGGGGAGAAAAAAAAGACAAACAGCGAGCGGCAGACTATGGTTTTCGGCGACGTCGTGACATCGAAACGTCGTTGATAGCGCCCACATACAAACACCCACCCGCGGGCATTTTCAATGGGAATGAGAGAGAGAGAGAGCGAGAGAGGCAGAGAGAGTCTACACCCTCCAGAGCGTGGGGATCGTAATTACGAGGTTCCCTTCTTCCCTTTTCCCCGATCCTCCCTTTCACACACACACAGATCTGAGATGTGAAAGTGAGAGAGAGAGAGAGAGATAAAGGGAGAAAAGGATAGACAGAAAGAGTGATATAGAGGCAAATGCGGTTGTTCTGTTTGCGTGTTCGCCAAAAACCTTCGTGAGAATCGTTTCGTCCACGATCCCGAAGAGGAAGAGTTGGAGAGAAATCGGAAGGTGGAGCGAAAACACAGAGAGAGAGAGAAAGAGGGAGAAACAGAGGAAGAGACGGAGAGAGGGTAGGGGAAGGAGGAGAGAGATAGGGGGAGAGAAATGAAAGAGAGAAAGGGAAGAAAGAAGAAGAGGAGAAAGGGGAGAGAGAAGTGGGAGAAAGGGGAGAGGGAAAAGGGAAAGAGGAGAGAGAGGGTGAAAGATAGGAAAGGGGAGAGAGGGGGAGGGAAAAACAGGGAGAGAGAGAGGGGAAGAGATGGATAAAAAACGAGGGGTGAACGGTGAAGAGAGTGAAGGAGGGGTGTTAGTCGAGTTTTTCGCTAGAGAATTCGCGGTGGGCGAAACGGAGTGGGTTGGGGTTGGTTGTTTTTATGGTTCGGAAACAAAAGGAGGGAGAGGAAATAATGGAGTAAGGTGGGGGAAGGGGGGGGGAGAAGGAAACCGTAAAGTGGGAGGGTTTTTTTTCCTGAAGGGGAATAGGGAGGGGAAATCACTGTTCGCGTTCAAATCCTCAATAGGAAACGTTCAAAGAAAAAAAGTGTAAACGAAAAGGGAGGTGGAAATAGTGAGCGAGAGGAAATACACTGAGGTTAGTCACAGAAAATTGTTTCGTTTTTCGAGAGGAGGAGGAGGTGGGGGAGAGGGGAAAAACATTTTCTTATTTTTTTTAACTCCCGCTCTCGCCACTTAAAGAGTTGTTAAAAAATAAAACGAGTTCTTAAATAGTCCCGTAGAATCAAAGCATAGGTAAAGCGTGTTGCGCGTGCGCTGGGAACGTGAACTTCGGACGCATTCCGAGAAACCATGGGAGGAAAAAAATAGGAACGTTGGAAAGGAGATGTTTAACGTGGTATTTCGTGCCGCTGAATCGATTGTTTTCTTTTTTTTTTGCCTCGACGTTGGCGTGAGGAATTTTTAATTTCATTTTGCGGCTCAATTTATTGCCAAAGAAATGCTACGGGCAATTTCCTGTGCGAATTTAGTTACTTGCTCTCGATCAATATTGCGATTCGTACTATTCCATTTAAATGCAAGAAATATTGCTCGTTCGTTTGCGGTGCCATTAAAACGGTTTGAAAGCGACCTAGCAGCACTAATTTATCAAATCGTTTTGTACCATCATTTACCAGCACGCGGTTGGGTCTGTCACGTAAGAGCAACTCCATTCCTATTACATAATTTTAAATACCCGGATAGAGAATTTAAATTGCTTTTTTATGGTTATTAAACAACGATTGGCGTAAATGTCATCATTTTAATTGGTGAGAATGGATAGGCCATTGCCACTGAAATAATTACTATGATATAAAATAATTTGTGTCGAGATGTTATTACGAATATAATAAAAAGATAATAACATTAACGTCACGCAAGGTAATAATATTAATCGTATCTCTGGGAGTTCAACGTATGAATGAACCCAAAAGGCAAATCAATATATGTTCATTTTAATTTTAATCTTCAGAACATGAAATTACTTTTAACCTTCCTTCTACTTTATCCAGCTTCACCCAAATTTATCTAATTGCTGTTATTTATGGTATAAGAAAATTAAGAATGAAAAAATCTTTATAATTTTCTATATTTTAAAATAAACATTTACTGACGTTTCGTTCCACATGTTTATACCTCCTAAATGATTTAGTATATCGGCATAAAATTATTCCAGAGTAACCTCTTCGACTCTCTTTGGACCGCGTTAGAGTTTTCATGGCACATCGCGGGCCACGATTAATCAAGCCGGTATAGCATAACCTAGTAAATTGTCTTCAAAATAGCATTTAATTACAGACAATTGTCTTTGTAACATTATCTTATAAAAAAGTTTAAAACTTTTAATCAAAATTGAGCGAGTTGTTGCTATAAACGAAGAATAAGCTATTAAGGAGGTTCACTGATCCAGAGGAATCTTATTACTCATTCAAAGGCTTACTAAATATCATTCCGTAATGTTATTCTCTCTGATAGATTAGCATTTCACATGCTTGGATCGGCTTCGAAAAATTAACATTTCTGTTGCAGCTGTTATTCAATCAGATTAATTAAGGAACGGGTCTTGGTAAAAAAATGTGCTGAATATGGAGTCAGAATTAAATTATAATGCAAACGTTTCTTTCTCGATTCATGCAACCTTGAACCCTTTTATTAAAGGGTTCAAGGTTTGTAGACTTTGAAAGGAACAGAGTTATGCGGTTTTTAGCTTTACAAAATCAGAGCTATAAAGTCCCGTGCTGTTAAATTTGAAAAGTTTTTTAATATTTACTAAGAAAAATTAAGATACATAGATGATCCTTGTTTTTAGGTACAAGAGCAACACCGTAATGCACTTGAGAATATGGAGATAGTCGGTGAAGTTAAGATCACGCCTTATGAGCATCTTAACATGTATGTTATCCATCCATGTAAATAACAAATATGTTCATTTCCTGCGTTATACTTTGTATTCAATATTGAAACATTTTCTGTAGACTTGTTTATAAATGATTACAATAATTGTATGCTAACAAAATATAAACAAAAAATAATTTCTGCATCACACCATTGAGGAGTTATAAAAAAACAAAGTAAACATAACGATTTTGCTAAAATGGGAAAAATCCAGAATTGTTCGTAAGTTCAATTATTTCCACTTTGCGCGATTTCATAAGGACGAAGCGCGATTGTTTTCCATCTCCGTTGCGTTAATTTCGGCTAGTTTTAATTGATGCGTATCTCTCGATTCTCCATAAATTCTCTTCATAGTTACGTGCTCGAAATCACCCAAAAGGAACCGCGACAAAACGACCGTTAATTTGACCAATTCGAAGCAAAACAATCGCGTTTGTCATACAATTTCCCAATTTTACGAACCGATACGCGCAAAACGTCTGCTCTATCGGTCTCTCTCATTTGATTTCGATTTATGGAGAGGGAGAGGCTATTTCTTTTTTTTTTCGTAATTCGTGCTTCGCCGGCAATTAATGCCCACGACACGAGACGATGATCCGGACGAAGCGGATGCCATCTGGAGAGAGAAATGCTGAACCTTTTTTCCCTTCTAGCTCTTTTTGTTGCCAAAATTTGCGGTCTTCCCGAAAAAAAACCCCCTCTCGTACGAGGGACAGTCACGCCAACCAACTCGTGGAAAACGCCGCTTCGGGATTAGATGAATTTCATCGCGAGAGAGAGAGAGAGGGGGGTAATTTTTTTTCCGCAATGCATCTATCTTTCCTTTAAACTTGACGACCGCAAGAGATAAAAAAATTCAAAAATAAAATATTTTTGCTTTACAAAATAGGCGGCCTTAATAGGATAAAACAAGAAAAATTTCAGACTATTTGTTCGTTATAAAAGATTTTGGCGTCATATTCTTTTCATTACTGTTCTTTACATATCATTTACGTAATAATTTCGCTTTGATCGGAGGTTTTCAAGGTTGAGCTGCAATAAAAAATCGGTACAATATACAATGTACAAATTTTCTCATATACTAATCCGTCGTTTAGTTATCTTTTGAAAAATATGAACTATGTACAATCATTATAAACATCAACTTAATTATTCGAAATTTGATGAAATTCGTATGAACCGTTTTTTAGAAAATCCAATTGTTATTAAAGTTTTCCAAGAATGAACTTGAATTTTCATTTTTCGAGAAATTTGAACTATGCAGTATTATTGCAGAAGTAAACTCAAGTAACTGTACGAAATTTGATCAAAATCGTTGAAGCCGTTTTTGAGAAAATCAAATTGTTGTTAAAATTGCCAAAAATAAACGGCCCTTAATTATTCTGAAATTTCAACCATTTCTCCATAGCTTCTATTCTGTATGATGAAATGCCTTTCTCAATATACTTCGAATACGAGAAAATAGAAATGTGTTTGCTATTAACTTTGTAATCAGACTCCATTTATTCCAGCTTATGGATTGAGATTATTACGTAAATGATATGTAAAGCAATGGCATCGAAAATAATATGACACCAAAATCTTTTATAACGAACAATTAGCCTGAAATTTTTCTTGTTTTATCCTTTTAAGGCCGCCTATTTTGTAAAGCTATAAGATTTTATTTTTGATTTTTTTTATTCTTACTTGTTGTCATCTTTTAAGAGCAAAAATTAGTAACATTCAATGAAAAATAACGATCGTAAATTATTTACTTCAATCGCTTTCTTGCAATGATTGATGTCAAAGTTCGTGATTTGTGGAACGTCGTGACTTCATACGTCTCTAGTGCTAGTGTAGGCTCGTCAGTCTAAATCACAAAGCAGATAAGATGAGAAACCCGGTACCGGCGTTAGCCTACTCTTTTCGAAAAGCACCAAGGAGGACCAACGGCTTTACGTTCCTTCAGAAGGATGAAGTGTTGATTCGGGTGCTCTCCTCTAAACAGTTGAATAGGAGCCGCAAGATCTATTGAAAAAAAATCTTTACTTTCGCAGGGTTTAAACGGGTATGCTCAGCGTAGCATGCCAACGCCCTCGCCACTATGCCACACCACCCCATTTCGCAAGTTTTGAAATTTCGAAGATACTTTTCTACCCAGAAGCCATCTACCGCAGCGTGAGGGATAAAATACTTTCTCAAAGGAACCATCTACTAATTACGAGTTTTCAATTGTTTTATGAAAAAGTTCAAATTTTTAAACTAACAGTGAATATTATAGAGATATAAAATGACATCATAGAAATAAGCTAAAATTTTCGTACAATTAAGCATTATAACTTCTCTCGCCATACATTGATCAAAATGAAAACTCACGTTGAAATCCGTATTTCCCACTATCATTTCTAACGTTGGGGCACAGAATGCTACTAAAACACCCCCAGACTCACTGGCAGAGCCACCACAATCAAATAGAATTTTGAAAAGTTTGAACATTCACAGTTTAACTTCTAGATGAGATAAGAGTTTATTATTGAATAAAATCCATCTACTTCCAATCAATGTTAAATTCTTTACGATCCGATCATGCGTTCAAAAGATATGAGGTAACAAAAAATGGCCTACCCCAAAATATATGTACTATAATATATTTTGAAGGGTGTGTTTGTTGGTTTGTCTGTTTGTTGGATTGTGTGTTTGTCCATGGAACTCCTCCTAAACGATAAAAGCTAGAATAACCAAATTTGGTACGATTCTTCCTTACATCCTTAGTGAATTGTCAATGTTTGGTCAACCGGGATTAATCAGTGCTGCCAATATAGGGGATTAACATTTTTCCACAAGATGACACGTATGAATCCATTTCTTGACTTGCAAGGTATTCTTCCTTCAAGCATTAAAATTCGTAAATATGGACCGATTTTTTTCGTTTTTGCTTTATTCGACGAATACAACTCTATACTATCTTATTCCTGGGAAGTTTACATGTTACAGGGTCGAAGTTTTCAGAAATACGCTATTTGTTTCGAAATTTTGTGGATTCTTCGTACTCTTTCCGGACGTTGACAAGCCGGCCGTTATTGTTACCTCCGATTCAGTTACCTTCAATGAAGCTTATAAATAGACGAAAGTTTAGCGTTATTCGATTCGCACTTTTTTTTATGCAACGAAACGATCGATGTTTATGGATATCAACGTAAATAGATACTGATTATTATTCAGGAAGCGTTTATTGATGAAAGTAATTGAACCTTCTTTCGTCTATTGCATATTGGAATCTTACATTTTTGTAAGTAAAATCATTATATTCTACATTATAATGTTTATTAA
This sequence comes from Uropetala carovei, assembly GCA_036926305.1. Classification (NCBI taxonomy): domain Eukaryota; kingdom Metazoa; phylum Arthropoda; class Insecta; order Odonata; family Petaluridae; genus Uropetala; species Uropetala carovei. The sequence continues at coordinate 18,583 of JAXCHB010000085.1, forward strand.
AGTAAATAAGCTCACGTATCTGGTACACATTTACCAGTCAGTGCTCAATCACGGATAACTGTACGTTGCTTTTTCACGGGTTTCTTGCTTACAAGACATAAAAGTAAATATTTCAGCGAGGCATAATTACACAAGAAATGAAGCTGGATTTGGCGAAAATAATATGATAGGAAATAAAATTATCGTTATATTTGAATGCAATAGGCTCGGAAACGGACTGTTACAAGCAAATATGATTAATTGTTAAGAAAAGCTAATTGTAATTTAAAATGGATCTACTATATATTTTAAAGAGTTTGTATGTTGTGCTGTAGTAGCTTCACTAAATCCGTTGAAATTCAACCGGAAATTCTGCTAGTATATAAATAAATATCCGACGAACGCATATAAAAGATTTTATAAAAAGAGGAACTATTCTTGCGAGGAGGAAATTATACGTATAATGGATGATTGTAAAGAGATCACTCGTGTGTTTTGTTTTTTTTTTCGATTCCGCTCGAATTCGCGAGTGCGCCGCACGCATGCGGACGACGTGATCAACTCGGAGAGGGAAAATGGGGGTGGAAAAAATCCCACTTTTTTTGGACGCCAGAGATTTCTTCGGCTTCGCTTGAAGTATTGCTGATTCTAACAGGTAGCTCGTAAACGATAAACCGATGGGTGGGAATTGAGGAGCGGATTTTCGGGGTTGATTGAATTTTTATCCTTTTGTTCGCTCCACGACGCCGCCGCCGACTGAGCGGGCCACTCTACTCGCACGGGTGAGATTTCCGAAGAGTTCACCCATACACACACACACACACACACACGCACGCATGGGTGTGTTTATAGGACATCGTTTTTTCATCCTATCTCGCGAATGTTGTTTTTCGTTTATTTCCGTGACTTATCTGCTATTTACTGTAGGTATCGCGTCTCATTCAACGTGGCTTAAAATAGTTTAAATGATATTAATAATCAGTGTTCATAATATCGACAAGTTATAAGTTCAATTATCTTCGACTGTGTGCATTCATAGTCACGCGTATACTACTCGTATTAAAATTTTACCAGGTATTATGATTGTAAATGTGTATGAGTGGCGCATAAAATTTAACTATCAAATTCTCGTTGCTTTCGTGTTATGCAATCAAATTGCTCATGATTTTCGTCATGCCACATCCAGCTTCTTTAGATGAAATTTAAAATGAATGACTTGCGTTAGTAAAACAAATATATCTAATTTTTTGGGTGGGGGGGGGGGTTGAATTCAAACAAGAGCTATGCGATAGACGATAGAACCTCCACATTAGCTGGGAATCAGATGTCTAGGCAGTGATACGGATATGTGCGCCCTCCTTCCACAGATTTATAAGTTTTTCCCTGATATGTTTTTCATGTCACGACTTCGGATATCTTGAATTTGAATCCGGATCCTAGCTCCCAGGTTCCATTCCTCCGATCGCCATCTTGCACACCCAGTCACTTCACGATACTCCTTTATTTCCACATGCTTTGGAAATGCGTTCATCAAAGTTCATTCAAAATTAATTATGCGGTTAAATATTACCCTTCGTGAATGTGCTATCGCAGCTCCTAATCCTTGATTTCATCTAAAATTTAATGGAAAGTTAGGAAATTTAAGCAATATGAGATGATGAAACATTAGATGAAACATATAGTTAACTGTTTCAGGTGTAACTTGATGGAATTTCTTCATATTGTCGAAATAAAACAGACTTACTTGGTAATTCCACAAAAATTTCAAAAATGACCTAGGTTTCGTTGCCGTCCAACATCATCAGGTGACTTACCAAGTAAGTCTGTTTTATTACCACATTAACTGTAACATTTGTTTTTTACATCCCCGAGATGGAACTTTTACGGGAAAATGCATCGAGGTCAAATGCGAATATCTATCTCTTCTTCCAATTCCCGCCCAAAAAAAAAAATTCCGAACGCATTTGGGGTTGTAGCATGCGCGGAGAATATGGAACGAACCGAACCGCGCCGCTCCAAGTGTGCCGGGGTGTGAGAAAAACCGAAAATTTCTCAGGTCATTATGTCCCGAATCTCTTTCAGAATTGGCAGTTTTGAGATTCCTATCTGAGGGGCTCTTTTTCGGGTTGTGCTAATGGAGCCAGTCCGTAGAGCAAGCGTTCGTACGTTCCGCTTCTTTATGCGGCTCGTTATTTATTGTTAATGAGAAGAGAGATTAAAGGACTTTTGTGGACGACAAAAATTTTAATTCGTCGGATTTAAAAAAAATCAATTTTAACCACATTTTCTAATATTTTCATGAAAAATATTGTCTTTAGTCATAAAAGAATCAGTTTACCAGGAAATCGTTTTCACTCCTGACTGAAATGCATTGCTGGTGTTCCTGTTATGTTGATTTGTCCTTCGATTTAAATAGTTTATATTAAATAAATGTATACTACAAATAATTTAGCTGTAAATACTTTGAAGAGCCAATGAATTTCTTTTGCGCGTGATTTTAACCCGGTCAATATACTAATGATACTACAAATGACCTGATATACATTGAAAATATAAATATAATCTTATCTGAGAGATTAAAAATCTAAGGTACACATATATTAAACCACCTGCATCTATTGACAGGTTAGATTTTTCAATTTTTTAATTCTGTTGTGTCTAAGAGTCTTAGATAACTTGTTATAGCTATACATAAACCTCCTGATCAAAACAATTTCTAAGAAAGTGAGGAAGAAATGAATTTGACGTTCTTGGTATCGACCACATACGTCCAATTAATCTTTTTGAAACCTATGTATATCTTATGTTAGCCTAATTATCCTATGCTTTCCTTAATCATTCCTTCCAAACAAACTTACCCTGCATCCAATTACCTTGCGCTTGATTAGTCAAGAAGGTGTGCTGCCCCTTCAATTGATTACTCGCTCAATGGCGAGATCTTCACCCTTTCCTTTTGTTTCTCGTTATCTCGGAGTAACAAACAATAAGAAGGTCGAACCGCATCTGCCTTAACTTGCCTTTTTTCCTTCCATGTTAATTAGTCCGCCATTCTAATTAAGCTCGCGGTCATTTATGCGAACTTCGAAAACGTGTTAGTTTTTCGAAATACGGTCGAGCGCTTCACACTCCTCCCGTGGCTCCGGCGTTTGCCAAGTTTTTTTTATCATTCACCTCTTGTAGGAATCGGAAAAATATTTCATTCAGCACCGGGAATGGATTCATTCAGGCTGAATTGAATGTAGCGTTTCCTCGTGGAATTTCTATCGAATCCTCGTGTTATCGCATATATTTTCGGAATCGGCAGCTCGCTATTGATAATGAGATAGAAACCTCTTCGGCAATTTCTTCGCACGAGAGTAAATAATCCATTTTTTAACCTTCATTAAATAAAATCCTTCTCGGGGTAAAATCTTGTATTTTGTACTTCCTGAATTGGTTTCAATGCAAGGGGTTATAAGATTCCCAGCCACGTCACATCGCTTCGTTTTTTTTCGTGGAAGAGCTTTTCCATTCTCACTAAGCCAAAAGAAAAAAAACTCTCATTATCGTAGCGTTCTATGGGAGGTTCTATTCATATTGTCTCCCATACATAGCTTCATTTCGCGTAAACCCGCAACTTCTTCGTTAAAAACTTCCGAAAGGTTGTTTAATAATTGTAGTATATGAAAATAAGCTCTCGTGAGTCTTTAAAATGGTTACAGTAATAACAACGGGTGACAAGATATCTAAAATCACATCTTTGGTCCAATGTAGTTTGACAATTTTTCTCATTCTCTTGTATTTTTTTGTTTAATTTCTAGTTTCTTATTTTTTAGATCTGAAATCAAAGGGGAGAGTCAGTTGTATTGCGCGGTAAATTCAGTAACTATCGAAACTAATCCGCTGTACTTGATCTTGACGACGAATAAAGATATCAAGTTTTTTGGCTATACAAGGCAATAATTTAATCCGTAGTAACGTGCAACACCTACAAGTACGTTTGTGAATAGATAGGTTTATATGTACAAATATAACCGAAGATAAAAACGTTAAGTGTCTATTTCAGACAGACATAACAATTGGAGAACTTCCTGAAGGGCCCGTTCAAACATGACCTTTGCCTCTCGCAGGCCCACTCTCCAAATCTTCTTTTCCCCTTCCTCGCCCATTCCTCCTCCTCCTCTACGGTGTTGCATTCCACGACGGTGCATCCCTTCCGGGGACCTACTCCTGTGACAGGTTATTGACCTCACCGCCCTTACGCCATCCCTCCTACTTCGCTCTCTCTCTCTCTCCCCCCCTCCCCTCCCCCATCCCCCAAAAAAATCGAAAGACGGGGTCGCCGTAACAGCGCCCAGGCGGAGGGTATGCGAGGCGCAGCTTCTCTCGGCGGACGCCCCATGGCGCTGGAGTAGGAATCAACATGGCCTCTTCCTCGATACGTCCGCGCCTCTCTTTCTCTCTCTCTCTCTCTCTCCTTCCCTCCCTCTCTCTCTCTCTCTTTCATCGTTTCTCGCTCCTCTGTCAAGAAACTCCCTCTGATCATCTCGGGCGAGGGGAGACCGAGGGAAGTAGTAACGCTCATCACGCGGAGAAATTAGTCGTGTCTTAAACTTCTAAATGAAGCGCGAGGTAAATTCGAAGTCCTTTTTTTTCCTTTCGTATCTCGCCAATGTAGTGGGGCGGAGTTTTTTTTTTGGGAGTAAGGGTCAAAAACACATCCTATTTCTGCGTGGCTTCTTTTCAGAAAGAGGCTTTAGTCCGGTCCTAGACATTTTACGGGGGGTTTAATGACGTGTTTCAGTCTCCCCAACTCTCTTTCTTCATCTCTCTCTCTCTATGTCTCTCTACTCCATCTCGCTCAACCTATCTCTCTTGCTACCGAACACACCCACGCCTGACTCGGAAATATCTCCTCAGTACCACCGAAAAAAACCAGTGTTCCCCTCCCCCGTTGTCTTCCTTTCTTTTTTCTCTTTATTGCCACCCCCATGTTGCCCAACCTCTCTCGACAGGGTTCCTTTCTCTATGTCCAGTCATGTACTCTTACTTTTCGCCACGTCCCTCTTTAGAACCTCTTTCACATTCTCCCCCAAAAAACCTTCACTTGTCTTACGGTTTATTATTTTTTTGCATCCTCGCTCGTTCTTCTTTCGGTTCTCAGCCGACAGTTTTCTCCTCTTCCATTCCTCGTCTTTATTCCTCTCCTTTCTCTTTTTGTTTCTCCAACTGGATTTCTCTTTTCCTCTTTTCCATACTGCTCCATTTCTCTCACAATTTCCTTATACCTTTTCAATATCTCTTTCTCTCTCTCTCTTTCCATATATCCTCTTCCATTTAACTTTCCTCCTTTTTTATCCCTTTTCTCACTCTCTCTCTCTCTCATTTTTATCTGTCTTTATTTTTTCCAATCAGTTTCTGTATCTCTCACTTTAACTAATCTCTCTTCCTCATCTCTTATCTGTGTCTCCCTTTCATCTTATTTTCTGCGTCTTTCCCTCTTCGCCACCGACCGTAAAGTTTTCAAGAGAGAGAGGATAGGGAGGGTTAAAGAAGTCCTTCAGCGTAACCTCGCCAAATAAAGACTCGCATCAATCAACTAATCGATGGAAGAACCTTTCTCCCTCTTCCCTTTCCCCCCCTCCCATTTCCCCCTTCCTCCCGCCCACTTCTCCCATCTCGTCTCAAAACCTCCATGTCTCACGCCACCGCTTCCCGCAAGTACTCCCTCCTCTTTCCTCTTCCGAACGGGTCTTACATCCCTTTCTCCTTCTTCTCACGAATCTCCTCCCTTTCCAATTCTACAATTTTTTTACCCTGTTAAAAAAAATTCCGTAATAGTGGTATCATTAAAAAAAAAGTTGGGATTCGGTTATAACGAGAACTGTTGGATTGGGAAATTATGCTAGTTATATCCGTTCTTCGTTATATAACTGGTAAGAGATAAGGTCGAAGAAGGGACTCTGGAAAAGGTGCGTTTAATTTACGGTGTATTTCTTCAAATCCGTGATACCGTTGCAATGATGGCCTACATCGAATGACTCATAAAGGATTTTTTGATGGTACTGGTTAGAGGTACTACCCGGAGAGTAATATTGGAAGTGGCAAAAGACGAGGAATGGGTGTGATAAATATTCGAAAATTCTCCTTCCACCATAATGCACTTATACCACCTTATCTTCCATTTATCAAAGACAATGGAAAAATCATTGTTTTATTGAATATATCACTAATAGCAATATTTATCACATTATCGGACTCAAATTGCGACCTCTCAATTATTTTATAACTTCCTGGAAGAGGAAAAAATCGCAGGATAATATTTCTGATAAATATAGAGGATGAGGCATTATCTTGGACCCAATTTATTCGTTGGTTTGTTGGAAAACCTGAAAGCGATGCGCAGGTGCAACAAGATGGGGATGTATTTTCTTAGTAATGCTGATAGCTGGCCTTTTAGCGTTTACTCCTTGACCTCTGTACATATTGACTATAAATAACCTCGATGTCGTCAAAGAAAACAACATTCATAACTTGTCTGACACTTAGCAAACCTAAGCCTTCTGAGGTCTGGGGCTCCCAGGCAAGTTTGAAACTTCAGTTCAGGTTCGTAGTGGTGAAACCAATACTCGTCACAGGTAACAACTTTGTCCAAAAACAATGGACCTCGATGAAGTCGCACCTACAGGTATTACTTGGGACGCGTATGTTCTCAGGGGCCGGTTCGAATGTTGGGTGGTATAAGTGGCAGGGGCAGCCTGTGTTCGTGGTGGTATGTATTGAGGGGTAACTTAATGTAAGTTGGGTGGCCTAAAATCAGGGGATTTTGCTCCGTTTGGTGACGTGTTTTAGTGTTAACCTAGAGTAATATCCTTTGCTAAAAATCATGAGGATATTTTGTTCAAATTTTGTGATATACGTTGTAGGGGGAAAATGTAGGTTGGTTGGTTTTGGTAAAAGAAATTTGGATTTCGCTTTGTTGTATCTCGGCTAATGTAGAGTAAGTTGTTTTGTATTGTTTGCGATGACTTACCTATACACATAGGAGAAACACATAGAAAAACAAAATTTTCACTATTCTAGGCAGCAAAGGCATTTACAAAAACTTATGTAATGTATCATTATTGTTGTTATAATGAAAAGCTAAAGGTGGAACCCATTTTAGAAACATAGAATCCGAGTTGCATGCACTATTATTCTTTTCAAACGTTTCTGAACCTGTTTTACCTAAACGCACTATAAACCTTATTGTAGCGCGCAGATCTATTCGTAAATCTATGATGGGTATATCTAGTACCACTTAACTTTATGAGCGTTTTTTTTAAACTTAAAAGAATATGTCAGGCACCTACTGAACTGATAATGCGTTACACAGGCAGTGAAATGTTATGACTTGCAGTAAGCCAGTATCTGACCTAACTCTGGTGATAAAAATTCACTTTTTTTTTAATTTCAATCAATTCTCGTGTGTATGTATATATATATGTGTGTGTGTGTGTGTATGTGTGCGTGTAGTCCATAAACGGAATAAAATCCGAAAATCCGGCAACCTCTAAATCCCAAGTTTGCCCGTTTTTTTGGCACCTTTTACTGTATATATATAGATACTCATATTATGCGACCAGCGACGATTCTGGGGAAAACTACGGTTAAGAAGGAATGTTATTGAAAAGGGGGAAAGTTTTATACCCCTTATGGCGTCTGCTCCGAAGGAAATCGGTCGTTAAGAAGATTAGTCGCCGAGAGGTTTTCAACATACGCTTTCACAAAATAATTAATGAAGCTGTCTCTTTATTTATTCTATTCGCATTTTCTCATTATTTATATCGTGTTTTCCTCACTTCTCCTCTTTATTCTCTCTCTCTCTCTTTCTCCCAAATCTCCTCGCTCCGATCGAACTAAACCTGGACGTTTTCTCACACATATCTCATTTTTCTTTTTCTCTCTCTCTCTCTCTCTCTCATACTTTGGCTGTCCTTCTTTTTGCACGTGTAGATTTCCTCTTTTTCGGTTAGCGTCGTCTTCGGTCGCTCCCTTGGCGACTTAGTCTGCGGAGAGAAGAATGGTGAGAGGGTGGTATGAGGTGAGTGGGGGAGGTAAAGGGGTCTTGGGAAAAGAAAGAGCCAAAAGACGTTATCCTTCGGAGAGGTACCTCCCACAGGACCTTGCGACTTTTCAGCGGACATCTTTGAGGTTTTCATTCCAATCCATTACTTATTAGTTGGGAACACATAAATAATATGGGTGGAAGTGAGTTTGAACATATACAATTACATATAGCTGCACAAACACACACACACATATATATCAGATTGGATAAAAAACGAGAAAGTACTATAAAGAATAGGAGAAAGGCGAGTTGTTATACAGACTATAAGAAAGATGAAGGTGAGCTGGAATGAGCTTTACCTTGGGTGAGTATGATTAAAGATATGTTAGAAGGAAAACTGGAAGGAAAAAGAGAAAGAGAGGCAAAGGCTTCGGCTTATAGATTACTTGAAAGGGAAAAAGGCCTAACAAAACATGAAAAAAAAAATGTGGGAAACCAAGTTTAACCAATAATAATCTCGTATCTTTCTACGGACAAACTACCTATGGTGATGATGATAATGACAATACAGACATAGATACATACATACATGTATGTATGTATGTATATGTAGATATGAAGATGTGTAGACAAACATATACGATCGAACCCCGCCAAATCTTACTCCATAGGAAGACCGAAATTTTTCGAGATAGAAATTTTAACATTATCGCACTTAATTTCAAGGTCCAAGAAACACGGTCGGGTAAAATATCTTCTTAAAACGCCAAAAACTGAAGTTGTAAACTCTATAGGGTTTCGACTTTATGAACGTGCACACGCGCTCGCATTCGAACATAAAGAATGAATTTACGGTCGGCTGGGACGGAAAATATTTTCCTCTACACCGATCGCTCGTGCTCGGCACTCGGCAGAGGAATTTTCCGGCTCTATTGATTGATATGTTTTGTGGAAGGTTAAGGGTCCGTCAAAGTGGTGCTCGAAGTGAACCAAAATGGGAAGGGAGGAGGAGGAAAATTTTCAACGGCGGAACAGCGACCTTGGTAGCTGTAGAGATACGAACAAATTCATCGCGAAATAGACGTCTTTAGTCATTTTATTCATTATTCCGATTGCAGTTTATCGCCAAGACCAATCCAAGACACGTTATATAATTCTTGAACGGGTTCTTTTTGTATATTTTGAGGACCTTCGTCGTAAAATAAATAGATTGGCGCATTTTATCATTGAAGACCTTTAATGTTGCTCGCGTCGGATTGGTCTTGCCAATATATCATGGAGCGCGTTAGATTTTAAGAGTTAATCTTGACATAAAGACAGGTATTACAGGTGTAGTTTACGTATGACATCTGAATTTATAACTTATATAGAACGAATCCTCACTTTGTGAGAATTGGCAATAAAAGTACATCAAACAAAATGGGGAAAATATTTGTAGTTTTTAAGGATCCACTGGATCTATTTTTGGAAGCATTACTACTTAGTTTCGACATATAATCTCATCGCCGAGACCATACACAAAAAGCAGGTTGGAGTTGTTCGGTGTGCGAGGGAAGGGCGAAGTGTCCTGGGCAGAAACGGAGGTAAGATGCTTGTGGCTGGATTGGAGGGAGTGGAGGAGACGGCAGGAAAAGGCGGGGTTGAGAGTAAAGGAACCCTTAGCGACCAATAAAGGCGCGGAAAAGCTTGCGGAGGAACAGGAAGGGGCACAAAGGAATGAGGTGAGTGGCTTGAAGAGGGACAGGGAAACATGTGTCTCACTGTCTTTTTAAATGAAGGAAAGATTTATAAAAAGGTGGGCCTAGCCGCAGTTAGTTAAGAGGTTAAAAATACGGGCGATATGAATTTTCTTAATAAATTTTATTTTCGTTCAGAGTGCATGGTATCGATCAAATATAGGAGTCAGTTTAGTCGCTCATTAAAATATGGTTTTAAAACTACGCTGAGAGCTCTCTATAGTATAAAGAGGCTCACGGGGTCAAAATAACGATGCCGACTTATAACCGAGAGCGCGTTATATTAATGTTTTTAAATCGGGGAGAAGAAAAGGATATCACATGAAATTGATCGGATGAAAACGAACAATCTTCCAGTAATAAATAAAGTCAGTCAATAGGTTGCTGCATTGTGGGTAAAATAAAGGGAATTTTTACTTAACGCATCCTGAAGGGAATAAATTTAAATGATAATTTGTTATCCTATAGGCAAACGAGTATCACCAAGTACCGCGCTATAGCGGACCACGTCATGGAGGTGCTCCAACGTATTTGGAATGTGAATCCTAGATCAGCCAATTTTTATTTCCTACAGCGCATTATTACTCTAGGGCGTTTTATTGAAATGAGGCCAAAGATTCCGACCACAACCTCCAAGGGGAATTAAACTACCGTGTTCGTTTCGAACGTAGTATAATCATAACTTTCCGAGAAAATTAACTCATCTCTAAACGTTTCGGTTAATATAAAAATAACCTTTGATACGGACATGATGATATTACTTACCCTGTGCACAGTATTTAGCCGGACGATTTTACTCGATTTTTTCCGTCCTGGGATCGCTCTTTTCTATAAAATTACGCATTTTTTTTGGAACAGGTTACCAAGAGTATTACTTTTTCTTATCCGAGTTACGCCTTAAAAAATGGAGGGAGACCTTGATGATTTCTCGATTTTTTCCGACTCCATCTCGTTGGAGGAAATGTATTTTATGGAACTAAGAACTTGGGGAGAGGGAGAGAGAAAGAGCGAAAGAGCTATATATCTAGACTTTTTATCGCGTTCTTCGAACAGAAATAAAACAGTACGAGAGACATAGCGATACACGGTCTCTGTTCGAAATCTTTGGTGCTCTCTCTCTCTCTCTCTCTCTCTCTCTTTCTCTGTTTATCTTTCTCTCTCAATCGCGGACGCAAGAGGGAGGTGATGAAACTTCTCTCGCTTTTTCCGTACTTTTTGGAGTGGAAACTTCACTCAACGTCTACCCCTCCCCTCTCTTTATATCACTCTTTCTCCTTCTCTCGTCCCACCCCCCTCTCTATCCATCTATCTATCTCTCCATCTTCTTTTTCGCCATGCATATCTCTTTGCGCACGATTTTTGTTCGGAAGCTTTTCCTAAAGAGAAGGGCTCTCGACACTTTGAAATAGAGTACTCGAAAAAGAAAACTTCCTATTGCCGTCGATTCCGCATAAAAATATTCCAGATACTGCTTCATCGTGGGCCTTATACGGCTCGCGTTTCTGCACGTGTTTAAGCGCGTGTGTATGCCGGCGTTGAGGAAGGCGGAGATATAGGTTGTATGAATCTCATATGTTCTTCCGCATATATGTACAATGTACATGTACATGCATTCTGATTCGGACCGCTTCTGTTAAAGCGAGATACGCCGTGCCTTTGGATAGATTTATTTCCACGCCACGTTCATTGGCGTGTATGGAAACAGAGAGTAGGTGAAATACAAGTGTAGATGACGTTAGAAAATCGTTGGTTAAAAGTTGGAGGGAAGTAAGGAGTGAGATATAAAGAGCTAGGACGGGATGTGTGACAGATGGAGGGATTTGGAAGGAACTCTGTTCGTTACGATCAGGAGGACAATCTTTGAGGAAAAAAGACTACGGGGTCTCTATATACTATACGCCATGCTTATTTCGATGGTCACAGTTACAAGACTAGTTGTCCTATTTGATAGTGACTTATAAATGGGAAATCTCAATCGATGGCGGAATTATTCCTTGGCACGATAAATCTCTCTCTTCTTGTCAAGGCAAATACAAAAGTTTTTCCGTCTTTTTTAGAATGCTGAAGTTAAAAATAAACCACCTATAAAGCTTGAATGGATTGGATCGGATTTATGGATACTCTCATTATTTTCAAATACGCATTCGTTTTTAACCGAGATAGAAATTGATCCCATTGCTTCGGCGAGATGCAAATTGCTAGTATTTCCTAGAGGTTTAGAACCGTATTCCAATAATACTGGATCTAATATACCTAATTTGCTCTAATATACTGAAACTTAGTCTCTGTGTATGCAAATAAATTAAATTTTGTCTACAAGAGACCCTCCTGCACGAGTAAATAAACATTTTTTCTTGCCTTACAATTTTGAAAGACAGGCATTTTAAGAATTCTTTATTCGAAGTAGCTACTCGCAACATAATTGAAGATAACTCGTAATCAAAACTCTTCTTCAAAAATTGGACGTTCTTCGTTTTTCCTCCCCGTCTTATGTGGAACATTTTTTTGGAATCATTAAACTTTAAATCAGTCCCGTAACTGCTTCTCATGTTGTAACGCGAATAAAAAGCCGAGAATCATTTTTTAGTCGAATCTGCGAACTCAATTTGGAGTAACCGTTAGACTAAATAAATGGGTCATTCCTTTTTATCTGAGTACGAGAAAAAAAACTTAGATTGAATTCTACGTTGTTAAGGTAATTAAGTGCCACGCGGCGTAGAAAAAGCGAACGAGCAATACGTGATTTTGACGTGTTCATTAATTTTCAACCTTCACTTGAAAGTTTGCTTTCGAAGATCAAAGTTGTCTTTTATATTAAATTGGAGCACTGCCTTATTAATTTTTTTCGCGCGGCGCGCAGGAATTTCGGCGTGAAATTAAAACGGAAGCATATCCGGAGGGAGGGGGGAATAAGCAATTAATCGTCGGAAAAAACTTGAATGAGTAATTAAGTCGAGACTCGACTTTTTTCCTATACAGATTGCTCAATTTATCAATGAACATCTTTATGCGACGATTTCAATTGACGGGGTCTTTTATCTACTCATAAATTCGTTTCGAACGCGTTTTCCGTTTTTTTTTTACATAACGTTTAATTTCATTAATATGTTTTCAAATGAAATCATTTTCGCGTTGAATTAGATGTTGGTTCGATTTAAATCGATGTTTAAGTTTGAGGTAACGGGTTCAGTTTTCAAAAAAATACCTCCACAATAATGAAAAATTCTTCTTCTCGTTGGTAAAATTTTCTTTTAATTCGCGTCATTTCGAATTTCAATTATTCGGATCAAATTAATTTTTAAACTGATGTTGACAATTGTTTCTTAAATTCCACAGTAAATGTATTTCCTGGTTTAATATTTAATCCTGTAAAAATCGGGTATTAAATCGTTTTCAAATCTTGAAAAGTACTAAATAATCAAATTTCCCTCTTGAATTGAACTACGCTTAAATATCTAAACAAAAATTTATAATTTGATTTTAATTGCTCTTAATTAAATGCTTTAATTTAAAAATTTACAACTTCCATTTTTTTTTATCAAACTGAATTATAAAAGTATATTAATAGTTGAATACAAAAAATTCACTTAAAACTTTAGAGTAAAAATTATTATTATTATTATTATTAATGAACCGATAAAAATCAAAAAAGTTTAAAATTTTTGTTTTTTGCACCATAATTAGGTACTCAAAAGTTTTGAGATTTGTTAAAGCATAAACGAAAATGTTTTTTTTTTACCGTTAACTCCTCAGATATTCTGAAAGAAATGCGTTTTGACTTTCATCATTTTTCTCAGCGTTATTCATAGCCTTAAGAGATTCAATTTTGGTTTCAAATTACCATTTTTGCTACGAGAGAGAGTGAAAGAGAGAGAGAGGGAGAAAGAGGATCAAAGGAATACATCCGGCACCCTTTTCGAAAAGGAATTTTATTTTATTTTTTTTATTCGTTACCAAACAATCTAAATAATTCCCTCGGAAACAAAGTCATCTCGCGGGTCGGCAACAAAGGAAGTAATAGGGGAAGAAGAAGAAAATCGGATCACCGATTACGTAACCGTTGAGCAAACTATATATATATATATATATATATATATATATATATATATATATATAGTTTGTGTATGTATGTGAAAGAGAAACGAAAAACGCGGACATGATAAGGTTTGACAACGCTGGCCCAGGGATTCTTTACTCTCTTTTTTTCTCCTCTCATTCTTTCACTCTCTCTCTCTCCTTCCCCTTCCCTAAGAGTGAAGATATGGAATCCTTGGGTTCTCATTTCGTCCACCGATCCTTAATCTCTTTCCGCCAACTCCAACTCCATTTCAACTCTCGTGTGGCTTCTTGCGGCCGGCCTCAGGACCTTTCCTCTTCTCTACCTAACCTCCCCATCCTTCCTCCTCCCATCCCCAACCTATATTATCCCTTCCAAGTCCCATCCACCAGAACGCAGCCTCTCCCTCTCTCTCTCTCTGGACCCATCTCTTTCGCCAGAATCTGCCTCCTTCCTATCTCTCTTCTTTCTCTCATTCTCCTTCACTGCCTCTGTTTTTTTCCTCTTACTCTCCCTCCCTCTTCTCCTTCCCTCTCCCCTCTCTACTCTCTCTCTCCACCTCTCTCTCCCTCTCTCTCCTTCCCCTTATTCTACGGCTCATTTCCCAAACCAGGACATCCTTCCTCTCTCTCTCTCATCCCCTCATCTCCTTCCACAAAACCTCACTCACAATCCCACCCGCTCCTCTTTTCCTCCCGATGGATTCTCCCTCCTCCCTCCCATCGTCCTCTCCGTTCCACTCAAAGCTTTCCGCATACCTGTCTTCTTCCTTCCTTCCTTCTCACTCTCTCTCTTTACCGCCCATAACCATCCATTTGAAAGCCCTTCCCATATTTACCTTGACTCTCTTTTTTTTCTTTTATATTTCTTGTTTTTTTCTTCTCCTCCCTTACCACTCCTATACCGCCCACTTTTTTTCGGATGCCATTTTACTCGCCTGCATATACATACATATATATATAGTAATATTTTGAACGGTTCATTTAAGGGACGTCTCTCTCTCTTACAACCTCTCATTTTTTTCGCGGTTTTTGCTGTATAGGTCGAAGAATTCGCGCTGATATTCAGAAATGATGCGGAATTTGGGAATGAGAATCGCCTCGGACGATTAGTTCGTAGAGGTGGTGATCTTAGAGATAATGTTTATATGTTGATTGTCACGTTGCTTATTTTGAATTCTGCGTCATTTTTTAATTAACGAATTGCGCAGGTAATAAATGTTTACAATTTTTATTTTACGCCAACAACTTGCCCTTAGCCTTTCAGCTCACTTTTGGCCACAATATCAATTGTAGGGATGGAAGTTACCGGAATTTTAAATTTTTTATCCCATTTGCTCGAAATATTAGCATGGTTAAAGTATCATTTTTCAGCAAATAAAACATCTAGTAAGCAAACATCGGGCTCTAGATTGAATCGCAATAAGTTAGTATTTCATATTAAAAGTACGGCATATATTAAATTTCAGAGGATGTTATGTCGGTCAGTTTTATTAAATATATCCTGGGAGCTGCCGTGGCGTTTAATGTGACATGAGACGTATTCTGCTTCCAACAGGATCTTCTATGCGGTATCTTTTTTTTTTGTTTAATAATGTGTATACTGCCGTGTAAATATTAAAGCAAATGTAATTTTTAATTAATTAAAATGTGTCCTATGCTTTTTTCCATTGTTTCTCTTATTTCTCGTAAAATTTTATTTCTCCTTTTAAAAGTGGCCCTAATCCGTGATTCGCCTCTTTCCTGACTATCACGTTACATTTATTTTCTGAATGTTTAACTTATAAGTCACGTCCTGTGAAAATTCGACCTAAATACGTCTTTTGGAATTCATTTTTTTCTAGTTTTCCGCTCACAGTATTTAATATTTAACTTTGTTGTTTTCTATAGTTTTTTCACCGAAAAAGTGGCACTAAGTTGCCTGTGACGTGGTAGGAGAGAAAGAGCTCTGGCTCAACGTAAAGCAATAATATGAATACCGTTACCATGACAGAGCCATAAAGTATCCACTTCGCATGCAAAGTAACAGGAGCCATATTGGATGAGTGAAATCTCTTCACGAGACTCGACAACATTATATTCACCTCTCCAACCAAGAAAAAAAATAATTTGGGCCATATTTTCGAAGGACGAACTATAATATGATCACCTTTTCCTCCGCGCATCTACGTACCGGCGTAACTTTCTCTACATATTTATGTCCCTTTTACTAGATTTTCTGCAGCCTAAGGCATATCACCATGCATGAATAATTTAGTTCTTTCCAGCTTCATGTCTCCGAAAAAATTTCTTTGCTATTCCCTTCCTTTATCAAACGTGTAAATGAACTTATCGTAAATTTCCTGCATGCACAAGGCACCCTAATCTCCTAAGTTCTCAAACAAGTTGAATAATTTTTTCTATTTATAGAAAAACTCATTTTCACCCATCACTTGTCGTGAACATAATAGTCGTGCCTTTAACCTTCCAGTGTCACATCATTGAGTAACATTCGTGTCGTTTTTAATGTGCACATCGTCGCGAACAACGGTAAAACTTCTCTCTGTCTCGCTCTTGTTAACTGAAGTTAATCTTCTATACATGCTGGCATCAACACCGTTACTCAATCAGAAAAGTATATTTTCGCCCTGTATTGATGCCAGCAAACTTATTATTTTGTCTTGGAAATTTATCAAGGAAGAATTCTTCATCTTAACTATTATATTGGAAAATTTAACTGCTATTGAAATATACGTAGGTAGTAATGTTCATTGTAACCAAAGTAAGCTAATGGTATGTAATTAGTTGGTTTTATAAGATGAAAAAGAGGAGTAATCGAGTTCACCTTATGGTTCGAATCCGACAGATAATTAAGATACTAATGTAGTCACGAGAAATTTCTGTTAATCAGGTGAGCCTCGATGAGAACAGATAAATTTCGGGGTATGGTTCACCGAACCATTTTATGGCTAACGATATTGCTTAGATCGTTTAAGTTGGACACCATTTAATTAAAATATCGTGTTATAAGAATAACGTTCTCTAAACGTTTCGGTACAACTGTCGGTACTGATAACTTTGGCACGGATAAATTTTTCCATTTTTTCCGGAAACATTCCAGGATAACTCTACCAATATCTCTTGAAAAATCTCAACGAAAAAAACATCACGCCATTTCGACGATCCGTGACGAGAAGCGATAAAATTATCCCGCCTCCTTTCAATGAGATTACTCACAAAATTTCTATAAATTCGAAACACAAAAAACTTTGAAGCACGTAATTTGCGTTACTTTTATCCGCCCTTATCTTCGCGCAACAAGTATGTCGCGAAGAAGGTATTTTTTTTTAAAAAGCCAAACCTTCGCCGATAATTTCTAGCGGAAGAGTTCAACGTTTTTGTTTTTATAAAATGAAAACACGCACGCAAACACGCTCACACATGTACGCTATTTCCATCTTTGGACATTTTTCGATGTTATTTGTTTCCAGTGCCGAATTCTCTAACCTACGGAAACGCGACCCCCAACTGTCCTACCCCTTTCACTCCTCAATCTCTCTCTCTCTCTCTCTCTCTCTCTCCTCTTGCCTTTCCCTCCAGCCCAGCTGTCATATGGTTACACCAACCCCAAAGTCAACAGACCCACATCATGGGAAAAGGAGGGGATATATAGAGAGGGATGGCCGAGGAGGGTGGATGTGCGTGCGTGCGCGCGCGTGTGTGTGTATGGAATGGGGAAGTAGGAAGAAGGGAACTAGGAGTGGTTAGAAGGGCGTGGGTGGCAGAAGATATCACCCTCTTCCTTTTTTTTTTACAGATCCGCTGAGATCGCGAGATTTCTTTCTTACGAAACCCTGTTTTTCTGTTTTCCTCTCACTTTCTCTCTCTCTCTCTCTCTCCATCTTTGTTCCTTTCTCTCGGTCCCTTCCAATCATCGTCAGCTTTCTCCCTTTCCCTCTCTATAGCGAGTCAAGGATACATTTTTCTTCCTTTTAATACAGGTAAACAAAATGCGCGCACAGTTACCCTCTACTTTTTTTTTAAATTATACAATCTCCTATTTGTATTCGTTTATATTTAGGAAAACATTTTTTTCCCCTTCCCTCGCTACGATTACTCGTGAATTTCCTTTCCCATAATCGATGTCTCTATATTCTCCGTTTTACTCATCTCACATTTAGAAAGTCAAAGACACAAGAGCACACCCCTCACCCCCCCCCCCCTCCACCCCATCTCCATTCGTTTTTTCCCTCAAAATTTGTCTTGCTTTTCATTTTGTTTTTCTCCGAGATCAGAAGGTCTCTGTGTTCAAAACAGGCGGTTTTTATTTTTTGTTTGAAAAGCTTTCTGTGGACTCAAAAATAAGATATTCGCTTGAAATTTTTATCCTTAGTTTATTTTTCTCAATAAAATGTCACGATAACGTAGTTAATTTTGAAAAATCAAAGGGAATATTTGTGAGTTGATTGCATGAATTACTGTTATTTTTGTCGGAAGAGCTTACGTGTAATATTTTTTTCAATTTATAAGCTTTTTAAATAATGAGTCGAAATTGTTGATTAATTTGTTTGATCTTGATATTCATTTTATTGCTAGGCTTAAAGACAAACATATCAGAGAAATCAAATGAAAGAAAAAATCTGAATTTTGATTAAGACAATTAGATATATTTCCAAATTAATAAAAACTCAGATAATATATTCGTATGAATTATATGTTTGTATACGTGCGTGTGAAAATCTTTTTCTTAGTTTCTCTTTTCTAGAAATCATTTAGAAGTAACGATTCTATTTAATTTAGATAAAAATATTTTGCTTTTCTTGGCATTCATCCGTTTATATATTAAAGCTGATAAAATAACTGAAGCTTACGAAGTTTTTTATTTTAAAATAAAATTTGAATCGTATATTTTAAAACAATTAAGTATATGTGATGAGTCTTTCATGTAATGTGTAATTTTTGAGACATAAAATCATATAAGTGTTTGAAGGTAATATTAAATTTAAACTCGTGGGAAGTATATTTTTGTTTAAATAGGTTGAAAAGATGTTTTATTTTTGCACGCAAATAATATATTTTTCTAAAGATAATTTAACTATACTGCAAATAATATACTCTATAAGGATACAACGTTAAATTTCCTTTGACAATATGCTTGGTTTTCCAACTTGTCCAACTTGATTATCTCAGAATGCCGCTAACTTTTACTTTATACTTTTTTAATAATTACATTTAAAGGTCTATCTCTTCCTCGTGTACATTTAAAATAAAACTACCAACGTCATTATATGAATCGATTTTATAAACGAAGAAATGTTTTAGGCTTTTCTTGCCTTTCTCGAGTTTACTTTTTAAAGATTTCCGTCGACCACATCGAATTATTGGAGGCTTTATTGCTCTTTTTGCGTCGCCATGCTGACGGCTAACAAATCGCCTCATTTCTCCGACTCAAGTCGTTCCACCTTCCCGACTCGCACTTCTCATTCGACCAGATTACTAAAATATTCAGTATGGAAAGTGTTTAATAGCCGTGGAGAAAGGAAAATAAGGAACAATATACTTACCCCTTACGTCGCCTCTTACACAATGCTCCTTTTGATGGGATTCGCGGGAAAGCGGCTATAGGAGGAAACATTCGTGTTTTTTGTCATTCCTAGCGTGTCTTTTTGGGGCCGACATGACCCATTCTAGACATGGTCATTTATCAGGCTAAAATGATCCAGGTCCTCGAGTTGCCTATTTTTTTAAATTGAAGGAGACGGATGCTAGTATTGAGATGGGAGCGTACCTTGTTCTTTATGACTCGGGAAGATAAAGCGCAACGCTTCTAGTTATTACATGGAAATATATATCACGAAATCTTAAAAATGGTTTGGTTTCTAAATTTATCATTTCTGATATATAGATTTCTTATTTGACAGACCGCTTGGTTCCAACTACCAATATTAAAAAATTTGCATACATATGAATCTATTATAACAAAATATGTTTATTTATATGCCGCATAAGCCAAATGTTTCAGGGTCCTTCTTACTCGTTCAGGATTCGAATAAAGAAGCACACCTTGGAAGAAAAATATTAATTATCATTGAATTGGCCCTTAAAAGGATTTTACTATTTCGGAAATCTAAATAGATTGATAAAATAAGTGGATCATAAATATAAAATAAAATGTTAAGGTTCGTTGTGACAAAAAGGAAAAATGTCGACTAGACAATTCATTGGAGGCATTAACATTAGTCGTTTTAAAACTGTCGTGCGTTTAAATTTATTACTGCGAGATTTAAAGTTATTATTTTTATATCGACGTCGTAAAAATTTCCAAAATGAAATATCGAGATCCTCTTGTGCCAACTGACGACGAAAATAAAGCAATATATACAATATACGTAGATCCATATTCATGCCATTATCAGTAGCGATACAAAATTCTTCGATTCTCTTTGCACGTTGAATATTTCCTATTGTTTTTGCCTATTAAAATCGCCATCGTGTTTAATGGTAGTTAGCCTTGGGTACCGTATCCTGAAAATTATTCAACCCACAAATCAGGCCTATATTTCGCGTTTATGTACTAGGTTGCAGTAAAATTTACAAAGGATGCTGGAAATGGGAATTTTGCTTACTAAAACGAAAAACATTCTGTTTAGAACGAGAAATTTTTAATTTAGAAATTAAAATACCGGTTGTTAATTAAATTCATAGCTTAAAACTAATGAAGTTATTGAATTTTATGACTTTTATATGCATATATCCGGCTCTCGTATAACAAGGGGAATACATTACGAACGAGCATCGCGCAATGCGAAGTGGGTTTTACACAATAAAAAGCGGTTCAGATTGAACACAACCCATTCATATACCATCATTCCGACCTCTCTCCCCGATACACATGCATGTACAAGCTGAAAACCAAATATGAGAGAAAAATGAAAACGTATGACTGCTCATCAATAAAGGCTGGTCGTGATCGCACACAGAGTTGCGATTACGTGCGTGTGGAGAGAGGACTTTATTTGGCGATATGAGGGGTCGGTGGTAGCGTCCTGAGTTAAACTCTTTATCACTGGCTGCAAAGAGAGACAAAGGTGAACTTGTCGAAATAGTGAGGAGGCAAGTGAGAACTACAGAGCGGAATTCCGTGCATCCTGAGAGGATAAAGGTGGGATCACTCCATCTTTAAAAAATAGAGTTATCCATTCCCTCCTCATTTTCCAAGTTCATCGAAAGCCAGTCAATGCGAACCGTGGACAGCGTTGTCAGAATTTTTGTTATCGAAAGACAAACCGAGCAGTAGCAAACAAGGGCCCGTTTCGTACGTCTGTTATGTTTTAATTTGATCTTAAAATACGCGGTTTCAGTTTCGCAAATAAATGTAAGTTATTGATCATATAAGTATTTTTCCAGTAATAAGAGGTTTCATGAATCTGAATAGACCAAAATGAGTGTGGAGTCTTGTGTGGCCTGGGAAGATCGCTGTGTTGGATCCAAAAGAAGGTATCCAGGATAGTACATTCGGATTAGTGGCTGCAAAGGGTTTCCCCCCTGAATAGGATGCTGCTAAGGAGAAGAGGATTAAATAAAAATAAATATATAAACGACATGTTAGGTTAAACTTAAAAGCTGTTCTCGATCAAGAAATTAACTATGCGGTCTTAATTTGAACTTCAATATCTATACAAATATTTACTATGCCAATATTCATCTTCAAAATTAATAAATGAATTTAAGAATATTTATCAGATTTGTCTTATAAATTGATCAATTTTTTTTCAGTAGTCTAAAAATAACGTCACCTCTTTCAAATAACGAACATATCCAATATCCATTCAAATTCTTTCAATTAATTTGTTACAAAAGGAAAACAAATGGAAATGATATCATATCATCAATAGGAAATTTTACAAGCGCTATGCCTTCGTAGGAAATACTATACTCAATTGCATGTTAACGAAAGGGATTCTAATCTTTTCTGTTCATGTAACACTTACAATTAGAGAATATCACTTTTTTGAAATCGGTTTTGATTCTTTCCTTGAAACTATCTCAACTCTATAATTTCGTCAATATGAATCACATTACCCGTTTACTTTACTCTTTAATACTCTTGTTTCCTTGCCCACAAGCTGCACAAGATACCAATCCGACACCTATATCATACATTGAATACCAAACTGACCCTCTTGGACGATTCCTTATTCCGTATCCCAACCTAAACAGCCCTTATTCATCCCCCTTTTCGCCATCTTTCCCTCGTATCTATTCCGGTAAAAAAAATTTAACTCTAAAGGATTCTTACGTGACGTAAGAGAAGAACGAGAGAGGAAGAGAAGTAGAATAGGACAGAGAGAGAGAGAGAGAAATAAAGAGAGAGCAAAAAGGGGATCGTGCAATTGGAGTAATTTAGAGCCGGAGCCATGTTGGCGAGTTTTGGGTTCAGCAGATATGGATTTGCGTGTTCGCAAGAATGCAGAGAAAGAGAGAAATATAGGAGGGGAGGAAAAAGAGGAAGAGGTATGAGAGAGTGGGGTAGAGAGAGAGAGCGGGGAGGGGGGGGGAATGGGGGAGGGAATGGGGGAGGGAGAAAGAGAGAGGCAGAGTGTGAGGGTGCGAGAGCAAAAGAGTAAAAGGAGGAGAACGGTTGTCGTTTTTTTTTGAACGAGTATGTGGGAGGAGGGAAGGTTTTGGAGCTTGTGCGTGAGAGAAAGGGAGAGGAGAGGGGGGGAGGAAGGAGTAAAAGTAGGAGAGAGAGAAGAGGGGGTTGGTAAGGACTTGAGAGGGATTTGTTGCGTATGAGAAAAAAGTGAAGGAAAGGGGGTTTTATAGGAGTGCAAAACAAGGAAAGGTGCGGATTTCGGGGAGGAGGAGGAGGAGGGGGGGAAGGAGGGAGAGTTGGAAAAAAAGGGGATTTGGCGGAATAAAAAAAGAAAGAAAGAATTGGACGAGAGAGAGAGAGAAAGAGAGAGAGAGAGAGAGAGAACGTTGCATGCATCAAAAACTGTGAATGAGTGGGGATTTGGTAGTAAGAGGTCATTGACTCGTGCACGGGGAGGCGGTGCCGTAGTGAGACGGAGGAAGGAAAGGGGTTAGATACGTGTGTTGTGTTTGAGTACGGAGAGAGGAGTGGCTCGTGAGTGCAGCGTAGGCAGAAGTGTTTTGAGGATGAGGAGAGAGAGAGGACAGAGGGAGGGAGGGGAGAGAGAGAAGAAGAGTACGCGAATGACAGAGTAAAAAAAAGCATAAAGGCGTTAAAGAGAGTTGGCGAAACCTGCGGGTAAATGTAGGAAAAGGAAGAGAGCCGAGGATTTCTTAAAGAAAAAAGATGCATAGTTAAAAAAAATGGAAAACGGATGGATACTGAACGGTTTTTAACCTTGAAGGAATGGCGAGACGACGAGTGGGAAGGAAATGGTTCGGAAGGAGGGAGAAAATCAGGTATACCTACGTGGATTTAATACGGGCGGAGAGCGTAGTAGTAGGAGAAATGATAGATTAGGCGGAATGAGGTGGAAAGGACCGAAGGAGGAAAGGAGGGGATTATCGGCTGAAAGGAAGTGACGATAGTGGTGGAAAGAGGCCAAGCATTATGAAACGAATCACAAAAGATTTATTGCCTGCATTAAAAGAGAGGAATATTTGAAAAGAAAATGCGAAGAATACACACTTCGGAAATAGAATTTATATCGATCTCGCTTTTTGAAAAGAGGGCAGGGATTAGAATTGGAGGGGGAGTAAAATAAACGGCGATTTAGGAAAGGCACTGATAAATATACAGAGAGTAGAGAGAGAGAGGGTGAGATAAAAATCGATGAATGGTGGGGAAAAAAAGGAAGGAGTTGGTAAGTTGGAAGGAACGCAAGAGGAGTGGCGATAAGAGAGGGAAGGAAGGAAGCGAGGGAGATGAAGAGAGAGAGAGGTCAAGGATGATGGAGGAGGGAGAGAGGGGGAGAAAGAGAGAGAGAGAGGGAGAGAGAGGGGGAGGAAGAGAGAGGGAGTGGCAAAAACGAAAGGAATGGGAAAGAGTCGGGATCAAAGAGATTTCGGGAAAGACTCGGATTCGTCGGAATAGCAGAGGTAAAGGGGGGGAGAGAGGGAGGGAGGGAGGGAGAGAGTGGGAGAGGCGAGAGAAAGGAATATGAGAGGACAGAAAGAGAAAGGATTGAAAAGTGGGGAGTGACACTGGCAGAATGGGGAGGGGGGGGAGGGGGAGGGGAAGAAGAGGGTGGGATATCGGATGGGTGAGGAAAAAAAGAGACGAGTCCTGAACGAGAGAAAGGTGGGAGAGCGATATGCAGCAGCAGAAGAAGGGAAGGGAAAAAACGTGTGTGTGTGTGAGAGAGAGAGAAAGGAGGTAAAAAAAATGAAAACGCGCTAAAAAGGGGAAAACGGAAAAAATTCTCGAAAATCCGCGGATGCGGCGACGAAAAAGGAAATATTAGAAAGGAGGATTTGAGAAAGAAAAAATTTATGAGGGGGATGTTTTTTTTTCGTGTTTCGAAGACGAGAGAAAGAGAGGAGTTAATTAGATCGTTCGATGGCGTTGTTTTTTTTGTGGAAGGAGTGGTAGGTTAAATAAGTATTTTTTTTTATTTCCTAGTGACGCGAGTGTTTTTTTTTTTCTTCTTTCCAAGGCAGGGAATTGAACTTTATCAAAGCATAAATGCTTTATTAGACTGAGGGATAAGGGGCAACACTCTCGTACGCGAATTCCCTGTCATCCCCTAAGGGAACCTATGTAGCGCTTTACAATCTCTATTCTGAGGGTGCGCGGAACTTTTCATCTCTTACGAACGACGTCGGCAGTCTTTTGTTTTTGTCGAATTTTCGAGGTATCGGATGAATAAGAAAATATTTTTTTACGAGGAAAAGTAGATAATAAGGATAACTTTTAAATCATTAAAGCGGGTTCGAAGTAAAGTACTACAGTGTATTTTGAACAATGAACTCTTCGGATCAATTTTTATCGATGACAGCGTAGAATGATGAAATACTATTCATAAAATTTTGCGAAAGTTAATAATTCTGGTGTTTTTACTACGATGATATGCCACTGGATAGATACAGGAAATATTTCTTGCCACAAATTTTCTATTATTTAAATTAATTTAAATTCGTATAATAAATTATTTTTGACGTTTTAACCTTTTCTTTTTTTTAAATACTAACTAAAATTTTCAAGCATTCGGTGCTAATGATCTAATGTAATAAAACCTTTTTAACGAATTAATTGTATTCTTTATCTCACATACATCTCATTTTACTTTTAAATTACATTCGATGCTTAGTATTTGCATTGTTTACGTGGTTTTGGCTTCTTTTTAGGCGAACGAATATTTTTAAGTGTTGCAGTAGATAAAGAGTATGATAAGTAGAGTAAGAGAATTTATTTCATTGCATAGAAACAGAATTTTTGTTGATTATTTCAATTTTACATTTTAATTGGACAGTTTCAATTAATTTTGATGGCTATTCGTAATAATAAAACTAAATGAGATATAAAACTCTTATTCAAAATAATTTATGTAAAAATTTCCAGTGTCTCTAATTTATCAACGTAAGTCTAAACAATGACCTTTAAATAAAGAGGCTAAAGATTAATAAAAAAGCAGTTGGTTTTGCGTTATAATTTTCTGTATAAATTGAATACCCAAATTTACCCAAATTTATAGAACTTTTATAATAAATCCGTAAAAAATTTAAATTTGATTATTTGTTTTCCAGGTACTTAAGCCTATAATTCATTTAAACCATAAATAGCATTTATACATCATTACCTGGCGGCTAAATGAGGCTCAATTTACTTTCAAAGCAATACGAGTTATTTTATTGACAGTGAAAGTCATTTATAATCTTAAAACCAATCATTAGCCTCATTAAATACAAATTCACAAAAAAACTTTTAATGGCGATTTTCGTGCATCAGCGGAAATATATATTTTTATCTCCTAAATAAAATCAACTTCGGAGGGAAATTTAAAACAAATAATCACACTGTCGACGCTATTCTAGAGGTTTAGAAGCATTTGCTGTGTTAAAAATACGTGCTTGCGATGCAAAGCCATGTACATTTTTACACTTTTTGCCTCGTGTTAATTTTTTTCTTATTTTGGCGCGGGAACGAAGGTATTATATATTTTTTTCTGAATTTACAACACAATCCCGTTAATTGAATTTCCAAGAGAATGAAAATTCACGTTTAACAAAAACAAAATAAAAATACTTAGCGCGCGAAACCTTATATTTCGAAGGAATAAAAATAACGTTTGTATAGCGCTTTTAATTCGGGCCTCCGCGGTACGGTACGGTTTCGCCGAGAGGAAAGGGGAAGGAGAGAAGAAGAAGGATGGGATACAGTGGAAGGAGGGCAAATTACTACAAAGGGCTTACTACGGTAATTTCGTTCTAGTCTTAGTTTACTGCGTGCAGTCCTGGTAAAATGGGGCAATGGAGGGAGAGGGGAATGGGAGATCCGATGAGAATGCCCCGTATCGCCGAGAAAATAAGTTTTCCAAGACTCCGATGCAAGTAGGTCGACGATTTTCAAAACGTCGGACGATCGCACGGAGCAATGCAATAAGTAGTTTGCCAAGGAAACTGTAATCTGACTCGGCCCTTGCTGCGTTGGTTTAGATTGAAATTTTTGAACGAAAGTAGTACATATTTTACGATTTACGATACGGATCGGTTCGTGCGGCGTGATTTCTTTCCCGTCTAAGATCCATTACGTCGGAGTTATCTATATTTTTCCTGCGGAAACGGAAAACTTGCTGTTGTTTTAGGTTGTGTTACTTCTTGTGCCGAGGTCGCCGATTAATGCTGACTATTTGAAGAAACTTGGTCGTGAATTTTATGCATTTATATCTCGTTCTACATATAGGAGAAAAATGTTACCTCTGATCTCATTATTTTTAATTAATAAAATACTACGAATGCAGGCCGTTGTTGTAGCCATTTTAAAATTTAAAATATGTTCAGTTCAAGTTTTTTTGGAGTAGGAAAAATGAATTTCAATCATTTAGGTTTTCATTCTATGTGAAATTAAGTTGAAACTTGTTAGAAGCGATGAGATTTTCTTGTTTTGAAAGTACTCTTCTTTTAGTATCGGTAAATTACGTTTCTTTCCATCTCGAAGTAAGTTCTTCCGTCAAAATTCTGTAGTTGTGATATTTTTCGGTAACTTGAAGCGTGTAACACAAATATAACCGAAAATGATATATTATCCCTTCCGTATTTATGTATGTCAATTTGATGTTCTATAAATCCGTGTTTCTCTAAATCGAATTTATCCCCCTTTTAGAATTTTTAGTTTATTTTTTCATTTTAAGAAATTGATATTAAAAATCAACAAGGCTATCCTTTTATAAATATTTTCAATGATAAAAACTAAAGTCTTTCGTAAAGCGTTTTACGTAACAATACTGAATGCAGAGAGAGAGGGATAGCCTTTTATGTTTATTACAGATTTCTATAGCTTCCTACGAAATGTTTTCTTTTAGTTACGGTTAAAGCGTTAAACCATTATTTTAAAGTGTTCCACCGACCATGACTAATATAACAAGCTTTACTTAAAGAATAGACGACTTAAAAACAAATAATAGCATATACAATTTAATTTTTTTACTATCTTAAATTATAGCCGTCTTCCGACGTAGAAATTCATTATTCTAAACGCTTCTGTAAAATGAGGAGTCGTCTCTCTTACATACACTTATTTCTATCTCAACCTGCATAACTTTTTGAAAGTAATCTTCGAACCTAGCATTCATCCTAGGTTTATACCGTTAGCGACGACACCAGCGCCACATTAAAGAAAACCGACGATAGTACCGCTTTTTCCCGAGAACTTCCGTACAGCAACAACTCATGCGTAATTCTCATCCTCGTCTCACTTTATCTCCCTTGCGAGTCTTTCGTGAAAACGTGAATGGGTATACGTACTAAAAAAAAAAAAGACGTCTGCATCCCCCTCGCCTTACTTAGTTTACCTGTACTAATTGCGCGCCCTCCCTCCCTCTCTCCCTCCCCCTCTCTCTTCCTTCTTTTTCTATCCCATCATTCCACTTCCCTTTAAAACTCAAGGCCAAACCACGCACGGTGCCGGAGTCTTTGATCGCTCACCCGGCAATTAATTTCCAATCCCGCCTCCTCTTTGTCACTACTCGACTGGTGTCTTTTTTTCCTCTCTCTCCCTCTCTCTCACCTTACTCCTGTACCGTCTCATCTTCCTTCACAAACACACCCTTTGCTAATAACGCGTCGTTAGCCCTCCTCTCTAAACCCTCTAACAATTAATTCTTTCCTCCCATACTCTTCCTACTAAACTCTGTCTCGGGGCCACCTCTCCTCGCCCTGTCCCTCTCTCTAACTCTTCCCTTCCAAACTTTGTTATTCTTCTCTCTGCAGAGGTATCATCTTCCATCCCACTCTCAATTACTCGAAACGCACGCGCGCGCACGCATGCACACGCACTCACACGTACGCACTCACAAGCACGCACACGCGCGCGTATAACGCGTCTCCATAAATGAAACTGCTTCATTTGTACGTTGTTATTCTCGCTCCTCCCTTATTATCCATTCCGCGGAATACTCGTGTAAATCGTCGGGAGAGAAGTGAGATGTTAGGAAATGGGACGAAGGAGAAAAAAGAGGAAGAGCGATAACTCAGAAATGAGAAAGAAGCCAAGGTTGAGGGAAACGGCAAAAAAAAACAGATGATCGGGAAGCGTAGATGAATGTGGTAAAGGAACAAGAAAGGGAAATGAAGAAGAGGAAGTGGATGGAAAGAGGGAGTCGGAAAAGAAAGGTTTGTCTGGTTAGCGTTCGTGCCGTATTAGGTTTCATAAGCGTGCCATTCATTCAACATGGGTGCTGGAGAGGAGAGGAATGGTTTTGAAGAAGTGGCTTGTTCGTTGCACGGATGGGTTAACACTAAAAGGACGGGAGGGGAGAATGATGACAATGGGAGCAGAAGAGGAGAAAGAGAGAGAGGGAGAGAGAGAGAGAAAGAGAAACACACGAGAAGACCAGACGGGAACGAGGGAGGTGAAAATTGGAGTGGTATGGATATCGAGAAAGAGAGAGAGAGAGAGAGAGTGAGAGGAAGATGGAAGGGAGGGAGGTTTCCGAAGGCTTTAAACCAATTCGCCGAGTATAATGCGAATTCTGCGAATCGTCGTAAAGCTTCGAGTGAGTGTGTGAGTTCAAGTTTATAAGAGACTTTGAGTACGTCTGAGAATCGAAGAGACGGCGAAGGGAGGGTGAGGATGATGTGGGGGTGAGACAGACAGACAGACAAACGACTTTATTAGGGCGAAATTGAGACTATAGGTCATTTAACCCCGCGTCAACAATTACAGATGGGAATAAAATAGTAATAATAATTTCACGGAAAAGAACCAGAAAATAAAACAAATAGAAAAACATACAAGCAAAATAGCAAATTACAAATTCGGAAAATTTCTACAGAGTGGGAGGGAGAGGTCAAGGTGGGAAATCTTTCCTCGTGTGCACTAGAGAGAGAGAGAGACGGGAGGGGGATGCAAGAAGTTTGCGACAGTCAGGAAAAACGGAGTTTGGTTCCAGAAGCGATAGGAGAACGACGCCATGAGAGTTTCACGCCAAAGGATCGAGGAAGGGTTAAGAGACGATAGATGACAAGGGAATCAAAATGAGATTTCATAAAATAAACTCTGAGTAAAATTTTGTTACTGTATTCGGATTAATTGAAGGTCTTTTTATCTTAAACTCCTCATTTGTATTATATTAATCATTTTTAACATTATTTTATCATGTACTTATTTCTTATTTATAGGTATATTCCATCTGAATGATCACGTGTTTTGTGAATGCGTGTACGTACGCGGGCAAAGTTTAACTCACGTTTGAACCAATATCCGTGAGAGGAGTTCTAATTGGAATCGTTTTACCGGTGTAAATTTAGTTTAATTGCATAGACCCGGTTAACAACACGATATCACTGCGGAAGCGAATCAAAAATTGCTACATAATCACCGGAGAAATTGCGAGGATGTGTGTGTGTGTGTGTCGTGGGGGAGGGTGGGAAGAACACGGTAATTGAGGGGGAGTTAAAAAGGATGACATGTCGAGATGAAAAGGGAGACAGGCAGACGCTTGGGATCGCGGGAGGTTGAAAGACGGGAAAGGTACACTTGTAGGGAAGCTAGGGAGACAAGGCGGATGAATAGGTAGAGAGGAAGGGGTCGGTAGGAAAAAAGGGGACGCACACACACACACGCGCGCGCAGGAGTACAAAAAAAACTACTCTGGAGCTGAAAGCGTTTGATAAAAAAAAAGAACACACGCGAGAGAGCGGGAAAGAATGAAGGAATTGGGGCGAA
The DNA here is from genome assembly GCA_036926305.1 of Uropetala carovei. Taxonomy (NCBI): domain Eukaryota; kingdom Metazoa; phylum Arthropoda; class Insecta; order Odonata; family Petaluridae; genus Uropetala; species Uropetala carovei. Next base: position 48,722 of record JAXCHB010000085.1, read on the forward strand.
ATGCAGGAGAGGCGAGAAATATGAAGGGAGAAATATAGGGTAACGCCGGAGAAGTAAGAGAAGAAAAGCAGTGGCGTGTGGACTTAAATAAAGCGGCGACGAGAAAGGAGTAGAGAGGCAGGGGAGAGAGATTCAGGGAGTGAGAGAAGGGAGAGAAGGGAGGAGGAGGAGGGGAGACGGGCGGGCGAGGACGGGGGATGGGTTGACTCCAGAGGAATCGCGAGCTTTTGTTTAAACTCGCGTTAAATTATATGGAGGTTGTGTGTTTTTTTTTCTCGTGAAGGAAAGATGTTAGCGAGCAGCAGCGACAAGGATATTCAAAGACAGAAAGAGAGGGAAAGTTTGAGAGAGTAAAGTAGAAAGGTTAAAAGGAAGAGACGAGAATAACTGATGAGGGAGGAGACGGAAATGGCGGGTTATGGAGGGAGACAAATACGCACACACGCATACAAACACACACACACACAGGCACATGGTTTACTTAGATGGGTCATAAGGAGTAATTTTGAGGAGACAAAAATCGTGCGGCTGAGCGAGTCCGCAGGGACGACACGACGGGATTGTGACGATAGAGAGAGATAGAGAGAGAAATAGGGATAGAGAAGGAACTGAAGAGGGGTAAAGTTTAAAAGCTGAGAGGAAGAAAGGAGGGTGGGAAAACGGGACAAAAAATCGGATAAGAGAGGGAGACAGAGAGGACGAACGCAAAGAAAACTACTTGCGTGGGAGGATGCTCCGAGGAACGAAAAAAAAATGGGGTGAGAGACGGTTCGGTAAGAGGAGAAGGAAGAGAAATTGGGATTTGGGTTAGAAAACGGAGAAGATTTCCAGTTCTGGGTGAGCGTGCGAGAGTATGACGTATAGAGGGGAGTTTGTTAGTCTGAGGCAAGGGAGGTTGAGAAGAGAGAGGGAGAAAGTGATAGAGAGAGATGAATTCGGAGGGAGATATGGAAAAGAGAGAGATATTAAAGGAAAGATATAGATAGGGCGAGAGGTTTGAAAAATATAGTTTATGTATATATATACTATATATATATATTTATTTATTTATTTATAGGGAGCGAGAAATGTGTAGCTGAGGGTAAAGCTTCGGAGTGGAGCAAGCCGATCGCCGATTGTTACCACCTGGAGGAGCGGAGGGATAGGGACCGCCGAGAGAGGGAGAGCGTGTCGGAGGGAGGAGAGAGAGAGGAGAGAGAGGGAGGAGTCGGCTGTAGAAGGGAAAGGGAGCGAGGAGAGTGAGAGAGGGAAGGAAGGGGATTCAGTTCGTACGGCAGGGTATTGATCCAGCGGGGCAAGCTACGCGACCGGCGTACGAGTCGAAAGGAAGAGGGTGAGAGAGAGAGAGAGCGAGAGAGGGCGTGTGAGAGGAGAGAGAGAGAGAGGTAAAAAGGAGGGAAAGGAAAAAGGAGAAATCGAGAGAGTAAAGCGTATAGAGAGTAAAGAATGGAAGGCGTAAGAGGCAGTAAATGAAGAGAGTGTACGCGGATTCCCGTTGAGAAAGAATGGTCTTTGAAGGAGGAATTGAAGGAGTGAAAGAGGGGGAGAGAGAGAGAAGGGAGTGGCATGAAAGAGAGAGGGAGTGAGTGAGTGAGTGGGAGTGAAGGAGGAGGAGAAAGAGAGTGAGAGCATGTGGCAGAACAGAGCCGTGAGAAGGAAATGGAAGGTTTTAGCGAGAGAAACATTTTTAGGCAATAGGAATGTCTAGAAAGGGAGAGGTGAATGGAGAAAATATTGAGGTCATAAGCGAGAGGAAGGGTGGATTTGGAACGAGGGGGTAAAATGGATAAAGAAGGGTTGTAAGAGGGAGATTAAGCGGCTAGGATTTTCGGGTCCTCTGTTAGGAATAGGCAGGGCGGTGACGTAAAGGCGTGCATGCAGGTGGGGGAAAAAAGCGAGAGGGGACGCGATAAAAGAGTATTTAAAAGACGTCAGAAAATGGTTTTTGTATATTTAAAAAAAAATGACCCGACGAGGGCGTGTGAGCGAGGAGGTTTCTCGTTTTAGGGAAAGACGAAGGCGATGACGCGAATCGGGAGACTGGAAATGGAAATTCCGGCGAAAGTAAAGGATTCGTAATTCGCGTGATGAAGCGGATAGGAGAAACGAATGTGATACGAACTGGAATTGGAGGAGAGGCCGAACGGTTCGAAGTAACGAGAGAATCGTAATGGCGGGACGGAGGCGGTAAAAATAAGGAAATCATGTATTCCAGATGGACGGAGGAGAAGATGGAGCGAAAAAATTGTCTATGCCCAAAGGTGGAATGGGAAAGAGAGAGAAAGAGAGAGAGGGGGGAGAGGGGGAGGGGTGGGAGGAGAGGTAGAGGCTGGAAGGAATGAGAGAGATAGAGTTCGGAAAAGATTATTTGAAGAGGAATGTCATCGAGAAGGGAATTGGTTGAATGGGTGGGGAAAGGGGGAGGGTAGAGGGTGAGCGAGAAAGGCAAAGAAAGAGAGAGGGATGGAGAGAAAGTGGGGGAGAGAGAAAGGGAGAGAGAGAGAGATTGATAGTGGGAGAGAGAGAAAGAGATGGAGACGGAGAGTGTGGGAGGGAGAGAGAACGGAGACTGGGAAAGAGAAGGGAAGATAGGGAGGGATAGAGAGAGAGAGAGAGAGTAGGAGGGAGCGAGAGTTGGTAGGGGTAGAAAGATAGAGGGGGAGAAAGATAGGAGAGAGGAGAGAGAGAGAGAGAGAGAGAAAGGAGGAGAAACGAGAAAGGGATAAAAGAGCACATTCTAAGAGGGACGAAAGAAAGAGAGAGGATGAAAGGAAGGAAGAAAAAGGGATTGGTGAAATGGGAGGAGGGAGGGTGTAAGAAATGAAAGGAGGCGGAAGAAGAAAAGAGCCGGGAAGAAATAAAGAAAGAGGGGAAAGGAAGAGGCGGCGGTAAACTCACTCTTAAGGGTGATGTCACTAGGGTTCCTTTTCGGGAGGGGGGAGGGGGGGGATATGTGCACTCGTATAAAAGGGAACCGAAATAATAATGGAGAGGGAAAATGGGAACGGATGAGTAATGGGAGAGGGGTGGGAGAGACGTGGGAGAAGTTTGAGGTAGGAAGAAGATCAGCGTGGGTTAGGAAGGAGAGGAGGTAAAGGACAGAGAGGAACGGGAGAGGGGGTGGGAGGAATACATTTTTGGGCACGAGTAATAATGCGAGATGGTGTTTGCCCGGACTGAGATAATGATTGAGTGAGGGATGTTATGTTTTCCCGGTTGATTATTTCTTGCCGGTTTGATCGCAACACCACCTTCTTCGGGGAGAGATATTAATGTCATGTTATTTTATCCTCATATCCTCTTTTATGCCATTCTTATCGTTAATGCGTCCGCCATATATGTATATATACACACGTATACATGTGTGTGTATATATATATATATATATATAATTTACACACACAAATATATATATATATGTATATGTGCTTAAGGAAAAGGAAAGGTAATTAAGTATAAAAGTGGCAACAAGGTGTTGGTGGAAGCCCAGTGGACACTTACCAAAACTGGAGAGCTTTTTTGGGATGAAGTTGAGGGAACTGAAGACTGAGATTTTATTTTTTCTCACTAATTCTTAATAACTGGAGGTAGAGAGACTTTTCAACACCTACATACGTAGACAAAAACATACAAACACGCACAAGCGCTTAATCCTTGGTAAGCAGCGATGAACTCCCCCTTAAAAATGCTGATGCAGAAAATCGGAGAATACAAAAAAGTATCCGATAGAATGGCCAATACGCTTAATGCATATTTTCATGAAAAACGAAGAAAAATATTGATCACTCTGGGGATGAATCCTTTTCTCCGTTTCAACATCTTTCCCCACACTACAATCCATCTCTATCGGCATTCTTTTCTCAAATTTTTTTACCTCTCTCTTTAAATTTTTCGAAATATTAAGGGCGCTTGCGTAAAAGGAAAAATAAAACGCCACGAAGAGGAAGAATTTTGCGCACGCTCTGGCAGGAGAAAGCGGTTTCCCCGATTTCTTCAATGACGCGCGCTTCGGAACAAGTCTTTTTTTCAAAAATATGCCAATCCTTTGCCTCGGAGAGAGAGAGAGAGAGAGAGAGGGTTGGAGGATTAATTAAATCCACATTCTCTTGTGGTCTCCATGGCTGGGAGAGAAAGAGTGGGATCGGAGAGAGCACGAGGATAGAGAAAGGTTGTGTTTGGAGGTTGGGCGGAAGTTCTATCCTCTCTCTCTCTCTCTCTGTCTCTCACACTTCTATTTTTTTAATTATTTTTGTTGCCCTCTGAGATTGAGAGACTGGTGGCTAATTGCTATATCACTGTCTCTTCTCGCAACATAAAAATGTTGTGAGGATATTAATGCCCTGTGAGGTAAAAATGATGAATCGCTTAACGAGACCGGCGCTAGGGGATAATAAGGGGAGTTTGCTGTGGTTAGAAACGTAGGACACACAGTGAGATAAAGAGATGGATGAATTTAGTGAGAAGAACGAAGAGGGAGGGCGGAAGAGAGTGAGTGGGAGTGAGAGGCGGAGGGGGGGAGAGAGAGGAAGGTAGAGGGAGAAGTGAGTGAGGAGTGGAGAGTGGGAGGGAGTACGAAATAGGGAGGGAGAGACAGACAGACAGACAAACGACTTTATTCAGGGCGAAATTGAGACTGAAGTCCTTTCTTACATTTAACCCTTGGTCAACTGTTACAAATGATAATGATAGAATGAGAACCATAAAAAAATAGAAAAACACAAGCAAAACACCAGATTACAAATTTGGAAAATTTCTATATAAAGACAGTAATTGTGGTAAAAACCTAGGAAAGACCAGACTTGGCCATCCTCGTAAAAGACCAAGCAGGAAAACACCCACGAAGGGAAGGGGGGTGGAAAAAAACCTGCGGAAACCCTAGATACATGAAAGAACAATAGTTGAAGAGGTGGGAACTGGAGGGAGAGAGTGATGTAGATGCACAGTAAAAGGGAGGAATGAGAGAAGAAGAGGACAAGAAAGGTGAAAGATAATGATAGTGAAAGACGAACAGAGCGAGTGATGGGTGATAGGTAAATGGGAAAGTTTTCACGTACCCAACTGGTTAACGCGTGGCGGATATTTTGTCCTATGTGACTTGGGTGACTTCTGTCACATTCGGACGGTTGTTTGAGACTTGCTCCCTACAAGGGTAGCGATGATTCTCCGACGTTCTGTGGAGGTGACGTAAGAGGGTTTGATAAGTGCGGAAACGTTGGGTTGATGGAGAGGAGGCTAGGATTAAGGGGACGATGAATAAGGAGGAAGGGAAGGGTTGGAAAGGAGGAGAGGGTGTGAGAGGGGGTCAGGAAGGAAGGCTGTGGTTTGAGACGGATCGAAGCCGCGCAGGAGCACACACACACACACACATACACACTAACGCAAGAAGCGTTGGGTTTTCCTCTTCGGAATATTGTAATCTCATCGTGAAAAGGGTCGAAGTGCCTACTGCCACTCCTCGGGAGTTTCCTAGTCTCTCTCTCTCTCTCGCTACACGTGGAAAGACTTGTTGAGTTGTGGATTCGACAGATGCAGCCATCGAGGTCGTTTCCATGGTTACGGAGTAATGGAGGATAGAGAGAGCAATTCGTTTTGATGGGATTAGTCTTGGAAGAGGCTTTTCCAAACTTGGTCATTATTGGTCCGGGAGGATAACGGCGTTATTCTCCGTTTTGATCGAATATTCTTTCGAATATGAGACAAATGAATGAATTTTATGATCGATAACATCGATAAAAAGATCCTCCATGACGACTTCGCTGCCGGTTTATTAAAATGTATTACTCCCAGTAAATAAGTCTCCGTTTCGTATCATATATTTGTTGAATTATGTTATTTGTTAGTGGAGATGTTTTTATGGGAAGTATCCCATTTACTGAACATTAACGTTTGTCTTCGTAATTTAAGTTGCTTCATATTACGCTTGGTTTGATATGACAGTTTTAGTCAGAACTATTTTTACGTCGTTCTAGTAATTTCAACAAGGTAAACGCGCACTTTTCACCTTAACCTGGCGTGCTTTTCTGAGCGAGCGATTCAGTTTATGGCTTTATACATTCCGGACAAGGACGCTCTCTAGGCGTTTAACATACATCCGTTTAAAGCGGGTCTAGATGTATTTTTACGCGGTTAGCGCGGGGCCCCAATCCTAACTTCGTTAGCCGTTATCTCAGGATCATTACGAGCGCGTAAACCTGAGCTTATGCGGCTACGATAATGTCGAACGAGCGTGTGCCGGCAGTTCGGCGGAGTCATAATAGGACGGGAACAAAGCAACCGACGTCCGGTTTTTATTTCGCTCTGAAATTATATGAAAGTATGGCGAGAAAAAAGAGGAGAAAAATGAAAATGGGGAGGGAAGTGGGGTGAGTTTCATGGCTGCGCCATTAAAGTGAAAGTACGTTTCTTACAGTCGGTGGCGGCCATGTTTTTTTATGCGATCCTCTGTCTGGTTGTTGGTGTAATTTCCATCCGAAATGGTCTCTCGCGGAAGATTAATATTTCCAATAAGTGTCGGCGTGTGCAGTAGATAGAGGGAGAGAGAGAGAGTGATGCACGTGCGCGAGGTTTTTATCTTTTAATCGTTCATTTTTTTTTGTGAAAACGTGGGAACTCGCCGTGGAATGGTAGGTATTTTGAGACTCTTGAAAACGATAGAGAACTGTAATAAAAAATAGCTTTTTACTTGTTGTGATAGATTGTAGGTTCCGTCGGACGCAGGCAAGTTAGTTGAAATTTTTGTACATGCGTAGGAGTGGGAGTCCATAAGTAACGTGAATTCACATTTTTTTCTCGGGAATTTTGTGTCCATTATCACATACCTTAATTACAGGATGATTTTAGCTATAGTAATAGCAGTTTTCGCGTTTTACTGACGACAATTTATCAAAATGACCCCATTTCATATCGCATCGTTGTTGAAAAGCAAAGTTTCACTAGACTTTTACTCTCATGAGGAGATAAAAACCGTGCTATAAACACCGTCAAATACGCGTGCGATACGGGGACGTTTGTTTACCATAGAAAAATTCGTGTAAATGGTGCGAACTGTTTAGAATCGTCCGTACCAGCAGCGTGATGGATGAACGTCTTAAGAGGAAGGTTGGTATGATCGTTAGACGCTTGGGCAAAAACTTTCTGCTTCTCCCTTGGAATCGGCAAGGTTGTCAGCCGCTTAAGTCAACGTTTCGTGCTCCATTAACTGCGCTCCTCCTTTCCTTTTCCCAAAATCATCCACCCACGCGCGCAAGACTCGCTTAAAGTTTCGAACGGGACAAGCGGGGACACCACCGCCCTTCAAAATGTGTAGTTTACATACCTGTGTTTTTTTCCTCCGTGCACTCTTTTTTTTTTTTTTTACTAGTGCGCCGAAGGTAAAGAAAGTCACGACACACATACGAAGCGATCTCATTCGGAAAAAAAGAAAAAGTCCCACTAATATAAATAAAAAATAGGAGATGAGAGAGAGAGAGAGAGAGAGAGACGGAATCGTCCGACCGTCTCCGACAACGACGAATAACACCAAATAAGTAATGAAAAATATCGATTTTTTCCCTTCCTGGGCGTTAGAAGATATGGATGTGTCCCTTTCCTTCGTTCCCCCCCCCCCCCTTTCTCAACTTCTTCATCCTTGTTTGACTGCTTTTACATTTTTATTCCTTCCCAGAACTGAGAGAGAGAAAGTCAAGTCTACTCTATCTCCTTACACTTTTCATACGGGAAAAAAAATTTCCTCGATTTCTTGATTTTTATCATTCCATCTCCTCTCCGTTCTCTCCGACGTGAATATTCGAGTGTAGTTACCTGGTTGTTTTCCCTCTTGAACATTTTTTTCTAGGACACGTCCCAGTTGATACGTTGGGGTTTTCTGTGGTTTGGGTGCGATATGTCGTATGTGGAACGCCAGAGTAGAGAGAGAGATAGATAGGTAGGAGTTTTTTTCTGTGGTGATGTATCGAAAGAGAGAGAAGTCGGAGGAGAAAGAAGGAATTTTGGAAAGAGAGAGAGGGAGATGTTGCAAATGAGGGAGGAGTGAGAGGAGGATGGGATGGAATCGTTGAAAGCAATTGGGCGGAGGAGAGTTCGAGGAAATGGGGTGACCAGGTAGGCAAAAGGGGGGAGTAGAGAGGGATAAAGGAGAGGGGCGGAGAGGGTTTTAAAGGGGTTCGGCAAAAAAGGCAGGAATTGAAAGGCGAGGTTGCCAAATTTCTTATGTATTTTACGTTCTCCCGGTCGATTTCTGGCAAGGATGATTTTTTTTTACCCCCCCTAAAGGACGACGATGAGAAAAAGTGGTGTTTGATACGCTGGCCGTCGTGACCCAGTTTTCAGCGTGTGAATTACTGATGACGTAGGAGGGCTCCAGTATTGTAAATTTATCATGTTAGGCGCAAGGATCGGCGTGGACTAATTATTACCGTATTTACGAGTACGAATTCCTCTTTTCGAAGGGGTGTTGCGTAAATGGAGATTCGACGAGTTGTCGGAAAACGCTTAAAAGATCGCCTTAACAATGTCGACATTTTTACCTTCTACATATGCATGTTGTTTTCATGAAAAAATTCGAATTCGAGACTGCAATGGAAATACACGTTTTTAGGTCCGATGAACACGTTTTGACCGTTTTCTCAATGATGTCTGTGTGTCCGTGTGTCTTTATGTCCGTATGTGTATGACAGAAATTTTATGGGCGTTCTAACTCAAAAAATATTAACCAGATCGGAATGAAATTCTATATTTGTGATTTTATTTATATTCTTAAGATTTAAATAGTTTTTCATAACAGTCTATCAGCCCGAAGTAGCGGTTTACTCCCGTAAAATTTTAGTTTTTCTTAAATATTTCGCTTAAAACTGAATTTTTGTTAACATATATATGTACAAGTTGTAGCTATTATTTTTTTCTACAACTCTTGTTTGAACTAAATTTTCATATGAGGAATATTTCAAGAGATATTGAATTTTCTTCGAAATTGACTGTTAGTGTGCAGCTCGCGCGCATGGTAATGACAGCAAAGGTGAATTTACAAAACAATTGAATCGCTAGCGCTGAAGCGTGTAAGTTGAACTGTTCCTATCGCCGTATTTATTTGATTTTAGTTGACAACTTACGTGTGGTGAAAGTCATGTGTTGGGAATATCAATTTATTTCTCATACAAAGCAACAAATAGATATCACTCTTGCTCCTAAAAATTGAATTGCGATTTTTCGCTTTATATTTATGCAAAGTGCGTTACTTTGAAAGGCAAGTCATTCTTAACGTCGGCGATATAATTTATCACATAGAAATATCTAATGGTGATGTATGAAATGTCAACTTGTCTTTAGAATGATTTCCGAATTCGTCTGACGACGTTAAAAAGAGGCGCTACAAAGGAATTGCACGACTTTATTCGATATGGAATGAAATTTTCAAGAGTCTAACTTATTCAACGAATTTCCTTAAAAAAACGGAGCAGTCTGTCGCCCCATTAAGATACAACAAACCTTTTTTCTCAATCGATAAGAAACGAATCCATATTGTGCCGGGAAGCTCAAGAGCCAAGGTTGGAAACGTCATCTTGAAATGATTTATACGCGTCGAACGTATACTTTCCCTTTAAATATTTAAACCAGACGGTGCAGAGCTGAATAAAAATTTTCACCGACGAAAGATTTATGCCCTCCAGGTTTGAAGAGTATTCTATCTTGAATATGTGTCAGCTATTTTTCCGAGTATCTCTCGAGCGTACGCCCTTCTCCCGAGGCTTATTAGAATGATTTCAATACGTACGACACGGGATAGAAAGTTTAAGCGGACGCGCGAAGCTATCCATTCTTTTTAATTTTTTTTTTTTTTGAGAGCATGAATTTTTTTCGGAATGTGAATCAGCGGTCGGTTTTTTTATACACATATTTTCGGGATCCAGGAGGTCAATCGCGAAAAGCTTATCTCCGACCGCCTTTAATCTCTTCCTCGAACCTCCCAACTCCATTTCCATAAAAATAAAACTCCTCGCGAGGTGTGCCACTGGTACACATCAGCACAAAAGGACACCCTCGGTAAAAATAACAGAGAGAGAGACCTCTGTAAAGGTGGCACCGAGGGAAAGCATCGGGACGAGATACTTCTGCGGCGAGAGAGGTTAAAAACGAAGCCGTGGCTTAGTAGCTTTGGTGACAGGAGGGAGGAGGGGGGAGGGGAATAAAAGAGGGAGGTAGGTAGAAATGGAGGGGAAATTATAGTGAAAAGAGGAGTAATAAAGGGAGGAGTGAAAGGAATTGAGTGATGAAGATGAAGGTAAAAGAAAAAGGGTGGAGAAATGTATAAGGAAGGTGCGAAGAGGAGTGAGAAAGGATAGGTGACGGGAAGGAAGGAAGGAGAAAGGGAAGGAATAACGGAGGGAATAATATAGGGAGGAAATGAGGGAGGGAGAAAGAGGAAAAGCTAAGATTGAGGAGGGAGAGTTGCGAAGAGGGGAGAATAGAGGAATAGGGAAGATTGAGGGAGTGATAAAAGTAAAGAGGAAAAAAAATAGATAATGGGGATAAGAAGATACATAAGAAGAAATAGGTGAGGGGGGAGGAAGGAAGGAGAAATGGAAAGGAATAATATCAGGAGGGAATAAAGGGAGAGAGAGGGAGGTAGAAAAAAAGGTAAAGAGGAGGGATTGAGAGGGGTGAGGAGAGAGAGAATGGGGGAAAAGGAGCGAGTAATGAGGATTGAATGAGAAGTAAAGTCGAAAGAGGAAGGAAAGAGAGAGAGAGAGAGATAAGTAAGGGAGATAGGAAGAGGAGTAAGAGGGGATAGATGAGAGGAGGAAAGGGGGGAGGGGGGAGAAAGGAAGGAAAAAAAGAGGGGATAATGTAGGGATAATATAGGGAGGAAATACGAAAGAGAGAGAGGAAGAGAAAAAGCTAAGATTAAGGAAGAGAGATGGGTGGAAAAAGAGAGAGTAAGGTTTGGAGGATTGGTAGGAAGAGAAGAGGCCAAATAGAGGATAGAGAGAGGGGTGGGGAGGGAGGAGGACGTGTGTGTGGGGGGAAGGGGGGTGGGGAGGGGATCGCAACGGTAGGACCTAGGTAGGTGTGCGGCTGAGTGACGGGTGTGTTTTATTTAACGAGTCGGCCGGTGTTGGAAGACGTCTTTGGCGAGGGAGGAAATGAGGGAGGAGGAGGAGAGGGTGCGCGGGAGTGAGTGAACGATTGGACGTGGGGAAAAATGGGAGGAGGCGAAGAGGAATAGGAGGAGGTGAATGGAAGGAGGGATAGGGGAAGAAGGATCGGGAGAAAGAGATGGAAAAGGGCACTACTGGAAAGGAATTCCTTTCGCATTTACGTCGGGAAAGGTTCCATTTTTTTCCTTTCCGAAGATAGAATGGAAAAAGGAGAGAGGCAAATGGAGAGAGAGAGAGAGAGCCGTACCTGATAATCTAATGATCGGGAAGCGTTTTCTCGAAAGAATAATGGCGGAATTCATTCTACGGCTATTTACGTTACCGATCTAGTATCTCTCTCTCTCTTTCTCTCTCTTTATTTTTCACTCACCGTGTTTTACCTCTCTCCCTTTTTCTTCCATTGCCTCGACTCTTTTCTTCCATTCTGATGCGAATCCATTTGGGTTCCTTGCACTTTCTTTTTTTTTTCCTTGTTTCCTCGATTGCGTTCGACGTGGCGTCGTAAATCGGTCGCGAAGCCTTAGGAAGGTATGGATAAGCGTATCGCATTGTTTCCGTCACGTGTCATTGTAGTGCATTGGAGCTTACGCTTTAAGATGTTTTTGCTGTGTTATACGCATGTGCATGTGTAATACGTACAACAAGAGAAATGCAATATTAAAATCAAATTAAATTAACCGTGGGTATACGAGATTGATGTCCGCTGTCTTCAGTAGTCTTCCCCCCTACGTCTTCTTATGAATAAATTCACATCTCTCCTAGCTAACCTTATGTTTCTGCGAATCTTGTTCCTTTATAACCAATTATATCCAATTAAATTATCGAGTAAGATATCTTGTATTTCACCTATATGTGATTTAATCCTCTTTATTTTAGAGAGACATACGGCGACGATCTATTACTTATAAGATCCACCACTTGCAGATTGAATAAAAATTAAATCATTTTCCCGTTACATCAAAGGGGCATTTAAAGAAAGACTAATACTTTTATGAATAAACATTTCAGCTAGGTATTGTCCCAACGCCCCCTTTTTGCTAAATAATATTTGCCACCGACCTACACAGGTAAAAAACTAGTCAGCCCCCGGTTTTACGACAGGTAAGGTTCCAGGCCATAGTCGTAAAGCGGAACCTATTATTTTTGGGACATCATAGAAATAATACAAATATGTATCATCTAAACATTAATAAAAGCAAATATGTAAACATTTTCAATACATAAAAACATTAAACTACTAGTATAAAAGCCCGTCAATATGATGGCCTATCTTTAGTTAAATTTAAAATAGTTACCTATCTCTCTCCCTCTCCTTCCCCCTCCCTCCCCTGCCTCCCTCTCCCTCCCCTACCTCCCTCTCCCTCCCTTCTCCCTCCCCTTCATTCCCTATCCCTCCCTTATCCCCCTCTCTCCCCATCATTCCCTCTCTCTCCCCATTCACTCCTTCTCTCTCCCCATTCACTCCCTCTCTCTTCCTCCCTTCTCCCAATCTATCTCCCTTATTCCCCCTTCCTCCTTCTCCTCCTCTCTCTCGTATTAAAAGCATTCAAAGCACTCTTACACCCATAAGGATTGATATATAGTAACAATAGGATTTTGAGGTCTAACAATATAATTGGTAGGCAAGGCAAAATCCCGTTAAAATGGCAATATTTCCACAAAATATGTAAATAAAACGTTTAACGTGAGCGATTTCAAGCCGTAGGCGAAAAAAGATGAACAGAATGAGAAACTTTATAGTTTTTTCTTCAAAATGGTTCATATCCGAAGATCGTATGTTAATTAATTCTAATTTTAATTTCCAAAACAATAAAAGCCTGCACGTCGAAAAATCGATTTTTACGTAATAAATTGCGGAAAATGGAAATGTCTTCCTTGGAGTCAAACCCAGGACTTTTTTCGAGATTTATTTTCGTCATTACCTTAAAATATGTTAATCGAGCATTCATGCCAAATTCGATGGAATAGCGTGACCAACCAACCAACCTGGGCTATTATATTATAAAACTAGCTGAAATTACCCGTCTTTGATCGGGAACACGTCTCACAACCTAGTCTCTACACTCCCTTCTCCCGATCTCGTTTTTTGTCGATATCTCAGTAACTGTTCGTCCTGTCAAAAATTTGTATAGAACAGAAACGATCCAGAATCTAATTTACGACAGTTTTTGTTATATGTATTTTTGCTTTCAAAGCAATGATAAGCGAGATTTTGTGAATTTTATGGTTAGCGTCCTCCCACAACCCCCCTTTCTGTAAAGAATTTCCGGATACCATACACCCTAGATTCTAAGTTGGGCTGACCTAAAGATAGGTTCCAAGTTTCATGAAAATCCGACTTTCCGTTTTGGCGTGATGATGGAACAAACTGACAGACAGACAAACAAACAGACACCAAGTCTGTGAATTGCTGTAATCATCGTCATTTCACACGAAATGCACAATAAAAGTGAAATTCTGAAAAAAAACAAATGTACAGACGGACATCAGAATTTTATTTATAGAGATTACATAATGTACACATACACAATATTTCATAGTGGCGTAAAACTAGATTCGGCGACTTAAAACTGGATTATTGATTTGATGGGGAAATCGACGTAAAATCGGATCGTCGTAAAGCGGACCGTCGTAAAGCGGGGGCTGAATGTATTCGCAAAGCATATCTCATGCTATAATATATCCGGATATGGTTTGTTCACCACATGCTACGATTGGGGGCGTGTTAGATGCCGTTTACTCATTGTCAGTAGACGACTCTAATGTTGAATCGTCCTTACGGTCTCCCACGTCTTAAACCGGCTCTAACTAATACAGTCCGCTACACTTCTATAGATTTGTATTAGTACAACCTCTTTAGTCCGCTGCCCTTGGGACATAGGCTACACCGTACTTTGGAATTTCCCAGACCATGGGAATTAGTTATAATGAATGGTAAACAAAATCTATGCAATCATTTTTGGTTTTATGCATTGAGCGATTCGGCGTCCAACTGCACGCATCGCACGCGAACATACTATCTTATCTGGAATAACCAGTTCACTACGCCATTCTTCCGATTTTATTTGATTCATCAAGTTCAATCGTGTAAAAATTTATAGGCGATTCCCAAATTTGTCACATAAAGGTGATTGTTTGCGCGCAATGTTTTTATAAGGTGCGCTAAATTGTAATTGTTTGCAATGAATTTCCAATAAATTATCTTAACTTACTTAGCTTTTCTCACTAATGCCTTTCTTTGAGGTTTTTAAAAACTTTTAATGGGAGTTTTGGGCCTTGAAGCAAGACATGCATTATTCTTATGTGATTAGGTTTAATTTTTGCCTTACTATCCTGAGAGGCAGTTTATCTGTTATATGGTAAATATGAAACAATTTTTTGAGATTTCAATTTAAATGCATCGACGTGAGAGTGACGGTATTGGAAAAAACTCCAAAGCGCGGGAGTTCCCGGATTAAAGAGGTTTTACTGAATTACAGTCTTCAATTATCAGTTATACCGATGCATACGATGCATAATGTCAATTTCTTAAATTCTCACCTGCAACCACCTTGATGTCCATCGCCCCCCAGAAAATTCCTTAACGCCCCCGGGGGGGGGGCGGTACCGCCCACGTTGGGAATCACTGGACTATAGAATATAAAATTTCAATAGCTTCGACGAAAGCCCACTTTATAAAACTTTTCATGCTTTAAGGAAAGAGAGAGAATTTTTAAGTATTGCCGCGGAAGAAACTTTTTACGCGCCGAAAATGTGAATGGAAACAAAGAACGCTTTTTTTTTACTATTATTCAAGAGAATCACGTTTGTGCAAAGATAGCGCTGCAGTTTTCGCGTTTTCTCTGAAAACTGTTCCGAGATTTTTGACGCCTCTTTACGATGCATAGTGGGAAGAGGTAGCTAGCTATCTGTGCCGTTGTTGAACTTCGACGTGTGCTGACGGCGCAGGTTTTGAACGCCCTAGAAGAACGTTAGGAAAACGGCGGAGCGCTCTGTACACGTTTTAAAGATGCCTCCGCCGATAACCTAGGAATTTTTCATCTCTATCTCGTTCCCGGAGGGATAAACGATGACGTACAATTTAGTAAGGAAGATAAATTGAATAAAAAAAGAACATCTTTCGAGATTTCAATTAAGATTCCGTGCCATTTCAGCGGCCACATTTCATCTTTTTTGGAAAAAATATCTTGTAGATATCGTATCCACACCCTTAACAAAAAATGCCGTGTTTGCGAAAATCTCATACGTGATCGGTAAGTTTTTTTTTATCGTTGACTCAGGCAATTATGAAATTGATTCAAAATATTTAGACTATTTATTGATGAATGTGTTTTGATTTGTAAAGATAATTTATTGTCGATATGCAGCGATTACTTTCTAATTTTAAAAAAAATTCTAACATACAAAAAGTATGTGTTTATTCTAACCAGTAACCTTTGCCATAAAGGTAACTTTTAAACTTCATTTCTGCTCGAAGAACTTTAGAAATGTAATGACACACACGTCAGAGGATATTCGATCGGGATATGCTCGACACAGATTTACATAAAGCGATCCTCAATATGAGGTCGAACAAACTGAACGCTCCATAAGGTCAACTACCTCCACTTCTCAGGGACGAACAAAAGGTTTCTGCACTCCGCCTTTAAGATTTCATGGTTTATTTATTTTTTTTTTGAATGGCAATATTAGCCGTCGTTCGTCCGCGTGTATCCGAGCTGTTTGCAGTTGAATCATTCATGGAAGAGACTCCTTGAGACTTCTTTTGAAAGTCGCGACCTTTCCTCGGTAGTTATAAGACTGGTACTGCAAAGACCTCCCTTGGTCACGAAAGAGCAATGGATAATTAGAAATTCTCGTCCCCAAAGTTCCTTTTTTTCCTCTCACCTTACAGCGAAACTTTGTCGTGACCTACTTTAATTGTCCCATTCATTTCCGGATTTTATTTCTGCTATATACACATTTCCCTCCGCAACATTTGGTGCCTAGTTGTGCCCGACGAAGGTTTTTCGCCTATTCTTTAATTTCGATGCGCAATGGGTTGTTTCCGTGGGAGCTTTAATGTGGCACTTGCCCTATCCACTTCTTTTGCTGTGGTTTCTCGCATGTTCTTCGCATTAACTAAGTTTTGAACGCATCGTTTTTTACGAGATTCAGCGACCTAAATGTGTTGTATCCTGATTTTTTTCTTAAATTAAAAACTATCCCATAGAGGTTTCTTTAAAGGTGTAGTCTTATTTTGTTAAGTCTTAAAATTGTCCTTATTTTCATATACGCTTTTTGGTTTAACTGAATGCTTTTCAGACGACCTTTAGCTACATCACGATTGTTCATAACTTAACGTACAAGTTCCGAAATTTTCCATTTAACAAAATGAAAATCCAACTTTCCTTCGTTTTTCTTACGGAAAACTGAACAAAAGATAAAAGAGCACAGGACTGTTATAATGTACTGCGTACATGAATAGCATAAATAAGATTCCATTTTTTAAAATGTACTTTTTGTAGGCTTTATATTTTTTATTTTTTACTACATGCAGTATCAAGTGGCATTAACATATTACTTCAGCGGGTAATCGACAACGTGTAATAAACGGAATCCTCAACCTGGAATCCTCATATTTCGACCTCTAATGAAAATTCTATGAAACAGCAATTTCAGACAACTCTGTCTGCACGCGAATAATATGATTATACATAGCCCACTCTTTTCAGGATAATCATCATGAGTTTATCGCTAGTCAATCTGCGCTAATAAATTACATTTCTTATTATAGAAGCAATCAGCTGATGCAATTACCTTACTAGCAGAATTCCACGGAAATTAATTTTAGTAACTACCTCGGTATTTTACTATTATTTTTCTTAAATAGAATCAGTTTTATCCTCCGTCCCGTCCGACCAAACTTAGCATGGCAGGAGGGTTATTTAACGAGAACGAATTGACCGAATACTAGCTAACGACTCCTGAAACTACGGCGTCAAAAAGTTCTCCCTTTTTTTTGTAGTATTTGCCCGCGGACGATAAAAACGATTCTTGCTCTCCCGTATCCTCTCGAGAATGACACGATTTGCACGCAAAAGTCTAGCGAACAATGAAGGAAGAATAAGTTTTCCACCGACCCCGTTTTAATACGAGTCTCCCCTTTATGTTCCTCAGCTCTCCTTCTCCTCCCTCCATCTTCTTCTTTCTTTCTCCCACTTTTATCACTCCTCTCTGCCGTCGTCCTTTCTCCTCCTCCTCTTATCTCTCTCCTTCCTTCAATTCCTCTCACTCCTTTCTCTCCTGCTCTCTCTCTCTCTCTCCCTCCTCTCTTTTCTCTCACTCTCTCTATCCATATCTTTCCTTGCCATTTTCCTTTCTTCTTCTCTCTCTCCGTATGTCCTATCACTCCTTCCACCGTCTCTCTCCTTACTTTCTCTCTCCTTCTGTCCTCTCTGTCCTTTCTCTCTCCTTCCGTTATCTCTCTCTCCTTTCCCTCTTCTCTTTCTCCTTCCGTATCTCCTTCCTCCACCTCTCTCTTCTTCATTTCTCACTCCTCCATCTCTCCCCCTCCTCCACCTCTTCCTCCTCCATCTCACTCCCTCCTTCATCTCTCCCCATCCTCCATCTCTCCCCATCCTCCATCTCTCCCCCTCCTCCATCTCTCCCCCTCCTCCACCTCTTCCTCCTCCATCTCACTCCCTCCTTCATCTCTCCCCATCCTCCATCTCTCCCCCTCCTCCATCTCTCCCCCTCCTCCACCTCTCCCTCCATCTCACTCCCCCCTCCATCTCACTCCCCCCTCCATCTCTCCCCCTCCTCCATCTCTCCCCCTGCTCCATCTCTCCCCCTCCTCCACCTCTCCCCCTCCTCCATCTCTCCCCCTCCTCCATCTCTCCCCCTCCTCCATCTCTCTCCCTCCTCCATCTCACTCCCCCCTCCATCTCACTCCCCCCTCCATCTCACTCCCCCCTCCATCTCTCCCCCTCCTCCATCTCTCCCCCTGCTCCATCTCTCCCCCTCCTCCACCTCTCCCCCTCCTCCACCTCTCCCCCTCCTCCATCTCTCCCCCTCCTCCACCTCTCCCTCCTCCATCTCACTCCCCCCTCCATCTCACTCCACTCTCCATCTCTCCCCCTCCTCCATCTCTCCCCTCCTCCATCTCTCCCCCTCCTCCATCTCTCCCCCTCCTCCATCTTCCCCACCATTTCCACCTCATCCTCGATCACTTCCCTCTTCTCTCTTTCTTTCTCGTCCACAAACTCTATCTCTTTGTCCCGCCCACATACGTAGTTCTCTTTCACCCACCTTCGCCGGCTCTCTCTCTCTCTCTCTCTAAAAAACTCTTTTCAAAGCTAAGTCTCGAAACGGTGGGAAATGCAGCAGCTGTAAATGCGATGGAAAAGACGTCCTTAAGTGAAAGCGACATCGTAAAGCGGTTTAAGCCGTTCTTACTAAGGCCTCCTGGATAGAGCCGGACTTTTGTAGTTACGTACTACGTTCATCTCACGAATGAGAAAAGTCTTGGAGAGAGAGAGAGAGAGAAAGAGAGGAGGAAACAAAGGGATTTCGATTCCACGAGTGTTAATCTTAGATTCGCTCCAGGCTCGTCTGGAGAAAAAAAAGACGGATATTTTATTCTTCTGCTGGCGCTTCTTCTGTGATTCACTCGCTGGACCGTGTGCTTTCAGGTCTTGTCAACTCCTAGGCGTGTATTTGCGATGTTGTCTGAAGAAGTAGATTAAGGATAATCTGTCTTGGAAGTAGCTTTATTTTTTTTATTTTCAGCCGTTAAAAAAATCGTCGCTTTCCAATTTCGAACGAGTGATTTAAAAGTAAATTTTTATCAAAAATGTTAGGAATTGGAGATTTAACAATTCAGAAAGGAGTGTTAAAGTTAAAGTTTGTTTTAATTCGAAATTAATGTTTAAAATACCTATACCTACTAGTTGGAATCTCTTAATTTATCAATGTGCGAGAAGGTTTTTTACAAAATCATTTGTTTTTTGCTATTATCAAGGAAAATTGAATGTAATGTGTAGGAAATCCTACAGTGCTTGATTTTCAAAATTCATTGTTTATTTGGATAAACTTATAATATTTTTATTGAAACAGAAAATAGACTCTGCATATGAGAAGACGATTAGAATATGGCAACTTCCCCGCTTCAAATACACATGGATATATATGAGTACGGCTATATTATCTTTATTTATGTAAAATTTAAGACATAAAATCTTTTCAATTTACATATTTTCTTTTTTTGGCGCTTTTCAGCTAAAATGAGGTAATATTTTACGTCCGTTAAAAATTATTCCATAGAATTCTTCGAGGATTATTCAGTTTGCAATTTTATTTGGGATTCATATTGTCTCTTTTTCTCGTCAACTTTTAAAGTAAGAGTTGCATAATCAAGCTGTGTTTATTGCATCTCATCAAACTGTAACGAAGAAAATTCCATAGCCGTAGGGAAAATAACTAATAAAAATTAACTAATAAAAATTCAACGCGCGTTTTAAAAGTAACATCCGCTTTGTGCGAACGGATATGCCGACACACGTAACAATAGCCTACGGAATAACATTTATGAAATTAATAAATCATCTACTCAAACTGCATAATTTCTCTCCCTCCTTACCGATACTCACGGGAGACTCGGTAACAATCGGGGACGGCCATTAAAATTTTTAAATATTTTTCATCCGCCCTTGTTTTTGTGTCCAATCTTTGTCTAGAATTTGAAAAAAAAAGGTTTTTTTTTACGTTTTGCGTGTTTGTGTCTCCCACTCCCTTACTAGTGCCATCCAGCGTTACTTCCTGGTAAAAGCCCGTTTCCGAGCACTCAAGCTATAAACAATGCCACTTTACGAACTCTGAACACAATGGGGTCACTTGGAGCCCACTGTCAGCTGCGCGGTGGATATTCTCCCCCACCCCCATCCGACCCCTCTCCCCTTCCTCTCGCTTTTCTCTCCCCCTCCATTTATCCCTCTCCTACGTAAGTCGCTGCATTCGTGAGATACGAGAATCACGCCCATCTAGTGCATTTTCGAGTGAATGAACCTTCAGTTTCTCCCCTCGCTCCCCAGAGGACTCTGGCGAAGGGTCACGAACGGTTGATACGTTTGAACCCTGGACAGCGCCGACGTAAAGAGGAAAGCCTTGTCGCGTTAAATATTCTCAAAACGTTGGGAGTAAATTGTCTCTGCATGTCTCTCTTTCCCTCCTTTAGAAAAAATATGCAAATCCTTGTTTTCCGTGTGCCTGGAGTAATTTTTAATTTGTTTTCCTTTTGTCCAATTGAAGTATGTCAAAGAAAAACTAAGTCCGATATCCTAGCCTATCCTTTGGTATTTTAAAAATCGAGATGTTTCCCTCTACGTCTTCAAAACACGAATCGTATATGGCGTTCCCGGAAGAGGTGTATCTCTACAAGTTTTGTTCGAAGTTATAAGTAATATTAGAGTCTGTAAATGGATTTTGGTATAATTTAAGAAAATCTTTAAAAAATAATTTTTCCAATTCTTCCGAAACGATGACAATCATGAGCTGTGGGCATAGCTTGTTTATATTTTTAGTGAGCATAGGTTTGAACATTGGTTAAAATATGCTCAAATAACATTGGTTGTCCGAATTACAGAAGTTATCATAACGCGAAAATTCATATATTCATTGTATTTAATACCAAGTATTTAAGATAAAACAGTTATGTGGTATCGACTAATAGATAATGAAAATATCGCTCAAATGTCTATAGGAAGAGGTTTTCACATTTTTTAATTAAAATTTTTGCCTTCTTTTCATTTTTATCTTTATTTATTGGGGTCGTTTTAAATCGTAGTTCGTCCTCTATTCGGATAAATACAGGAAAGAAATTGATTAGTGTATGCTGAATTTGAAATATTTATAAAATGAGCAAAGTACGATTTTCGTAAAATAAATAAGACCCGGATCGCTTGCAGTAAAACCTACATGAAAAATCACCAGTTAGAATTTTTAACCGATTTACTTTCCAAGTACGACAATACCTACATGTCATATTTACTTTGCCTTTGTGACGAATCCAATAAAGTTTAGCATATTATTCGTTTATAACCTTAGCGTATGGGTTCTTAACCTGCACCTCTTCTGAACTGGCCATCCCTTACAGATCATACATTTGTATCTGTAAAAAATATAAAAGATAACAAAACTTTATGTGAATAAATAGCAACACAAGTATACTCAAGGTCTCGGAAGTATTGATATTATGGCCTCATGAGAAGTCGTTGGAGGGCAAAAGGGGAAAGGTGTTTGATACACCCTGTTGGAGGACATTTTCGGCGTCCAGACAGGGAGAGAAGGCACACAAGGTACGGCACAAAGTCCTCCGTAAGGGACCTTAAGCTGCGGTCCCCACGGTGTGTTTCGGTGGAGCAGGGATAGTGCCTACGCTGGGTTTGCCCCGCACCATGTGACCGTGTGTGTG
Organism: Uropetala carovei; assembly: GCA_036926305.1. Lineage (NCBI taxonomy): Eukaryota > Metazoa > Arthropoda > Insecta > Odonata > Petaluridae > Uropetala > Uropetala carovei. The sequence goes on from JAXCHB010000085.1 coordinate 70,325, forward strand.
TGAATCAATGGTGGCCAGTGTGTGCCGTTGACCGCATCACCTCCATATAGTGAGCTAAAAGGGATCATAAGCGCCATATGGTGCCGGAAAATACCAGACACTCTGAATCCCGGTTAGAGAATGACGATGAGGATAATAAACTCGGCGTACTTATTTACATCAAGCTATAAAGCAAAGAATTAGGAAGTTGGCAAATATTGCCGAAGAATATTTTTTAAACGGAAAAAGGCGCTTGTTTAAAAAATGTGTTTTCTTAATCCTAAAAGACGGAGTTCCACGAAGTTGAGACTTTTCAAGCGGGATTTATATGCAGGTTTTGTTATTTGCAATTTAGTAAGGATATGTTGAACTACGTTCTTTTTCCTTACTCTACACTTTAGGTCACGAATGTCCAACCTCCGACCAGCAAAGCTATGATGAAAAAGCAATCCCGAAAATATAACACACAAAGTGATATATTTTTATAAAAATTTTGATAATATAACTTTTAATACTGAAATGCTAGTCATAAAAACCTTATTCGGATTCGATTTTTAATTATATGGCACGTAAGAATACATTGGTAACTTCTTATTTAAACTCTAATCTGGACCGCCGAAGGATTTGCTACCACCGATGCGGCCCGTAATGTACGAAAGAAAGGTTGGGCACCACTGCTTCAGGTATATCCAGTGAACGTCATTTTTTGCCTCTCGGATTAATTTCATGCGTTCGCATCACAGAAACATCTTATTTATAAATATGTAGAACTTTTCTCGAAATTTTATGTCAGGCAAACTACTAAAAATCTACTGATGAAAATACACGAGGTTTTCCGTAAAATGTCAGAAACATAATTTTTAAAATATATAAACGTAGACACAGTTTGGATTTATGATTTGAGCATGTTTTTTGACGTTATCCTTAAGGATTCTTTAAGCATCATTTGGAGTAAAAATTAATAAACCGACCTTTTAGTTTTCAATTGAATCTGCTTGTTTAAAAAAATCACGTAAAAGATAAGCCTTTTCAAGACTCGATCGATATCCCCGAACAGGACGCCTCCAAGTTACCCTTTTGTGTTGAAACCTTAAAGGAGTAAGTGAATGCGAAATCGGCCACTTGCTCACTTCGAGGGAATATCCAAATACTTTTGGTCTCAGATGTCCTCTTAGCGAGGTCCTACCATCGTTCGCCCGGGAAAGCCCAATGTTTCCCTTCCCTTGTAAATTCCCGGCCAGGTTCTTCTTAACCCTACATCACGCTGCTCCCTACCCATCCATTTCTCTTCTCTCAACCAAAAATAATATGCTTATTCCAAGTGAACCGCAATTCATAACGTTTTCCCTTAATTTTGTTCTTTATTTATTTACGGAGATTCGACATTCTTTTTATATAGCCTTTATTTGTTTGTCCGTTTGTTGTAGACATCATTGCTTCCTCACATAGTACGAAACGTATAAAGATGAAATTTAGTGATCTTTAAAAAAAAATCGATTTTGAGATGTTGATGAATATGTATGTTTTATGTGTTCATATGTCCGAAAAAGAGGCTTTTTTCAATACATTCTGTCTGTAGTAGACTGTGCGCGGGTGTACTTTTCTGTTCGAAAACTCCTACCAATTCCTTACCCAAATAAATTTTTTACTCTTCGATTCAGGCATAACTCCAGGTAAAACAAATTAAAGTGATAGATGTTTTACGCGCACAAACAAGAAACACTTATAAAACCACATGAGGCTCTCTAGTCCGACACCCAGAAACATCGTTTTCACTTAATAGTTACCACACTGCACATATAGTATATAAACATAAAAACACCGCCTGCTGCCTATTGAAACAAAAGTAGTCATTTACCAAACGCGTTCTTTTTAACAAAATAGTCCTTTCTTACCAATTCCACGCATTTTCCCGAACTGGTATATCTGGTGGAACAATGTTGCAGCATCCTGTTCGCACGCTGTGCAGGCGGGCGGTACAAAGGGAAACGGAGCTCTTTGCAAGGTATCGGCGTAAAACTGGGGTGTGTATTAAACGCAGCAGCGACGTAGTTGCCCTTAGTGAAGTTATCTTTGATACGACGCGAAATTAGCGAGAGACACTCATCGATTGCATTTCATTTTTTTTTCTACCAAAATCGTCTCTCGTGCCAACTACGGCACGCGTGTCATAGGTTCCCCATCGCTGCCTTTTTCTCTATCGACAAAACCCTCGCCAAGCTGTCCACGCAGAAATGTAACAATTGACGTTTATTATGCGGGCCATAAGCTTACGGAAGATAGGAGTATATGGAGAACCAAGTTTAACCATGAATAATCACGGACCCGTCAACGGACAGACTACCTATGACGATGAAGCTTACGGATAAGAAAAAGTTGTGCGATATACACTGCACCGGCTCTTTCGTCCTCTCCCACGCTCGTGCATCATTTTTTTTATTCTTCTCCTACCACGCTTACTTCAGCCTCTTTCAGCCTCTCCCTCTTTCAGCCTCTCTACCCCTCTCTTGTGCACGGCTGGCGCATTTCTAGCCATTCAGTCCACCCTTGTCAGAGTGGCGTCATCTCACTAGCTTCCACTCCTCCTCCTATCCCAGCCTTTTTCCTCCCCCTTCGTCCGCCTCTCCCGCATGTCTGCCGTAACCTCCCATCTCTCGTTCCGTGCGGTCTTGTCGAGGTCACGATTCGCGCAAACGCGCTGATTCGCCGGGACCGATAAATGACCCTTCGGTACGGATCACGGGGGCTACCCTCAGATCGAATCATCGATAAGGGTGGCTGGCTTTGTCGATGGTCGATCGGTCGGTGCGATTATCTATACGGTCCGAAAACTGTACAGTTTTCGCGGTCGTGTTTTTATCTGTCAAGGACGAAAGGGGATGGGATAGGTGAAGGGTGGCGGTCGGACGTTAGTCGAACAACCTCGCGCGCCAGGAACTAAGGCGTTCGCGGTTGGATGCTGGCCTTTAATCATTTAGGCCCGCAGCGCATCCTCGTGTTTAATAACTCTTAGGAATACCGATGAAGGATGAATTTTAAATGCCATGTGGCTATTTTTTGCATGCTATTGTCTCTCGTAGAAAAGAAAATATACAAGTCAAGTAAGGATTTGATTTTCGGGTTAAAATGTAAACCGGTATGATAGGCATCGGTGATCAAACGCCGTCACAACTTAGCATGTTGGTGAAAATTTTCAAAGATACGCCGTTAGTCTTATAAAAAATTTGAAAGGAAAAATTATCAGCTTTAAATTAAAATCATGATATAGTACTACGTGTGTATACATGAGAAAAAAGACGAGAAAATAAAATTACTGCTGTACTATACTTGTACACTAAAAATGATTATATCTTATACACACTTTAGTGAATATGCGAAGCAAAATTCTTAGAATAGCCAAGGTTCTAAAAGCGTGGTATTATTCCGGAGACATTCGCAGTGATTACAACTTTCGAACGGGAATATCTCTTTCGATGACGTATGTAAACAAATTTTTAAAAATTTGTAAAATACATTCGGATTCGGGAGATTAAAAATTCGCTGCCAAAACCCATACATACACAAGGTTTAAAAAAAAATCAACAAGAAAATTGAAAGAGCGTGGCTGGATAGGACGTCAGGGTGTGTCAGATGCCAGATCGTCGAGAGGTTAAGGGTGCAGAGGAAATTTCTGTATGTGAGAGAGAGAGAGAGAAACAGACAGACAGATACGCGGAGTGCGGGTGTTTTGGAAGATTCCGTTTCGGAAGCAGGTGACGGAGTGAAGGAGGGAGGGGAGGGGCGGAAGGAGGTGGGGGAGACCAATTTCCCGTGTCCGTATTGCCTAACGACGCTTCTCGTCAAAAACGACTTACTCCCCCTCCCGTTCCTTCTTCTCCTCATTTCTCTCCTCTCCTCCGCCTCCTCCTCCTCCCACGGAATGCTCTCTATCCCTCCTCCTCTTCCGCCTCCATGCGGTGATTTATCGAGTGGTTCCGACCGAGAGAGGGCGTTCTCTGTTACCCTAGGATACCAATTAATTGTTTCGTGTCGCGCCGTTATATTGCCCCAGATGCGCGTGTTTTTTTTAAAGGAAGAAATAGCCTCTCGATAGAAGTTCGAAATCTCTTCTTTTTTTCTTCCTCCGTTTTTCGCGAGAGGAGATTTTTCGATTGTCTCGACTTGAAACTTGAATGGGAATTCGCGGGAATGGTTGTCGGAAAAACTTTCGAAATTCGGAAATTGTTTCGTAAATTATAATAATAATTTTTGTAAAATTTAGTGGTTACAAAAATTATTTTTAAAATCTCACCTCAGGGTTATCATTTAGCTAATGACTAACGTAACTTCTGTAATATAATTCAATATTTCTAAAAGAATATCCTTTCGGTAAATCGTCTCTGAAGGGCTGCTTTTTAGCTGAAATGCGCATCTGTTTCTTCATAACACTGGTGTGGATATCGGAAGCATCGTAGATAATTACCCTTTCAGTGTTTTAAATATTAAAGTGCTTACTCTTGAGTTTTTTCAGCCATAAGTCAAACTAGATAATTATATATTGAAATAACTCTCAATACTCATCAAACGATTGGAAAGCACCGAATTTTACACCGGTGGAAGATGCTTTGCATCCGAAATATCCGTCTGGTCTGTGCAATCTCGTGGTCTCTAGAGTTAGCTTATCTAACAAACAATTTATTAGGTATCGCTTTCCATTTAGACTATTTGTAATTTGAATCCTTTAATAAATACATCCTTTTAAAATGCCATTATTACCTTTTCGTTTAAAAATTTAAAAAAAAACCAAGAATAAACAAATTTAATATAATTAAATTCCCAGTCCTTTAATCGGTAGGACAAAAACTAAAAAAATAATCAGTTGTCCACCTAGGTGTATTTTTTTCTAAAACGCCTCATTTGTATTAAGCATCTTTAAGGACATTAACTCTATAAATGCGGGGAAGGATAAAAAAAAAAACTCTCGCGCGCCCCGCATTTGTAAGAGGGAGGTTTAATATATAGCACACGCACAAAAGCCTTCTTCCGTGTCGTAAATGGAGAACCTTTAAAGGCGCGAGTAACGCCGCGCGATAACATTGGCACACTTTTATCTCCTCCGAACGCCCTCTTCCAACACCACCACCCTCTTTTTCTGACTCGTTTCCCGAAACTCCGTCCGATTATATCCCGCTCAGCCTTTCACATTCCCTCGGAATTTCCTCTTTCCTCCCACTCCCCCCCCCATTCCCCTCCCCTCCTCTTTCCCCTCCCCGAATCCTCCTTTTCCCCTCCTTTCTCATCTACCACCCCGTCTCCCCCTCCTCCGCCGCTTTTCCCGCTCCTCGCCAATCTATTCATTCCCTTTCCGACTCCCGCCACTTGTCGGACGAGAGGAAGGGCTCTCTTTCTCTCTCTCTCTGACCGCCGCTAATGAATGGTTACGGGGAAACTACAACACATAAAGTCCATTCACCCTAAAAAAAAAAAAAAAGAAAACCTCGCCCCGATTTCCAAACGACCGATGTGACATTGATCCGCGGCCGGCTTGGATTTTTAGGAGAGGGAAAAAATAAATAAAAAGGTTTTTTCCCTTCCTTTTTGGTCCCGTCATTGTTTCTCCCAATAAACCCTTTCCCTCTTTCTCTTAACTTTCTCTCTCTCTCTCTTCTTCCGATCCCTTTTCCGTCCCTCTTCTCCGCACACACCCACACCCATCCCACGGTCCACCGCAACGATCTCCCTCGCATCATCCTTCACGGGCTTTCACAGGAATCCGGGTTTTCTCTCGTCCGTACGAATTTCCGAGGTTAACGCCTCGTTCCGCCTATAAAAGTCCTTTACCGCCAAAGGCTATTGGAACCACGATTCAATCCACGATCAACCGGGTTATTTTTGGGACCCTCCTCTGCGAGACTTTGAACAATCGGCCGATACTAGATATGGAGTCGGATAGGAAAGACGCGGTGGGAAACTCGAAAGAACAAAAAAAGGGATCGCTCGTTGAGAAACGAGGGTCTAGTTTCGCGTCTCTTCCAAAAAGATGGAGTTCGTTAAATTGCTTTCTTCGTTACTTGACGCGTGTATTGCACAAAGGAAATGATTGTGTTTAATTCTATACGCGTAGGCAGGGCCGCCGAGAGCGAGCGCGGGCCCTGGGGCAAATATCCTCGCCGAGCCCTTTTTCTCTGTTTTAAGTTAAATAAAAATGGGAACCGGGACCCTCGGCAGACCCAGGGCAGCGAACTCTCCCCCTTCTCTGCGGTCTTCGCTCGCAGTATTATAAAAATTTTATCAAAATTACATATCAAATATATATTGGTAATATATGTATAATATCATAATTAGACTTGGTATGGTTCGATTAATGTCCATAAACGAAGAATTTGTACAATTCCAACATTCAACGAAGATTAATTTCCGTCGTTACGTGTCGATTTTTCATCTGTCATGGTTATTAGTTTGGTTTTCCAAATTAACACCTAACGTATTTTAGTATAAAAAAGCAACGCGTAAAGGAAAATCGGTACTTATCATAACAGACGACCACGTTAGAATTGGAATTTCCTACACTTTGCGTTATGAGGTCCCCACTGGCATTTTAAAGAAGCTGCGTATCTTGCGCTGCAACAGAGTCCAATAGTACGATTACAGGAGGGTAGATCTTAGTATGAATGAAAAACGATAGCCAGATACTGAAAAATTCTCATAAAATTTGTATTTCTCTGAGCCATATCGATAATCCATCCTCCGAAGGAGAGTTTACCATTCTCTTGACCTGATGTTGAAGAAGCACCGTTGCGTGTTTGCGTTCTATGTTTTTTTTACATTTCTCCTGATTTTTTTTACCAATAAGGAAACTTTTTCCTTCATGATATTTACGTATTAATTTGGTTGTATATTATAATAGCGTATGATTAAGTTATTTATTGAATGGTCGCGATTTGGTAAGGGTACGACTCAACGAATAAAATTCAGATTCCCATTTATTTCCAGGTAAATGGTTATCACATTTACTATAATTTGCGTAATAGCGGACACGAAGTGAGTCTTATATTTATGCTTTTTAGTAAAGGTTAATTCGATGAAATTCATCGTCGTGCCAGCTTTATATGCGAAATTAAGCGTAATATCATGAAATATGGTCAATAAAGAAAGAAAAGCTGCCATATCTCAAAAAAATTGGGAGTAAACAATATTGTTCTGTAGAACTGACCGTACGAGGACACTCTCCGAGTGGTTGGGGGCCCGGGCCCAAAGACGGCATTTCCCTGAGAAGAGAAAATGAGAGTTTGGGGAGAAGTTTCAGGGCGCTAAGGGTTGATAGTAAAGCAGTGGGTGGAGCTGGGGAATCCCTAATCGAGATCTGAGAAAAGGAAATGGGAAAGGGAGAAAATGTCGACCGTTGGCATCGGCTGCACCCACGTATTGCGGCAGAATTTTTCTGCTGCTTTCTGGGTGTTGCAAATTCAAGAGAGGATCGTCGATATCGAGTTGCCATTAAAAATGTTGGGAGAACTATTTGCCAATTTAGGATACAAACCACCACTGATTATGACTGTTTTGTTACCGAAATTTGGCATCCCAACCACTGTCGGTGAATAACCACAATAGCTGGTTAGTACATTGGGTATTGCAACAGATAGGGCAACTCAAAACATCCTCGTCAGCCGCATGCATCGAACCAGCGACCTTCCGTTTTTCTTTTAGGGAAGCACGCACTAAATCCACACCGTCACTCCGACCCGTCGGTTTGCCTCTCGGAAATTCGCAATAACCGGATCTCGGAAGCGCGGTGACCCCCCTCTATACACACACACACACACACACACATACACACACATACATACTCTCTGCTCTCGGAAACGGCAACCCGCCGAGAGTAATCTCATATTCGCTCCATTGAACAAAATGGCGGGAAAAATCATCGGAGAAATGGCCGTTTAACGAGGAGAAGCGTCGGAAATATACAGAAAATAAAAAAGAAGAAATATTCGAGCGAGGACATCAGGTCTTCCTTCTCTCTTTTTTTTATTCGTTAAATATGCCGGACTAACATTCGCAATCCATTGAGTCTCATTAGACGACAACACTACTCTCTCTTCCTCCTTCCCCCCTCCCTCTCTCTCCCCCTCCTCTTCCTCTCTTCCCCTTCTCATTCTCCCCCTCCCCCATCTACCTCTCTCCGTTATTACTCTTCCCATTTCCCGCCTACTTCCTCTTTTCCTCTCTCTCTCTCGCGTTCTGAGGTCGCGGTCGGGGGACAAAATACCCTTGTTGTCGCGAGAAAACGGAAATTTGATTTGTTATCCGAACTGAAAGTAAATTTCTCTCTTTTTTCTTTTCATCTCGACGGTCGCGGCATAAAAGAACAAATAGATGAAAGAGTGACGGAACGAGATTAAAATAAGCAGCTTTTTTCCTCTCTCTCCCTCTCTCTCTCCCGCCCTCTCTCTCCCTCCCTCTCTCTCCCGCCCTCTCTCTCCCTCCCTCTCTCTCCCTCCCTCTCTCTCGCTTCCTCTCTCTCTCCGTCTCTCTCCCTCTCTCTCCCTCTCTCCCACTCTCTCTCTCTCCCTCTCTCTCCCTCTCTCTCTCCCCCTCTCTCTCTCCCCCTCTCTCTCTCTCTCCCCCTCTTCCTCTCTCTCTCTCCCTCTCTCTCTCTCTCTCTCCCCCTCTTCCTCTCTCTCTCTCCCTCTCTCTCTCCCTCTCTCAATCTCTCTCCCCCTCTCTCTCTCAATCTCTCTCCCCCTCTCTCTCTCAATCTCTCTCCCCCTCTCTCTCCCTCTCTCTCTCTCAATCTCTCTCCCCCTCTCTCTTCCTCTCTCCTCTCTCCCTCTCTCTCTCCCTCTCTCTCTCCCTCTCTCTCTCCCTCTCTCTCTTCCTCTCTCCCTCTCTCTCCCTCTCTCTCTTCCTCTCTCCTCTCTCCCTCCCTCTCTCTCCCCCTCTCTCTCCCTCTCTCTCCCCCTCTCTCCCCCCCTCTCTCCCCCCTCTCTCCCCCCTCTCTCTCCCTCTCTCTCCCTCTCGCTCTCCCTCTCTCTCCCTCCATCTCTCTCTCCCTCCATCTCCCTCCATCTCTCTCTCCCTCCATCTCCCTCCATCTCTCTCTCCCTCCATCTCTCTCTCCCTCCATCTCTCTCTCCCTCTCTCTCTATCCGTCTCTCTCCATCTCTCTCCCTCTCTCTCCATTTCTCTCTTCCTCTCTCTCTCCCTATTTTCTTAATCTTCCTACTGTTTGGGCTTATCTGTACGACTGCTCAATCGGGCGTTGACTTTCATGTGGATTTGTGCATGGCGGGCAGACGTGTTTTAGCACCGTTCTCCTTTATTTATCTCTTCTCCGCTTAAGGTAAGAAGAGATAGAGAGAGAGAGAAAGAGAGAGAGAAAGAGAGAGAGAGAGATAGAGAGAGGAGAGAATTGCTCTCAAGAAAAACGTTTCCGGAAGGGTTCGGTCGGTAAAGGGGAGTGGGTCTTTTTTTTACGCCCCTTCTCCTTTTTCCGATACCATTCCTCTTTCAGAGGGGTTTAAAAGAGAAATTACGAGGGACTGTAGAAGAGGAATAATTCTTTCCTGCGCTGTCATTTCAACGGATAGGTGACTCTGAGTGGAGTTTACGCACGTCTCTCTGCATTCTTAATGGAGGAGTTGATAAAAATCACTTGAAAAATCCGATTTTTCGTGAAATTGGCGATTTTCCTCGGATATATCTATCTATAGTTCACCCTGCAAGCCACCGCAATGGTGTGTGGCAGGGGGTGCAATAGCACCAAGGTAAAGCGCATAATAATGTATAGTAACACTCTATGTCGGCTGATTTCTTTTCGTAACTTCTGTTCTGCTCAGCTATCGTTGTAGGGAAAAACGAGCCTTTATACCTCTCAGTCCTACAGGCTATCTCTCTTATTTTACGAGGATGGTCCATTCTACCAATATAAGTTGGCGCTCTTATTATTTCTTCGACATCGCTGGAGAATATATGCGTTCTAAACCTTTCGAGAAGTTTTAACCTAGAGCGTGATCGGCGCTCAGTTAGTGATTCCCATCCCAAGTCCTGTATCAAGCCTGTAACACTTTTGTTTCTATCGTAACAATTTTTGACGAATCTAGCGGCTTTTCGCTGCACTCTTTCTAACTCTGAGATTGATCCTTTCACGTACGGATCCCATATGCTCGACGCGTACTCTAATAGCGGTCTTACTAACGAGAAGTAACATGTGTCTTTGACTTTTTCCTCACTTTTACCTACTATGCGTTTGATGAATCCTAGTTTCTGTTTAGCCTTCCCGCATATATTTCGTATGTGCATATCCCACGAGAGGTTGCTTGTTAAAGTAACGCCTAAGAATTTGACGGAATCGGCTAGTTTTAGCTGGACGCCTTCAACCGTGTAATTCGTCGTGTCAATGTTTTTCTTTCCTCAGAATCTCATAAAGGAACACTTTCCTAAGTTCGATTCTAACTGCCACTCTTTACACCACTCAAGAATTGCATTTAAGTCGTCAGAAAGTAATAATTGATCATTAGGACTGTTAATCTCTCTGTAAACTACTGTATCATCCTCGAATAACTTGATTTTACTTTTAATAAACTTATCTAAGTCGTTTATATATAAAAGGAATAGTAGGTGGCCGATTACACTTCCCTGTGGAACGCCTGAGGCTACGCTGACTGAATATGATTTAAGTCCATCTATAACTACTATTTGTTCACGCTCATTAAGAAAGTCCCTGATCCACTCGATTATCTTTCGATTTATTCCACAGTCATTTAATTTCTTCACTAACTTACTGTGCGGGACTTTATCGAAAGCCTTCTTGAAGTCTACGAAAACCGCATCTAACTGAGTCTTACGGTCTCCTGATCTTAGTATATCGTGAACGAACAGAGCGAGCTGTGTTTCACAAGATCTCGTCTTCCTGAAGCCATGCTGATATTTACTTAGCAAGTTCTGACTATCTAAGAAGTCCATCACGGAGCTAACGACAATGTGCTCGAGAACCTTGCAAGATAGGGAGGTAAGCGAAATTGGCCTGTAATTTTCTCTGTCCTCTTTTTTCCCACATTTGTGTAACGGCGTTATAAAGGCTAATTTCCAATTCCTTAGGTACAACGCCATGACTAAGTGACTTATTGAAAACTATTTCGAGATAAGGTGCTAATTCCAGTGCTAACTCTTTGAATACTCTAGCTGGTATCTCTTCTGGACCCGGAGATTTATTTGACTTGATATTTTTAAGCTGTTGAGCTATCCCTTTCGCCAATATGACTATATCGTTCATTTTTTCCTTGCCTGGTTCGGGCGCCACGACCTTCGCTCTCACGTCTTCGGTAGTAAATACGCTCTGAAAAAATAAGTTTAACAAATTTTCTTTTATCTGTGCTATCGCTAACTACCTCTCCTTGGTCGTTTATTAACGGGGCTACGGTTGGGCGTCGACCTTGAACTTCTCTAACATATGACCAAAAGCATTTGGGATTTTCACTTACAATTAGATGTTAAGAGTCTTTTTCTTGAAGTCCGTTAGTGCTTTGCGCATAACCTTTTCGGTCTTAGTCCGACAATCTCGGTATTTAGTGAAATTGAAATTACTTCTTCTTGTGACTTACAGTTATTGATGCGTTTAAATTTGGAGTGAAGCTTTCTTTGGTGTCTGAGGGCACATCTAACCTGCCGATTATACCACCTTGTTTCCCCATTATCGCTAATAAATTTACTTGGTATATACGTATTAATACCCATTCTAATATCTGATAGAAATGCTTTCCAAGTTTCCTCAACGTTTTTTGTGCTTGTCGATTTGCTGAAATCGCCGTAATCCTTGATGAGTTTCTCTTTGAAATCGTCAAAGTTAGCATTTTTATACATGTACACTTTTCACTTAGGCTTGCGATATTTTGCGACAGCTATATCCAAAAGTACTCGAACTGATTGGTGATCACTGATTCCTTCTTCAACAGTTACTTCGGAAACACGCTCGGGGATGTTAACTGCTAGTAAATCTAATATATTGTTCGCTCTCGTAGGTTTTTTGACTGCCTGGATGACGGAATGTTTATTGAAGATGTCTATTAGCGCTTCGCATGACTCGCGATTCCTACCGGATGGTATGAAGCTACAACTCTGCCAATTTATCGAGGGTAGATTGAAGTCTCCTCCTACTATGATAATGCTTTTACTATTCTTCTTCATTAGTGAATTTATTTGAGCCTCTAGATCGTATATTTCTTCTGCGTTTGAAGCTGGCGGCCTATAATATGCACATACATGAATGTTTCCCAAACCTTCACTGTTTATAGTACACCAAGTGCTTTCAATATTGTTTTCAGCAAACTTGACCGGAGAACTTATTAATGTATTATTCACTGCTATAATCACCCCTCCACCGCTCCTATTTGTCCTATCTCCTCAGTGAATAATATATCGTAAGGGGAAAATATCACGGTTGTGAATATCCGAGGTTAGCCAACTCTCTGTGCCTATTACTATATCTGCCTCTGTTTGTTCTAGTAAATTCTGAAGTTCCGCAGCCTTATTCCTGATACTCCGGCAATTTAGAGTTAAAATTTTTAGAGTGTCACTTTTGTGTCGCTTCGGAATTATTTCAGCAATTTGGAGGGTGCATCCCTCATTTGCAATAGCGGCTTTATTACTGATAGTATTATCGCATGGTTTATTGTGCCCTAAAGCCGACCTACATATTGATCTACGGTCAGAGTTAATAAATTTATTTTGATAATTAGCGCGTCTTTAATTTCCCCGTGTATGACCTGCTCACTAACCTACTCTCTAATCTAAAAAAACTCTACTATGTTCGTATATCCTACCACCTACCCTCTGTGCTGCCTCGGCGGTATAGTGAACTCCCGAGCGGTTAAGGGGTACCTTGCACGATTCGAGAACCGGCCCGAGGTCCACGAAATCTACTCCCATGCCCCCACAGAACTTCCAGAGTCTCCGGTTCAAGCCGATCACTCGACTCCAAACCGTCGAACCCCGGTCGGTCCGCGGGACCATGCTGCATACGGTCAGACGCATGTCGATCCCCATGACCCGCCGAAGTCGGTGTACTTCGGAGCATAGATCCCTGAAGGAATCCAATATCTCCTCAGAACCCCGATCCTGCGCGTCATTGGTGCCCACATGCGCCACTATCCGCAGCTTGGAGCATCCCGTGCCACTTGCCGCCGCCCGAAACGCCTTCGTCACCTGAGGTACTGTTCCGCCTGGAATACACCAGGAGAACACCCGCTCATCACCCTCCCGGCGAGCCCTTTCCCTCACGGGTGCCACCAAACGCCGGACGTTTGAACTACCTATTAACACGATTCCCTCCCTCCCAGTCCGACTTCCCCTAGGTGCAGCGTCCCTCGAGGCGGAGGGAGCGGATTCGACCAGAGAATTCGTCGTGCTATCCTCCGAGAGCACTTCGAATCTGTTTTTGACGGAGATAGGGTCACCTTCCACCTTCCCATCTCCCCGCCATGACCGCCCTACTCCCCCGCGACCTCGGGTAGCCACCTTCCAACCGTCGGGTTAGTGTCGACCACGGCTCTCTCTTCGACAACCCAGCCAGCATTCGCTCTCGAGCTGGCCCGAGGTACCACCTTGGTACGACAAGGCGTCTCAGAGGTCCCCGCATCTTCACTCCCCTTCCGAGCAGCATCCAAATCCGCAACCTTAGAGAGGAGCTTCGCCACCATCCTCTCAATTTCTGTGATGCGCGCTTGGAGCAGCTCGCATTCAACAGAGCTTTTGAAAAGAGCAACAGAAGACCTATGGGAAGCCATACCTAACTGTGTTCCCGCGTTTTCTTAGGCGTTTCCTAGTAAACATTTTATTTTAAAATGCGATTAAAACGAATTATACTATGTATATGTTATTTTATGTGTTTTTGTTGTTTGTTTTAACTTGAAACATTTTTCTTTCATTTGTTCTAAAAGTGTATTTTACGTTTCAGTTGGTCGTAAAACTTTCATGTTAATTAAAATAACACGGCTTTCATATTTAGTTAAAACGATATCCGAATCTTCGAAATCATAAGAAAACAAGTGAGATAAGAATCGCAAAGGCGCTTTCTGTCCAATCGAGTAAATAATCGCAGTAGATATATATTGTCGGTTGCCTACATTTGTAGCTGCATGTAATTTTCAGCGATTTCTCTTATTACTCCCCAGCGGCTAATTCTACATTCACCACATTTATACCATATATAGCCCTTATATAGAACTATTTACTCTACAAATTTGGCCTTTGTAAGTTACGTCATTCTTTTAGTTACTTTGTACACGGACAGATGAACCTAATACCTAAGCTATTTTTAGAAGAAAAAACGTTAAAAATTATTTTGAAATCTATTCGCTTACATATGGCTATCATTTAAGTATAAGCAATTCTATAAATATTCGATAAAAATAGGAATTTCAACCTATAGACATACATATATTAACTGAATAGAAATAAATACTACGTGTTAATCAGGCATTTAGTTCCACCTTTAGAAATATTCCAATCGATGAGAGCTACTTCCATATTTTCATAAATTAAGAGGTGGTTTTATTGCCATAACAGATGAAAGACGAGAGGAATCAATATAAATTCAGAATTCAATATGTCACCTTTCTTAAAACGAAAAATTTCTCGCGATTGGGTGAAACCCACGGTGGCTGACTGAGACCGAAGGGACTCATTAAAAATAATATTAATAACAAAAATTCGAGCAATGGGTATAATATCATTTAGTTTTCGCACGAAGCAGCTCATTGAGTACGAGTTTTTTAATTCACGTGTTTAATGATGGCGACTCCCTGTCAGATACGGAGTTGGTGTCATGGACTGTTTGGCCAATTGCCAGGAAGGCTGGGAGCGGTGTGAGCGGGTTTGGCGAAGGGCGTGGGTGGGCGAAAACCGACAGAGGGTGGATCTTCAAGGGGAAAAAATCGGGAGGGGGAAAGAAAGAGATCCCTTTTTGCTGCCGTCATCATCATTCCATCGTTGTTCTGTCGAGACGAATGAGTCATAATTTATTCGAGATTAAGGGGTGTTTTTCTCCCAAAAGCGTCGGGGATTTTTTTAGCAAAATGTTTTACAAAAACCCATGAATGTGATTAAAAACGTTTATATAGCCTTTTCGACGAAATCACCGCTTTATTAACATATTTCATCCCCTTTATGAGATCGTTTTAGGCTAATGTCAGAAAGTATAGGATTATCCAGGAATATTTTTCTGTTTAACATTCAGGAACTTGACTAATCGGAGTATCCTTTAATTAATTTTAGCAGAAAATAAAGAAGAACTGCCCAGAGCGTCGAGGGAAAACTGTAAACTCTATCCTGGAATGACATGCAAAGTTCGTACGCGCAAATTAAGAAGGTAGAGGAAAAGTCTGCTGCTCTCTTAATACATAGTACTATGGGCCGCACACTTAACTGAAGTTTGTGCGCGAAATACTCGGAAATTTCTCGTGGAGGTATAAAAAAAGAAAAAAACCGTTACAATTATTAAGTTAAACATTTAATTATCCCCACCGACATGCACCACTTTTCATGAATACTAAAACACGAGATTTTGTCTCGAAAACATTCGTGAAAATGCAAAATTCTGACATAGAAGAATTTAGAACGTTTTTAATAGTTTTATTTTCAAATTTGTTCTTACATTTCCTTGTAAAAACCGGTAATTTGTTCCTCGTGTGTTCCAAAGTCTTCAGCATCAAATGCTTTGAAGTTCATTAGTAATTAGTTCCAATACTTCCCAGCTCGTTACCTTCCTGTTTCTCTAACTTAATGCCTAATATTAAAGCCACAAACAGCTAGACCTAGTGGTTTAAACAATACTGTGTGTATGGTCAGGCCTCACATTTCATCCTTAAACACAAACTATTTCAACAGAAAATGAAGACGCGCGTAAACGTGATATTAGGCTAATCTCTTTAAACGAAGTCTTTCAAATTGGATATATGTAATCCCGCGAAATTGTTTTTGAAGACGCAACCAGTACAATATTGACTGTGTTTCCGTACTATGCTTCTTAAATGCCGGTAAGTAACCGCATACTGCATTTCTCGAGTGCTCATTTCCCTTTCAAATCGTGACGGTAAGTATTTACCGTAGTATGTCTTAAATTGTAAAATGGAAGCTTCCTAACGATAAAACGAAAAATAACTTTGTATACACCGAAACCGATGTTCTATGCAAAAAATGTTATTTTATATATAATATGTTTGAGTTTTTTAAAATCGCAAATTTAACTATTTTGCTTTACAATAAGAAGCTGAGCTTGTTATAATACTCAAAAGTTTGTTATATTCTCGCGAATGTGGAATACATAAAAAATTTCCTCAACTTCCTTTTCGCTTCTTCTTTACTCTAAGATCCATTGTAGAATTTTATCTTTTTTTCTACAGTGCACACCGAAGGAACTAGTAGTTCCCGTGTTCAATGAACTTCGTTCATGCAAGCAATGAAAGTAAAAAAAAATAGACGTCTCCTTGCTTGTTTCTTAACTATTCTTGGTAGAGGATAAACATTCTTCTTGCATATTTATGTGTTTACTTGTTGGTTCAGCCTCGATTGCGGAAAAAAATTATTAATCACGTAAACAAATTTTCCGATAATAACTTATCATTCGCATTTTTCTCCTTCGAGGCATTTTATAAAATTAATCCCGAGATTCTCAACTTTAGAGAGAATTGGACATTCGCTGTCCAAAAAACAATAAAGGAACGAGAAGAATGTGTGGTAATATAGACAGGGAGAGTCTTAGGTTACGAAATGAATCTGAAACAATAAACCGTTGTAGCGACGAACAATTTCGCATTAATTACGAGATATATATGAGAAAAGAGACAAAAAATAGGGCGGCGAAGAAGAAATTGTAAAAGGAAAGAGTGGAAGAGAGAGGGGATGGGGAGAGGGAAAAGTGATAGGAGATGGGTCATTTCTTACATCGAGAAGTGAAGCCTTGACATAAAGATTTCGGAGGCCCGGGAATCGTGGGAGGAGATGGAGGGAGGGAATTGGAGGGCAAAATTCGGCCGAGGAGGGCGAGATACGGGAAGAGAAAGGAGAGAGAGAGGAGCGGCAAAGAAAATGGCAATGAGAGAGGGAGATAGGGGGAGGAGGAAGGAAAATAGAGGGCGAGAAGGATCGAGGAAAATGAGAATGAAGGATGAAGAAAGGGATGCTTTTGGGACAGGGGGAGAGAGAGAGAGAGACTGTGCTGGGGTATGAGGGGTGAGAGGGAGGAAGGGAGGAAGGGAGGGAGGGAGGGAGGGAGGGAGGGAGGGAAGGGGGAAGGGGGGAGGGCATTGAAGAGCCACGGGATTTTTGTAAAGAAAGGGGGGACGCATTAGACCGGATGCCCCGAAAAAGAAAGTTTTTAATGCGGCGATAGCCGAAGCAATCGCGGTTCGCGTTACATACATACAATGATCCTCAAATAAAGAATGTTAAGCCCCTTTAGGCAACCACGGAGGGGATTTAGCGGGGAAAAGCCATCGTTATTTCCCAAGGCCATCTTTCTTAAACTTTTGTCCAAACAAAGTGCGTCCGTCCGATGGAGATTTTTTTCTTTGCCGAAAATAATACGGAGCGATAAAAATTCATTGGCGTCGTTATTACGCGGATATTTGTGTACAACGTTCTGAATATAGTTTTTTTTGTGCGCTATTTATGATCAATTTTTTCCCTTGTCCAGGAAATTCCAATTATAAATCGAGTCGCGAGAATTGCTTTAATTTATTTCCTTAAAAATGTTCTGCGTAATTTAAAAATTTTAGACTGGTAAATGTAAAAGGTTGTTTTCAAATTACTGATATTAATTGGTGTTTAAATCTAATAATTATTCTCGGACTGAAATTTTTACAATAACCTCCAACACATCTGAAAATTTTCTGTTTATTTTACTCCAAATGTAACGGAAGAAATAAAGTAAATGTTTTCTGTTAATGTAATCATGTAACAGGAGTAATTATTGATCTTGTCTTGCGGTTGTAATTCAATATTTAAACTAGGCAATCGGTGTAGCTATAATCTCCCGAACCTAGCATTGGCGAACCAACTGAAACGCGTATCTGTTTCTCCCATTATTTTCACCGTCATTTTATTTATTTAAATTATCGGCGAGACAAAATTAAATTATTTTTGAAGGGAAGGAAAAAATTCTAGTAAATATTTCGACTAAGGTTGTCTCCTTTTTTATTTAAATAAGCTGTCCCTCTACGGGATTTTCACCCGAAAGTTAAAAAAAAAAAAAAAACTCGAAGCGGAATAGAGATTCCAAAGCATACACGGCGGATATCCTTCATTTGTTTTTCATTAGGACCGCCCTTGAATGTCGGTGAAGGGAATCTCTCTCTCTCTCGGAGGGGACGTCTGGACGGCATTATGGGAATTCGAAAGGGAGAGAGAGAGATAGAGGAGAGAAAGGGGAAGAGGGAGGAAACGGCATTAAAAAAGGAGTGAGAAGGGGTTAAGGAGGGAGCGGTGAAGGGTCAGAAGAAAAGGGATAGTTAGAGGGAGAGAGAGAGGTATCAGAGCAGAGTTGGCCCGGAGCTCCGGAGGATGCAGAGCGTGGGATGAATTGATGAATGGCTAGGAGAAGAGGGGAGAAAGGATCATGGCTGATAGAGAGAGAGAGAAAAGAGAGAGTGAGGAAGAAGACGAGGAAAAGCCACGCAAAAAGAGTGGGGAGAAAGGAGAGGATGGGGGAGAAAATACGGAAAGATGAAGATGAGCGGCTGGTGCCGGAATGTGCGTGAAGATTAGAGGGGGTTGCCGTGTCGGAGATAGGGTCGTGTGAATGTGTGTGTTTTTACCCGAGGTACCGGAAAGGGTGTGAAAACTGTGTGGATTGGGTCGGAGACGTAGACGAAGGAAGTACTGAGAGCGTGTGGTGAGGAATGGGAGTGAATACTGGTGTCGCGAGTGGGGTAGAATGTTAAGGAAACCGTGCGTCGACCTCCCTAGGGAAAGAGATGATAAAAAAAAAAGGTTTAGTCAGATGAGGAGGCGGAGGGAGGCGCATGGGAGGGGGGGAAGCCCCTTCGAAGGGGGGGAGGGGGCGGGGGGAGGATCCGATAAAGGGGAACGGGTGGGATGATGGTAAGGGGAAAGGAGAAGGGAACGTGGCCAGGGACGGTGTCGTATGAATCGTGAAAGGATGGCGTGGGCGTGGCCAACCTCGCGGAGGGGAGGGGAGGGGTGTCGATTGGTGACCTTTAATGGGAGATTGGTGTCCCTTTTTGATGGGGGGGTTGGTTTTCAGGAGAGGAAGTGGCAAGGAGCCGGAGTCATTACCGAGAGTGATGATTGTGGGTGGGAATTGACGTAATGGCTTCATGGTTTGTCTCAAGCAAGCAACTGTTTTCGCTCTGCCATCTGGAACGATTAAGGAAGGACTATGGGAGCGTGAAGGCGGGACGACCTGATGTGATTGTTGATTTTGCCGAGGATTCGAAGAGCCGTTTTTCCCATTAGAGAATTTGTTTTCTGCGGAGGAGAAAAGAGGGTACGGGGAGGGGGGGAAGATATGGGAAGGGTTTTGCGTGAGTGGATTCGAGGGAATTATACGCGACCCCTCTTCGACCTCACCGGAACTCGTGGACCGTCAATACGGTCGCGTCTCTCGGAGGTTGAGGAATTAATTATTAAATTGTTCGTGCGGTAACGTCTTCTTTAAAGAAAAGTCCGGATAGCGATGTAATTTCGAGCAGAAAACGACGTTCTATTGGAGGAAATAAATGAAGCGAACGAACTGTTCTCCCGCTTGAAGTCATCCGCAAATTAAGAAAATTTTAATTGTCAGAGTCTATAATTAAAATTTAAAGAATCTCTTTGATAATGACCCTATCGACGGGTTTCCGTCGTGAGATTTATTCCTATTTAATTTTTCCTAGTATTTCGTGATTCATAATGCAGTATTTTTTGCTTATAATAAATTTTAGCCTTGTCTCAATATTTTGGCGAGAATTTTATGGCTAATTTTTGTTATACTGTTAATCTCATTTCCCAACTTTATGTGTTATCCTCAAATTCGGTGTTACTGTATTAGTATTTTAGTGCAAAAGCTCTGAAAAGCGTTATATTATTTGTTGCGCCCCTTGAAAACATCCGCAAAATTAATAAAACTATGAAATTTTTACTATTTTTTGTTTTGTGACTCTACAGGTAAAAGGGAAAATGTAGTTTATGGCTTTTTTATACTAATACGAAGTTGTTATATGTTTTGTAAGTAATTTGAATTCAAATTATCAGTACTTTGACTTTTAAAATTGTGTTTATCATAGAGAAATTTTAAAAAGCCAGAAATTAGTTATTTTCCATTGAAAACTTGAAATTTTTTCTTTGGAGCACTTATTCAAAATTAAATTCTGAAGCATTCTTTTATACAAAAACATTTTAAATGTGTGAACGTGGTTATGCAGGCATATATTATTTTGCGGATACCATGCGATTATATATATATATATATATAATGTCTTCCTATTTGTTTCGGAGGCTTGTTTTTATTAACCCGCGTTTAACCACTCCAGATTTTCGAAACCGTATCCTCCCCTTCGCTTCGCAGCCACCTCGTATCTTCTCCCCACTTTCTCCCTTCCTTTTTTTTTTGGCCCGGCCTCTTGACTTTCCCCTTCCCTCCGCCCGCTCTTCGCCCTCTCGTCTGCCGCTCCCTTCTGCTCGCCCCCATTGTTGATACGCCCTTTCTCTCGCCTCCCATATACTGTGGACGGCCTTTTAATGATCATAACACTTGAACTCCCGACTAGTGGTCCGCAAAGGCTTCGGGTAGGAGGTCTCCTGATATATATATATATATATTTTGCCAACTTCCTTAAAGAAATTAGTCCGAGATCCTGGCAATTTGTCATCGAAAAACTCCCTTAATGGAGTTCTGTTGGAAATGCTATTTTAGGAATTTATTTCGAGATCAAAATTTTGCTCGCGAGCGTTCGTGCCTTCGAAAAGGGTACCGTGGAGAAAGATCGCTTCTGAAACGGATTTTTGAAGTATGAATAAAATATGAGCGAGGCGGAACATCAGGGATTTTTACTGTTGCCTTTTTTTGTGAACAATCTCTTGTTATTTTGAACGATAAAATACGAAAGGCTGCGTTGAGCAGTTGCATAAATATTCTGTACTCATTAAGGGACATTTCTAGTAGTCTCGTATTATAAAATTCGTATTACGTGTTTTTCTTCAAAGCTATAAATAAAACTAAAGAAAACATGTTAAAATTATTATTTTTATAATGTCATTTCATGGGAAACCTTCTTATATCGTATTACTCGCAAAAACTCTCTGGATATAAAATATTTTGGTGCATTAAGAAGAAATTTGTAAAATTCATGCTATATACGTAACGAATTTTCACTTCACTTTTTGTGCAAACATTTTTCATGGATTCGAGGAACTCCATAGAACAGTTGCTTAGGCTGTAATAAGATATTATATGTAACTCACGTCTGTATTAGATGCATACATTATTAGAATGTTTTATATTTATTTATTAAATACCTCCCCGCTTCTAAAGTATTCATCTAAAAAGAAATTAACGACAGCATTTTTAAAATAATCAAGAGATTTGAGATGTTTAATACTAAAACATCAGGAGTCCTATTGCCAGTGCTATATCATACTTCATTTTACAATCTTATCAACATTATAAATCGTTTATTCTTTCAGTGTGTGTAACGCTTTATCCTGCTCTAAGTACCGCGGGCGGCATGAAATCCAGGGGCATCTCAATAAAAAATCTATGTAAATGTGCTGTTTATACTTTTATCGTATCGAGTTTGTAATTGTGTCACGCTGAGCGAGACATCTACACATATGTGGGGAGAGTGAGATGGAGGTAAACGGGAGTAATAATGGGAGATGTTTTAATTTTAGTTTTTTGCTTCATCCATGCACACGCCATTTTTTGACGGGTAATTACACTAGTATAATACATTTTAATCTAGGTGTATAAAGAATATTTTGTTTATTAGTCCGGAAAAATATCAACCAATTTTCATTCACGCGTGCATCTCAGTTACGACAATAAATTCGTGATTTTATTTTTTCCACCTCGAAATAAATATGACCTCTCTGTAACACACTAGAAAATATTAGATATCCTACCCATTTGTCGTGCACGTCACCGAGTTTGTTTATTCGCATAGAGATTACTTAACACCCGATTCCGTTTCTCCCTCTTCGGGCTTTATGTTTCGTAATTCTCACGCGTTCCGACTCCGGACGATTGAGCGCGAGATTGAGGCTTTTAATACAACCCAAATCGCTGCCGACGAGCAAAGTGTCGGCCAATCAGCTCGCCAATCAATCACTCCCAACGGACGAACGTTGGGGAGTCATCTCACGACACAAAACCCCGTTTCCTCTTGGATCATTTAACGCGACGTAGGCCGATAAGCGGTGACATTTGCAACCTTCAGCGGTCGAGCCGCCCGGTGCCCGAGGTCAATCTACAGAGTGCGTGGGAAGAGAGAGAGAGAGAGGGGAGGAGGGCTAGAGGATGAGGATGAGGGAGAGGTGGGAAGAATAGAGAGAGAGAGAAAGAGGGTGGTGACAGAGGGAAGAGAAGAGGTGAAGGGGAATATGAGTGGGGAATAGAGAGAGGGAAAGGGAGTGGAGATGGAGGTAGAGGAGAGTTTAACAGAAATAGAGAGAGAGAGAGGTGGAGTGGTTGAATTTGAGTGAAAGAGCAGGGATCTCAAGCATGCAGTCCTCAGGCTGTGTTCTGCCCTCCAGTTCAAAAGCTGCGGATTTCATTTTATTGTAACTATATGCCAGATAGGGTGGATGAGAAACCAAGTAATTTTGTTTAATATTTAGAAGTCTTGTTATTTTTTTCCTTGTAAAAATATAGCGATTCCATTCTTGGTAAAGTTTACGAGTTTAAACAAAAAACCTGACCTCGTAATTGGTAAATGTGCCCTGTGGCACATTTTAAATAATCCATTTGATCCCATGCTATTAGGGTTTAAGACCAATGATAAAGCGCAGTGTTGGGGAATATTTTTACGAGGCTGGCCGCATTGGCAGTTGCGTGTTCTTCGGGAGACCGAGTTAGAGATTCCATCGGAAGTTTCTCGAAAAACCGTTGTTGGAATCAATAATAAATAAAACTACTAGCGGAGTAACTTACTGTGTTTTCCGGCCATATTTTTAAGTGACAAGAATGAAATTAACCGTATTAAAATTTCACAGATTGCTCTCTGCGGGGCTCATAGTCAGAGAGGGAAAGCGCGGAAGAGATGCAAAAGTATAGTAAATGATCAATTGGAGGAGGTCGTAGAGAGACAATCGAAGGAAGGAAACGGGATTTTTGGCTGAGAATCCTAGAGATGCTAGGCATATCGTCAAATATCGGGATATATGAAGAACGAGGAACGTAGAATTAACCAGAAGAAAATGAAAATTATAATATAGTATGTATTAATAAAGAAAAGATAGCGTTAAGTTTTTTATAGAAAATTATCATTTTGTACGAGAGAAAAAGGGAACGGAGCAGTGGAATCAATTTGGAAATGCGAATTAAGCGAATTGGAAACATTCTGGCGATGAAGCGTTGAAAATGCAACTGCGAATGCAGGAAAATTGAATTAATCGCGGTGTGAATAATATATAAATTTAGAAAGGTTAAAATAGCTTTCGGTCAGAGAGAGAGAGAGTGGGTGAGGGATGACGTTTAAAGAGAACGTATTTTGGCAAGAGAATGGAAGCACGAGAAAAAAGATAAAAAACATCGGTGGAGAAATGAGAGAAAGGCGAATGAATATTGAAAGAACGGGAATGAGATTCGTTAATTAGACCGTTGGGGAGATGGGACTGGAGCTGAAATTACGGGACCGGAAATGCCGAGATGAGGGCAAAGCGAGAGTAAGTGGTAAGGTGAGAGAGAGAGAGAGGGAGAGGGAGAGAATATCTGGGCGTGCGTGAGCTGACGCGTGTGCGTGAGCTGACGCGTGTGCGTGGGATGACGTGTGCGCGTGCGTGGGCCGCGGTAAAGGGAAAGGTCGTGAGAGATGGAGTAGGTATATGGGGAGGACGAGAATACGCGTGGGTCGGCGTGTGAAAGGGGAAGAGGGAAAAGAGGGCGAGGAACAGGAAGGAGGAAGAGGAAGAACGAGGGAGGGGAAGAAGGAGCGCAGTCTGTTTGTAACAAGGAAAAGGCGTGTGGTAGATGGCGACGAAAGAGGGGTAAAATCGTAAGTGTTGAGAATGATGGGAATTCGCGCCTTCGAGGAAATAATTCTCGTTCTCCCCCGGAATTGGTAGCTGTTTTGTCGTAGTAAAAAAAAAGAGCGCCGGGGTTGTGTTTTTCGCTCGAGCAACTTACGTATTAGCGATGTATGTCGTCATCGCTGACTATCAATTCTTAGATTGTTTTCATAGACTAGGGAATATACACACATGGTTTGGTGGTTTCCAGTTGCCTTCCACTATATGTGTGTACGTACACACAGATATATATATATATATATATATATATATATATATATATATATATATATATATATATATATAGGGCAACTAGGTGTTGAAGGAAACCCAGTGAACACTTACCGGAAGTAGAGCCGCTGGGGTGTTGGAGAGACATTTGTAGAGGTTAGAGCTTTCGGGATGATCCCCTCGTCAGCACAAAAGAGACACAACAGTTGTGTCTCTCTTGTGCTTACGAAGGGATCATCCCGAAAGCTCTAACCTCTACAAATGTGTCTCTCCAACACCCCAGGGGCTGGACTCCCGGTAAGTGTTCACTGGGTTTCCTTCAACACCTAGTCGCCCTAAATATCCTTGCTTATCTTTCCTCTTCCGTAGTATATGTATATATATATGCCCTACTTTGTAGTAATGTTTATTGTTAAGAGTTTCAAAATTAGTAGATAAAACGACAACCTGTTACTCGGGTCGTATAGAGAAGAAAATAGTTATGTTACTCTTCCTTCACAGCTTTTATCAGTGGGACTCGAACCGCTCCTAAAAGATAACACACTTTTCCCATTTCCTTTTTAGTTTATGCTTACCAGAATCTTCTCCATTAAGACTTTTAATAAGCAACTGTTTCACATGCTACTTTTGTGGAATTAATGATTCGTGATGAAATATAGGGGTGTGACCCAAAGTTTCCGAACTATTATTTTTAATATTCGTTGTGACACCGAGCAGTTGGTGGCACTGGAAAGGTTGTCCCCGATTGTTTGTTTTTTATATTGCATCAGATCACAGTCGTGTATTATGTCGGACTTGTGCTTTTCCAGTTTTTCTCAACAAGTTTTGTCCTGACGTCGTCATAAAAATGGTTCCGAATGTGTTGATCGAGGAACAAAAATTGCGAAGGGCAGAAATTTGCTCTGACCTCAAGTAAGGAACTGAAGAGAACGAAAGTTTCCCGAAATGGATCGTCCGTGAGAATGAAGCACGAGCCTTTCAGTACGAGATAGAGACCAAATGTCAAAGTTTTCCGTGGGAAACACTTAAATCACTGTGACCAAAAAGACGCACCTGTCAAAATCGAAGGTGAAGACAATGTTGAT
This sequence comes from Uropetala carovei, assembly GCA_036926305.1. Classification (NCBI taxonomy): domain Eukaryota; kingdom Metazoa; phylum Arthropoda; class Insecta; order Odonata; family Petaluridae; genus Uropetala; species Uropetala carovei. Next base: position 95,821 of record JAXCHB010000085.1, read on the forward strand.
CCGTTTTTTTAACGTTGAAGGTATTGTTCATTCCGAATTTGTCCCGGAGGGTCTAAGGGTGAACCAGGCATTCTTCTTGCGATCCTTCGACCTCTCTGAGACACTTTGTATGAAGAGGTCAAATCGTTGGCCGTATCACTGGATTCTTCACTATTCACCCTCTCTCACAATCAGAAAGGGAATTTTTGGCTAAATTTAAAATCACTCAGCTTGATCATATATAATATTCACTCAACTGCGCTCCATGTACCATGTTTTGTGTTCAGCAAGCTTCAGAATTCTTTGAAAGGATGGTACTTTGAATCAGTTGAACAAATCGTGCAAAAATCAACGGCGACTCCGAGTAAAAATTGCAAAACAGAACTTGTAAAAATGGCCAGGAGACTTTTTTGATGGGAGTATGTTAAGGTCTTTTCATTCCTTAACTGTGATTTTTTATACATATCATCATTTCGGAAACTTTTGTTTCTGTGATCTTGTTTGTGATTTATTGACTTACTTTTATCATTCGCGGATGCACATTCAAAATGGCATAAATATTTTGAGTGTTTTTTGTAACAATTTTGATAATCATTCCCATTTCATAGTTTAATCACTTTGCATAATTATGTTTTTACTTTCTCCATAGTATCCTGAGTGTGTCAGTACACTGCATGTACCTCCTAGTGGTAGGATGCGGGCAACAGATTGCTGGCTTGCAAGGTAGTCTCTAATAGGCGTGCTTGGGGTAATACTGAGCTTCGGTTGTGTTTGTGGCAGTCTGGCCAAAATGTGCCAATACTGACCGGTAATGTGCTTACGGTTAGCAGGGAATGCTACGTCGGCACGGGTACGACTTAGGCTGGTAACCTAGTTTACTCTAATTTACCATTACTAACAAAGTTATACGAAAAGCCTCGGATGACCAAAGCCATGGTGGGCGGCAGAGGCCAAAACTGGTTGGCCCATCATTAGACGACTTACGCGAGTGGAAGTTAAGCACGTGGAATGTTAGAGGAGTGTATGGCAAAGAACATGATTTGGTGAATGAAATGAATGTACGAGGATTTGATATGCTGTGTGTATGTGAGACACAAAGGAAGGGGAGTGATGTTGTGGTAATGAATGATGGTAGTTTGGCTCTGTGGTCTGGTGTGGATGTATTTACATATGGGAGTCAAGGAGTTGGTTTGATTCCGAATGAAAGAGCTAAAATGTATGTGAGAAAGTATGAATTTGTATCACCCAGATTGTTGTGGGTTCGTATGAAAGTAGGAATTCGTAGAATTCTGTTGGTTGCATGTTATGCTCATGTGGGTAGTGAGAGTGAAACAGTTAGAGATGAGTTGTGGGAGAAATGTTCAATAATTGCGATGCACCATGTAGAGGCGAATTCTGTAAACTTATTCAAAATATAATTTACGGCAATAAGGACGACTGTATTCTTTTATGATACGAAACAGTAATTTTTCATTATAATGCTATTCTTAATAATTTAATTATCTATACCCCAAATATGGAGAAAGTCATGTGTTGGCCACATCAGATTTTATAAATAATATGGCAAGTACTTTTCGAGTCAGAGCGTCCACAATCGCATACACACATACATACAGGCATCATTCCGAAAATAGTCTAAACGTGTTGTAGGTACCTCAAAACATGTATTTCCGTTGAAATCTCGGGGTCAATTTTTTTCATGAAAACAATACTTTCTCTATATTACGTATATGGATAAAGTAATAAACGGTTTTTTCGGTTTCCGTCAAATGTCTCCTTTAAAACTTCGTTTTGGTAATATTCGTATGAACCAAAGTAGTAGAGAATAATATTTCTTCCCTGTTTTGTTTGAAACAAATTTTCGTAGAACCTTCCAATTAGTAGATAATTAATTTATTCGTAAATTTTCAGTATACAGCGGTGAATTCTGTAAACATATTCAAAATATAATTTACGGCAATAAGGACGACTGTAATCTTTCACGCTTTTTTGATACCGATTTTTATTTTTTAAATATTTTCTTTTTTTATTTTCTCCATTTGAATAACATTGAGATGAGTGCAGCTTCTTTTCATTTGGATTTTTTAATTACTTAGAAATATGATAAGAACTTGAGACTTGGATGGTTCTATGAAGGAAAAAACAAAGTTTATTTTTATTGAAGACAGAATCCGAATCCTGATCGAATTAGCGTAACAACCGTTTAGAATCAGAAAAATACCTGATTTTATCAGTTTTACGACAAGACCAAGTATAAGCTACCATGACAACCCTCATTGTCGCCGAAGTCCTATGGTCGTATTTGAGAGGTGGTTGTAGCCCCTGGAGGTTTCACTGTACCAGATTTACTAAAGATATATCAAATACAATATTTCTTTTATCCATTTACAGCAGAAATTCGAGGAGATATTTATTTACTGGGAGGGCATGCGGTTAACGTAATAATTAATCAGAAAAGTCTGCCCGAACCTTTAGTTAACGCTGGTAAAAAACAACTTCACGCTGAGAAGTATATATACTCTTCCGCCTCCCGTTATACAATTGGCTGGTCTGAAGCATGTGGCTTCCCATCCGCCCTGGACCGACCCGACGCCGCCCGCCAACAGATAATAGATAGATAGAAAAAAAAGAATAGGATAGGCAAAAAGGAACTTCCCCCTTAATGGCAAGGAACGGTCCGGGCGGGATGCCAGACCAGATTTTTAGGTATTTTTAAAAATTTGTTTCCCAAATAATGCATATCAATACAGTACATTGGACGTACTATGTAACCACTATGGGTTTAATATACATTTTATCGTAACAACGACTAACCTATTGCAATAATAAATTCAGCAATCAATTTTCTCTGTCGTCTTTTTTCCCACCTTTGTGTAACGGCGTTATAAAGGCTAATTTCCATTCCTTATGTACAACGCCATGACTAAGTGACTTACTGAAAACTATTTCGAGATAAGGTGCTATTTCCAGTGCTAACTCTTTGAATACTCTAGCTGGTATCTCTTCTGCACCCGGAGATTTATTTGAATTGATATTTTTAAGCTGCTGAGCTATCCCTTTCGCTAATATGACTATATCGTTCATTTTTTCCTTGCCTGGTTCGGGCGCCACGACCTTCGCTCTCACGTCTTCGGTAGTAAATACGCTCTGAAAAAATAAGTTTAACAAATTTCCTTTATCTGTGCTATCGCTAACTACCTCTCCTTTGTCGTTTATTAACGGGGCTACGGTTGGGCGTCGGCCTTGAACTTCTCTAACATATGACCAAAAGCATTTGGGATTTTCACTTAGATGTTCACTAATTGTAAGAGTCTTTTTCTTGAAGTCCGTTAGTGCTTTGCGCATAACCTTTTTGGTCTTAGTCCGACAATCTCTGTACTTATTGTTAGTGAAATTGAAATTACTTCTTCCTGTGACTTACAGTATTTGATGCGTTTAAATTTGGAATGAAGCTTTCTTTGGTGTCTGAGGGTACACCTAACCTGCCGATTATACCACCTTGGTTCCCCATTATCGCTAATAAATTTACTTGGTATATACGTATTAATACCCATTCTTATTTCTGATAGAAATGCTTTCCAAGTTTCCTCAACGTTTTTTGTGCTTGTCGATTAGCTGAAATCGCTGTAATCCTTGATGAGTTTCTCTTTTAAATCCTCAAAGTTAGCATTTTTATACATGTACACTTTTCGCTTAGGCTTGCGATATTTTGCGACAGCTATATCCAAAAGTACTCGAACTGATTGGTGATCACTGATTCCTTCTTCAACAGTTACTTCGGAAACACGCTCGGGGATGTTAACTGCTAGTAAATCTAATATATTGTTCGCTCTCGTAGGTTTTTTGACTACCTGAATGAGGGGATGTTTATTGAAGATGTCTATTAGCGCTTCGCATGACTCGCGATTCCTACCGGATGGTATGAAGCTACAACTCTGCCAATTTATCTAGGGTAGATTGAAGTCTCCTCCTACTATGATAATGCTTTTACTATTCTTCTTTATTAGTGAATTTATTTGAGCCTCTAGATCGTATATTTCTTCTGCGTTTGAAGCTGGCGGCCTATAATATGCACATACAGGAATGTTTCCCAAGCCTTCACTGTTTATAGTACACCAAGTGCTTTCAATATTGTTTTCAGCAAACTTGACCAGAGAACTTATTAATGTATTATTCACTGCTATAATCACCCCTCCACCGCTCCTATTTGTCCTATCTCGTCTATGAATAATATATCGTAAAATGTGATTGTGGGGCCTCTAACTCCAAAAATACTTGCCATATCGTTACTAAATTTCATATTTAACACTTTGGTATAAGTATAAAGAGCTTGTTAGTTTTTGGATAATACCGGTTAAACGGAAGTCGAGGTTTATTCGAAACCCGATTCGGTTTTTGCTATATTTCTCCGTTAAAACCATTATTTTATTTAAAATCCTATACAAAGGTTATAGAGAAGGTAATTTCCTACAATTTTTATTTGAAACAATTTTCTATATCAGTTATTGTTTCGGAATTATTTATAAATAATCGGTTTTTTCGGTTTCCGTCAAATATCTCGTTAAAAACGTCGTTACTGGTAATATTCGTAAGGATCAAAGTTGTATAGAATAATATTTCTTCAAAGTTTTGTTGGAAAAAAATTTTCGTAGAACCTTCCATTTAGTAGATAATTAATTTATTCGTAAAATTTTAGTATACAGCGGTGAATTCTGTAAACATATTCAAAATATAATTTACGGCAATAACGACGACTGTATTCTTTTACGATGCGAAATAATAACTTTGCCTTAGAATGCTATTCATAATAATTTAAATATCTATACCCCAAATATGGAGAAAGTCATGTGTTGGCTATATCAGATTTTTTCCATAATCGTATATTAAAGATCTGGTATTAATTATTATCGGCAAGATTTATATGAAATGTTTTCAAAATATTCACATAATATAATAAACTGAATGTTTTCTATGTGAGACGAACTACCGTATCTAAAAATCATTTTTATATGTAATATATACCAAAAAAATTAAATTAAAATAAGTATGAAAATATTACATATGTATCAGCTTGAACTCAATTATTATTAACTCCACGTCCATATTTTGCATATTCTTGCAACTATGCTATGTTTTTAGGTGAAATAGATGGTATACTGATGTGATTTTTATATCTTTGTCCAACTTTCGCCATCGAGTCCATGTTCGTATTGATTTTCAGGTAAAAAACTTTAAGAGTGTTGATTCATACATTTTCTCCACGACTTCTCACTTGGATTTCCCCTGAGACGGCTTCTCTAACCTTGTGGGTACTGTATTTTCCTTTTATTTTTACATTTAATTGCTTAAGTGCGGAGTGGGTCAAATACCATGAAATGCATACTCCATACTAAGAACCTCTTATTTTTTTTCAAGTTCTTTTTCATACATGACTGAAATTTTTAGTTAAATCTTCTAACGTGAACACTTTTGCGTAATAAAATAATTATGCAACATTTGTATCGAACCTTGAGAAAAACTAAAAGCCATTTTATCGCCTACCCTGAGATTTAAATCTCGACACCTTATTTACTTATATTTCAAATAAATCCCTAATTAAAGTAAACTTTTCGAAGTTATAAGTACGTATCATAAAACATATAAAAGACAGTGTCACTTTGTTCCTTTGCCACTTTGTCCTTTTGTCCCTTCGTCATGTGTTGCTTTTTGAAGCTTAATATCTCGCAAACGATTGAACCGAATTTGATGAAATTTTCAGGATAGCATTATGACATAAGAACAGAACGTTTTAATGTATTGGTAATATATAGAAGCCTTATTATGTCCTTTTGTCACTCCCTTTGTCACCCCCTGAAACACAGAAATATATCTGGCAAGAGGGGACTTAGGTCAGTTTTTGAAGCACAATGGATACTCGCGGCGATGGTTTCGAACCTTCGGTCGGATCGAAGGCAACCCTCTCAGCAGGAGGTATGATTTCAGGTCAAATTTTATTTCAGAATAATCGATCATCCCCGTCATTTTTGACTGGAACTTATACTAGTTTACAATAAACATATACACCAGGGAAACAAAAACTACATCCCGCGGGCCATTTGGGGCCCGCTCAGCTTCTCATAATTTTCTTTGAAGACATGCACATTCGCGTATTTTTCAGCAGGAGGTGTCATTAGATATAATTTATGAAATCTAAACGATATTTTTCGAGTGTGTGGCTGCAATGAACATGTGGAACGCATCGCAAATTTTATAAATCTCAAAACTACCTCTCTGAAACTTACGCACGGCTTTATCAGTCACTTTGAAGGAGCGATTTCCATCCGTAAAACATTTCAGAGGAAATCTTCGTTAAGTGGGCGTCTCATCCGACCTCCTCATCGGGAAACTAAATGGTAACGACCCTTTTACTTCGACTGGAGTTCGTGAAATATTCAACGTTTATATTTCCTAGTTGGCTCGGATTTTTTTTTTTTAATTCCCATACCGTGTGTCTCGAAAGAGAGATGGAGAGAAAGGAAAGGAAAGAGAGGGCGAGCACGAGAGAAAGAGAGAGAGAGAAGGAAATAAAATAACGGCATTAAAAGCGTGAGAAAAATGAATGATGCCCCTAAGAAAAGAGACTGTCTAAGAGAGAATATACAATCGATAGGCAGAATTTATATGCGTTTTTTACATCGCTCCTTAATCGACTCCCACGATTCTCTTTATATTTTTCCTCTTCTTTCTGATCCGAGTGCATTTTTATAAGCGTTCCCTCCTCCAGTTCTTCTCCTTAGCTTCTTCATTACCAGCATAGCACCATCTCGGCGCCATTTGCATACCTTTGCCCGTTTGTTCTCGTGAGAAATAGAGCGTTATTCTCTCCGCTCACGGAGTGAAAAGGTTACACACACAGTCTCGTTTGGACCCCCCAAAGGTACTCTTGATACGTCGGTTCCTGTTTAACGTTGGAAATGGAACGAACTGTTCCTTTGCGAGAGAAGATTAATCTACGAGTTCTGATATAAAAGTACACAACTCGTCTCAAATGAAGAATCGCCGATTATAAGTACGCTGGAATGGAAACTAGCATTTTGTATAGATGATCGCGACGCCTAAATACACGTTGTGATAATTGGCGTAGCTAACGTATACCGAGCTGCTTGGAACAGAAAAATGTTTAGCCGTATTGCAAGTATGAATTTCATATCTTTCAAGTTGAAAATTTTCCTTCTAAAAGCTTTGTTTCAAGTCATTCTTCTTGAAAGTTTCTGCTAAGTATCACTGGGACTTACAATTAGTATTTGTCATATATGCAGGTTGAATTTTCGTTATTTTTATACACTTTTATTTTAATTTTCCACCAGTAACAGTCTTTATTTTAACCGTGGTTAAAACTGAAATTTACTACTTTGTGTTGATATCTAAGATAGGTTCCAAGTCCACTTAAGAGGTTTACCTTATAGTAGCCCTCATTGTGTACTTAATTTATTATAAAATGGTGTGTAAATTGACATGAAGCCGAAATTTTGGTTTTTTATCGCTCCCAGATATACTCTTGTGTTAAGACAATATTACATATTTGCTCTCCATTCATCTATACGTTACACCCTATATTATTTTTTAGTCGAAAATTTTGTTTAAGTTTTAACAAACAACATACACTGCAAAATTTATCAAGAATATTACGGAAAGTTTTCACGTTAAAATCTTTTTCAATTGAAAATGGTAGTGAAATCACTTGAAGGGATAAGTTGAATAATAGAAAAAGTTGTTTCTTTTATCTCGTAATTAAGTGGAATCAGAAAGAAAATGTCAAGCAATATAAAAATTAAATATATAATGATTTCATACGAAAAATTTCACTGCTAAAACCTTTCGAAGAGGAATTATTCCAGGCTAAATTCTGTACTTAGGGTTTTCCAGGAAAATTTTTCGATTAATTATTATTTCTATTATTATTATATATTATTTTGACGGCTCATCGTGAAGCGCCACTGCTCTTCTTCTTTGCTGAGCATTTTATTAATTTTTATATTTCGGATAAAGCAAATATAATTCGATCAGAGATATGCCTTGATTAGCAACGAGAAGTGTCATATATGGAAATGTGTGGCGATTTTAAAGTATTAGGTATAATGTATGTACTACGTATGCTCGACTCCGCCGATTTTTTTCGTCGTGAAATGACGAGATTGTACTTTGACCTGCGACCGCATCATCGTCGAAATAGTAATGGTTTTACGGCTTGTCGGGCGAAACGTATTTGATCATTCTAGGTTAACCAACCACGGAAATGATTACGGGTGTAATTCCGGGACAGTTTAAACCAAAGTGATGTTTACGCAATTACACAGTCAATTTCCAGAGTTGACAGAGGCCACTCGGGTATACATTAAAGATTCTTTGCCGTCGGAAAGCGTTCGATTTTTCGGACAAGTTTTGACGCGATTGATTTTATTTTTCGCGATTCGTTTGACAGTCGGATTACAAAGAGTCGGGAACGACCGCGCCAAGCCGCATATGTCAACGGATCATTTACGAAGGACTCAAAGCCATCTCTTCTTTAATATCCTAAATCGTGTGTAATACTTATGACGATGATCCACGGGTATTGATCGATCATTTTATACGAGGTTTTATTTGTGTCGAATTTATGCGCTATTGCCTATGAATAATGTTTTATTTATTATTGTTAACGGTTTTTTTAAAAGCTAGGTTACCGTCTATCGTCTAGAACAGGGGTCGGCAAACTTTTCTAAATGGCGGACCACATTCGTTGTTGTAAATGTTTCGGAGGGCCGCATTGGAAATCACGAGAGCTCCGGCGGGCCGGATAGACGTTTAAATTAAAAATTATCAAGAGATTTTGTGGTCTCATATTAGTGAAAATCAATTGTAATTAATTTACTAACATTAAAACTCCACCAGAAAAGGTTTTGAGGCCATAATTCACAGAAAAAAATATAGAATTAACTGTGTTAAATTATACCGATCACTTTTTCATCATGGCTTCGCGGGCCGTATAAAACGCCTTTGGGGGCCGCATATGGTCTAGGACAGTGGTGCACAACCTTTTTCTATCATAGGGCCGCATTTCACGTTTTTCCCGAGTCCTCGGGCCGCATTATGAAAAAAATTACATTGAATTCGTAAATTTAAGGAAAATCTTAATTAAAACATTTTATTGGATTTACATTTTTTTTATTAAATAATAATGATTATAAATAATAATAATAATTACAACTTAATTTTCTGCATAAATTAAACTTTCCATTTAAATAAGAAAACTGACAAAATTAATATAAAATAGGATCAATCAACCTTTTCTATTTTAAAGTGAATTTAATTTGCCTCAATGCGATCGTTGAGCCTGCTTTGCCGTTGTTAAACGCTTAATATCTGGTGTAATATTTGTTGTGTTTAGACACAAGATTGAACACAGATTTTCATCCGTCAACCGGTTTCGATATTTCGATTTGATTAATATCATCAATGAAAAAGCGTGTTCGCATAAATAAGTGCTTCCAAACAGACTTGTGCAAATAGCTGCCATCCGTCGTAGATTTGAATAAGATTCTTTTGGAAGGCAGAATTCCCTCCTTAAATTTCGACTTCAATTCATTACTCTGAAGATCGATGAGTTCGAGCTGTAAACTGGCGTCAGCGTCTTTATATGGGGCTTCAAAAGGGTTCACAGATGTTTTTAACAACGTTTTGTCCCGCTCAAAGTCTGTAAATCTCTCAGTGAATGACTGCTGGATACGTTCTATATGAGTGGGATCATTGAAATTATTCACATTATATTTTTTAAATATTTGTTGGCAGTTAGGAAACTGACAGGTATTTTTTTTCAACGGTTTCTCCCGAAATAACGATAATTTAATTTGGAACGCTGATACATTGTTACCAAGTTCAAATATCAGATGATTTTTACCTTGCAATCTCAATTTCAATTCCTTTAAATGTAGTAATATCAGTCAAAAATGCCAAGTCACATACCCATGTTGGATGTTCAAGATGATTTACTGCTTGTCCTTTTTCTGTCAGAAATATTTTTGTCTCCTCGAAGAGATATAAAACGTTGCAAAACCTTGCCTCTGCTAATCCATCGTACTCCATAATAATACAGAACATCGCCATATTCAGCTTCAATTTCCTCGAGAAAATCTTTGAATTGTCCGTGGTTTAGCGCACGTGATCTGGTGAAGATGACTGTATTTAAAACATTACTCATAACTTTACTAAATCCAATTACTAAAACCAATTAGGTTTTTCAAATGAATTACACAGTGATATTTTATCAACTCATTTTTGGGACCCAACTTTTGGACATGTTTGGACAGAAGAGATATCATCCCGTTTTAAGCAGCTGTCGTAGAACTATCAGTAACTATCCCCACAAGTTTATTTAAGTCCATATTATGCTCGTGAAGACTTTTAAGCAATCCCTCAAGCAAATCAGATCCTTTGGTATGATCTTTCAACGGATAGAACCCTACTAGTTCTTCATCCACTTCAAGATCTGATGTTACACCACGTGTGAATATACACATTTGAGAGGTTGATGTGACATCTGTCGATTGATCTGCTGCCAGTGAAAAGTAAATGCACTTATTGAATAGTTCCGAAAATTTGGTTTCAACATCACAGGAAATATCTAATTTAAATAAAGTTTCGAATGAAAATTTCCCGAGACTCGAGAGAAGAAATCCCCCACCATCTTCCCTAGAGCGTAACGTAATTTATGGATGATCCCATACAAATTGGGTTAGTTCCCCCAAACTATTAAAAAAACTGTCAATTTGTTTAAATTTTAGAAGTTTACGTAAGCGGTCGCGGGCCGCACAAAACGCCGTGGTGGGCCGCGGGTTGGGCACCACTGGTCTAGGAGGACCGAATTTTTTAAATACTGGTCCCCATCTAGGTCGCAGGAAAGTTTTTATTATCATCCAGTATTTAACATAAACATCTATAAAAGAGCTCCATTTTAGGTGCGTTTCGCTTCCAGTGTGAGCGTCTATTAGTGTCCGTCCGTCCGCATTTTCGTTCTCGGCTTCTACGTAATGGATTTTCATGAAATTTGAAATTAAGGACTTATAGTCAAAGATAGTAAGAAAATCGCAAAAATGAATCACGTAAGCCAATCAGGGGTACCATTTTACTGGTGAAAAAATGAACTTTCCGTCGTATCTCGTTAAGTATTGCTTATATCAAAATATTTTTCAAATAAAACTTGTAGAACTAGTAGAGTATTTCTTTTCCTATGCACTTTTATCGTTATCAAAAAAATCAAACAAGAAAGTCTTAATTCGAGTTGAACTTACAATTAGAAAATTTCTTGCATGATTACTTCATTGTTGCTAACATAAACAATCTCACAAACAAACGTTTAATTTCCTTACGTGTGCATGTAATATTTTTATTTTGGAAGAAAATGGATTATTTATGACGAAAAAAAGAACTTTAAAACGCTATTTCCCTTACGTACAGGTATATCATTTCTTTCAAATACTCCCATTGCACGAAACGCCCATTTGTGATACGTTGTACACATTCCTAACTTGTTCCTTTCTTGCATTATACCTATACATATGCATGTATGTATGTACGTGCGTGAATGTCGATGTGCATAATAGTAATAAATTAAAATTTGGAAAAGTTCGATATTACTTATGTCTTCGTAGAAACTTGCAATGGATATTTTTGTTTAAAGTGTAGGAATTATCTTCTTGTAAATTTTAAATTTTATGCAATTTCAATTTATTTGCTCAATCAAAATTTGCTCATTTCCGACAACGGATATTAGATGTTATCCAATTGCGTTATGTAACTTGTTTCGCATTTGAATATAATTTGGAGGAAGCCCCAGAATCGATCGAATTCATCACAAATTCTCACAATTTTTAAGAGCTCTGGTTTCCGAATGTACCTTGTGTGACGTCGAATTCGGTTGTAAATCCACATAAATTTTTATTTCGGTGTATATTAATGGTATAGTATCTCCCCAGCTTCAAATATGTAAAAATATTTAAGTGTCTTACACTGGTGTCATTCCCACATGTACATTAATCGAAGCCAAGACTTAAAAAATCGGTACCACATACATTGTACAAACTTTCTCATATACTAATGCTTCGTTTAGTTATCTTTAGAAAATAAAAATCGTATCAGCCGGTTTTTAGAAAATCCAATTTTTTTTTAAGTTGCCCAAGAATAAATTATCCTTCAACCACTTCTTCATAGCTTCTACTCTCTATTATAAAATGCCTAATTACGAGATTTCATTCATTTCCACTCTACCGTTTAGGCTCTAGAGCCAGTAACAGACAGACAGACGGCATTTCGAAAACCGCTTTTTCGGATTCAGCGACACCTAAAACGTATATTTCCGCAAAAATCTCGAGCTCGAATTTTATCGCGATAACTATACTTTCTCAATATACTTCGTATATGATAAAGCAATAATGATTGATTTTTAGCCCTTAGAGAGGACGCTTCGTAATTAGAAAAAAATTACACATATATCTCCCATAAATTCGGAATTTTCAAGAATGTTTCCTTTTCTCCCATTTTCCCTTCATCGGGAATAATTAGTAGGCGTGATATTTTATAAAGCTGTTTTTGGGTAATGAAAACATTTCGCATTGCTCAACAGTAAGAAAACCGACAAAATGTCTTGCATATTTTTATAATATAGATGTCTAAAAACATGAAATATGCTAATTATTCTAAAATTTAATTTATTCAGGTAATAAACCAATAGGTACTACTGAATCCCTGCTTATCCTAAGCAATGGGAGTCAAGGTGACAGGAACTACAGGTAGATAGATAGATAGATAGATAGATAAACGTCTTTATTTTCAGGGCGAAATTGAGACCAAAAGGTCCCCTCTTCCATTTAACCCTACGTTACAAAATATATATTACATGACAATATGCTCAAATAGTCAAAACAAGATGAAAATAATCGCAACAAAAACAATGACCGAGTGTGAATATACATATTCAGGAAAATTCTAAAAACAAAGAAAGACTAGGTAATTGTGGGAAAACCTAGGAAGAACCTAGTAAAAATCCACGCAGAAAAACACCCACGAATGGAAGGGAGGTGAAAAAAACCTGCGAAAACCCTAGATACATAAAAGAACAATAATACTGATACAGGAATGCATACAGCAATATTTTACGACATAAGTTAACAAAAAAAATAAGCTTAAAAAAATACGCTAAAAGACAAATAAGAAGATATCAAATATGCAACCAGAAATATAAAAAATATAATTTACAAATACACCAATTTAGTTATTTAGGTAGGGCAGGCAAGTTGGTGCCATCCGTAGTTATCCAGCAGAATATTGCACGTCCTTGACTTCTTCGAGATCCACTTCCTGGGCCATTTTACGCGACGTACGTGATGGTGGAATTTTACTGTTTTCAATCACTTTGCAAGAAGTGTCTGATTGTTTTTTTCGCAAAAATATCGCCGACTTCATTACAAAGGAGCTTCGTTCCCAGGGGATCAGTTTAACCAAGGTGCTTACTGTAGGGAGTAAATGTGACGGAAATATAGTTTTTCGAACAAAACGCAAACCACCCCAGATGCGTGTTAGAGAGAGAGAGAGAGAGAGGGAGAAATAAAAAATTTCCTCGCGTAACGCTGCAGCATTAAATCACTTTTACCTCCTCTCGCGTGACTTCTTCTCTTTATATTTTCTTTTTCCCCCTCTTATTTCTCCCGCGTTCTGAAACGATCCTGCTCTCCTTCCCTGAACAAATTTCCCGTGAATAGGAGCTCGAGAGAGTGAGAGAGGAAGGAGCGTGTGTTTGTGTGTGTTGTGTGTGTGCGGAGTATGGCAGGCAAAGAGGAGGGTGGGAGAGTAATGGAACGTCAGAAATTCCCGTTTAACCCCCTAAAGGCAACCGGCATAAGGTCACGCGCATGTGTGTCTGCGCGCTTATCCGTGCGTGTGGGAGTATATGTACGGAGAGGTGGGAGGAAGAGTAGGAGGTATATAGGGAGCGTAGGTGGCGAGGAAAAAAAAAGAAGGCTGAGCGTACGCATTCATTCACGGGTCAGGTAGCCGTGATGAAAGTTGGGAGCCCTTAAAAATGAGGAAGGGGAGGAAGAGGAGGGAGGGGAGGGAGGGGAGGGAGGGGAGGGAGTGAAGAGGAGAGAGTGAGGGAGTGGTTTAGACTCGGGGCGCGTGTGCGTGGAGGAGAGGGGGGGAGAGAGAGAGAGAGCGGCGGAGTAAATGGGAAATACATCCGAAGGATGTCCAGCAATCACACACGTGCAGCGGTTGGGAAACACCAACTTGGCTGGCAGTCTTCTTGTTTAGAATTGATGCTGTTGGTCAACATATGTCATAAAGAGAACACCATCCCTTGGTTTCGCCTTGCGCTGTTTCTGTCGAGCACGGTTTTCATTTTGAAGAACTACGTCATCGATTTCACTTTAGCACTTGTTCGAAACGGTCTCCGAGCATTAAAAATAAAAATATATTTCAGTTTGTCTCTTGAGGTTATAAGAAAGAATAAAGGAAGCTATTGCGAATACAATATAATCAAATCGTTGCTCGTTGAACTCAAGACGGCGCTTAAATATAACCTCATACGTTCGTATCCCACTTTGCATCATGGTGGTCAGGATCCGCAGGAGCGGTCCTGTAGTCAGGCTGCCAGCAGCGCTATAAGCCTGTCTGGGTTTGCATAATGTCAGGTAGATAATGACAGGTTTTGCGGAGGCTCACCAGGATGGTTACCTCCGCAGCCGTTTAGAAGGTGGGTGGAAGTGAGGGCCGAGTGATGCGATGGGTCGTTTATGGCGATCCCAAGGCATCACCCGGATATTGGCGAGGCAGCTAATTTGTCCGTGCTGGGAGATGGAGCACTTCCGAAAGAAGGTACGGGCTCTGATTTTAAGGACTTCTGGGAGAGGGAGCACCCCAGAAGCCGAGTGCAGTTCAGACGTACGAACGAAGTGGAGCCTCGTCACTCTGAGGAGGAGTCGCAACGCAGAGTTCTGGACGATCGAGATCTGGCTAATGTGGCGAGGTGCTGCACCTGACCACACCGGCGAGGCATATAGCAAAGTAGGCAGTACGCAGGACTTGTAGATCCTCACCCTGGTCTCCAGAGAGACTTCTCTGGAGCACAGAATGGGAGCCAGCCTGCGTACTGCAAGGGACCCGCGAGATTTTAGGGCCTTAAGGTGGGGTGCCCAGGTGAGACCCGTTCGTATCCCACTTTGCACGGTTTCGTTTTATACGGTCTTTTTCAAGGACGCGTGTGCAAAACGAAGGATTGGTGTATTTTGAAGATAGGAACGTAATGGCGGACAATGGGGAAGAGTCAGAACGAAGCGGGAGATGAGAGAGTTTTAAAATAGAATGGAGTTAAGATTTTCGACTACGTTAACTGCGTGTTATTCGAAATGAAGTCGAAACTTTGTGGCTGGTAACGTTAATTATTCCAGCAAGTCATGTCTCCCTCTTAGTGTTTGTCTACGTTTAATTTACGTTCTAGGGTCGGATTTTCACGCCAAATGAATCTGTTCTGTTTTTACCTTTATTTTTGACTTGCAAAAATCAAATAAATGATTTGCAACTTGTTTTTACAAATATACGTATTTCAATTATAATATAAAGAGCCGTTTGGTGATTTGGTATATTTGACCAGATCGTAAAAACCACATAAGAAATACTACGGGATGGGAGTTTAATAAAGGTGGAAATTCTTACACTCGTAGTATATGCAAAAAAGAGCAGAAAGTTTAAAATTTTAATATTCAAGTTTGGATACTAGCGGAAATACCTGTTATCGTGAAAAAATCATGGTTGATATCAGTATTGAGTGTTGGGATTCGTTAATATGCTCATAAAGGTTAGAATAATAAGGTTGATCAAAATGCCAATTTTATTCGCTACACGACAATTTTAAACGAGATCCACTTCTGAAATGTGTATAAAGCTTAATTATTCTAATGAGTGTGGGATGAAAGAGAGAGAGAGGGAAACAGAATGGAAAATATTACCGCAAAGGGGTATGGAGAAAGCGTGGGAAGGACAGAGACGGAGAATTTGAAGGAGAGGTGGTTAGAGTAGAGAGTGGGCGGCGTTTATGTATGCACTCACAGAGCAGCCGTCAAGTGATTTCACACATAGGCTTTCACGAGGAATCAAAGGGCAGCGGTTAATCTTGACCCTGTCCTGATTAGTGAATTCCCAATTGGAATACGTCGAGTTTGGCTAGCGTACGTCAAACTAATCTACTCGCCGCAAGTGACGAAAAAATCGTTTGTTCTCAACGACCGACAAATACGCGGAGAAAAATACTATATATATGGCAAAGAGAGAAAATTTTGCCATTGACGTGAATACCAGTTAAACATATCGTTTATGCCTTATGCTAGTGTAAATGCCCGTCAAAAGCGAAGGATCATTAAATTTAATATAATTTTAAATTTTTTGATTGGTTTTCAATTAGTTAGACCAAAATTCTTTGTGAAATAAAAACTTTTATTGGAAAGAAAAATAAATTAATCAAATACTTAGTCATATTTTACACAGACTTTTTGGCAAAATTTCCCTTTTCATCTCGCCCTCTCTAATTTTCCCATTCCACCTTCCTCTTATCTTTCCTTCCCTCCCATTTATGAAACAATTTTCATTTTCCATTTTATCCAATTTAATGTACGTAATTTCACGAACTAAGCAACAATGCAGTTTTGGCAACGTAAAATTTTCACCGCAAAAATATACTCTAATTTTCATATTCAAAACAAATTCGTGGACCGAATCGACGCATATATGAAAATCATAAAAATGAATATTCATTCTTTTATGCGTTTTCGGTTCAAGTCCTGAATTTTTCCAATGCTTTTAACATAATTTTAAATGCAAATCAAAGATATCCTCTACCCAGGGCCGTCTTAAGACATTTGGGCGCCCTCTTATAGTGGGGTGGGGATTACTACTAAGTTTTAACCCTTGAACTACCAAGAGGGGGGGGGGTGACGTCTTGATATTTAATTACATTATGCAGAGACTTATAGATAACAATTACTTGAAGTTTTCCATCAATGTATGCATATTTCAATTTTCTGCAAATTATTTCGTCATTGGCTGCATGTTTTGACAAGCGGGTGGCCTAAATTATAGAGTGCCTTCTGATTGATCAATTTTATTCTTGCAACTCCCGCCTTGCTATTTATATTCACATTATGTTGCATTTCATTCATTTCCACACCCTCCTTATTAGTAGTTCATTTGTTTTCTCATAGAGCAATGTATCGGTGTGAAAAACCTTACATGCAAGCGAGGATGTGGGAGGATTTTTGTTTTGTTTCTTTCAATATGAATGCGACATTAGTTTGGTCCATACCAATAAGCAATATGACATCGTGGTCGTTTTATGACAGTATGACAGCAAAAAGAAGGGGCGGTCAAACCCGCGGTCTCGTAAAACCTCGGGTTCAGGAAGCCAGGAAAAGAATGACCCTTCCCAAACGAATAGTGGCCCAAGCCAGGGCACAGACCTTGAGGGTGAAAATAGTGCATTTTACGACATGATAACGTACTGCTTTGTAATTTTTCCATTTCAAAAGAATTCGTCGCGAGCCAGTAGATATGATACCGAAAAATCCTAGATAAATAATTATTATAATTCCATTAAAGAAGGGGTCGATACTATAGATCAGATGACAGGGAAGTACATATACTACAAGGAGAGGCACGAGGAGATGGCCGCTTTCGATGTTCCATACTTTTATTGGAAAATCCGCCATGACACGCTCACAGTGTGTGCTTACATGTTTTTGGAAAGCACAGTATGAAGCGTGTTATTTGTTTAAATTGATGTGTCAGATGTATCAGATTAAATTGTTTTCTAATAAATTTGTTATTATTTCTGTAAATACAATCTTACTGCAAAATTAATGTAATCTTTAAAATATAACGAGGAAAAATGTAAAAAAATTGTTTTTATGCAAACATTTCTATCTTTATAGTAGATAATGTACAGTGCTGGTCAAAATTAACGCAACACCTCATGGCGTTCGACAGCGGTCACTGCGGAAACTATTTGTAGCGAAGACTCTTCTGCTAAAATGACAACACTGAGCAGGCAGAAGTAGGGGGTAGGGGTCTTCTGAGGAATGGGGAAATGCACGGCTGTAAGAGCTAGAGGGATTTTGTGGCAGAGCTCGGAACGAAACGGAATGGAACTCTTCGAAACGAACGGAAACGAATTTTGTCCGATCACCATATCAGAAAATCGTTAAAAAATACCATATATATATATATATATATATATATCGGAATGAATCCTTTACAAAAAGTCGATTCAATCCTTCCTCCCCTCGCATGTTGGCTCTATCTATTGAGCGCGACTTCGCCAAAGACTGATTTTTCCTTATCATCGAGATGACGCAAATGGATAAAAATCTTTTTATTATTCTAACTGTTCAATCTATTCACTTTTTTATTCTTTCCTCAGCGGTAGTAGGTATGGAGGAATCCACAGTAATTTTCTCAAATACGTAAGTGTAAGCAGGCGTTCGCAATCGTCGTACGCATTTTAGAAATATTTTATCCTAGGCGCGCAAATTCTCGGAATTTTTGCGGTCGAACCCGGGACGCCGAGGTGAGAACTCGTAACGGTTTTAAGTTGATTTCTACGTTGTTCGCTTACCCAAAACGTTTCAGCTTCCTATTCCCTACGGTAGTGGTTCCCAACCTGGGTGCCGTGAAGTGTTCTGAAGGGTGCCTCAAAAAATATTGTTTCCCCATTTATTAGCCTCATTTTGCATCGTCGGCTTTCAAAAATGCAAACCAGAGTTAAGTTAACCTTCATTTCGTCGCAAAGGCACTTCGAAATGAAAGGAGATATGGAGATTGG
This sequence comes from Uropetala carovei, assembly GCA_036926305.1. NCBI lineage: Eukaryota > Metazoa > Arthropoda > Insecta > Odonata > Petaluridae > Uropetala > Uropetala carovei. Next base: position 114,680 of record JAXCHB010000085.1, read on the forward strand.
AGTTAGGGGTTCAACTTCACCACGATTATTACTGATGGTGGATAGGGAGGGGTGCCGCCAAATTCTGAAAAGTCACTTAAGGGTGCCGCGACTCTTAAAAGTTTGGGAAACACTGCCCTACGGTATAGACCAGGGGTCGGCAACCTGCGGTTCCTGAGCCGAAAGTGGCTCTTTAAGAATTTGCGTGCGGCTCCCAGCAGCAACTCTCCCTGATAAAACCTCCAAGAAAGAAATTGACTTCGTAAATTATTTTAATAGAAATTGCAGAAAACTAAAAACGTATGGACGCATTCTGTAGAATAAACTTTTGGTTTACAGAGATGATTCGAAAAAGTAAAACAACAGCAAGGTGAAGGAGGTGAGAATCCCCCCCCCCCCCCTGTCAGTGACTGCGGCTCTTCTTATATTGCGTTTTATACATAAATTGAAAAAGTGGCTCTTCTTAGGAAAAAGGTTGCCGATCCCTGGTATAGACGGTAGGAAGCTTTAAGTATTTTCCCATGCGTTCTTATAGCAAACATTTCGGACAATCTGGGATCGAACCGAGAGCACCTAAGTATGCTTTCTCTACGATTCACGGTATCAATATATCTAGAGAACCTAAGAGAGTGAAGTGGAGCCCAGTGACGCTCCCTCCGCCTCCTTCATTCCTATTGGCTCTGGCATGGTCACGTTTTTGGACTCTTTCTCTTTCCCCTCTTCCTCAGTCTAAAGGTATTTGAAAAGCACTATTGACACACTGAAACATGGCAGGTGGAGGAGAGAAGGCAGGGGAGGGGGGTTGGAAAGGCAAATGCTTCGATTAACGAGTAAACAGAAGAGAATCAAATTGACTGAACACCTACGAAGAAATAAATTTTGTAAATAATACGTGGTGCGTCAAAGTCTTAAAGAACGCAGCGATAGCGCTCGTATACAGAAGGAGCCAACACAATGTTTCATTTTACTCGTGAATCGAAGCATTTGCCCTCCCTCCTCCACCTATCATGTTTCAGTGTTAGCTGGCCCGATGTTTAAAGTCATCGAAATTCTAGCTAACGAAACGACGTTTGGTAGGGTAGTAGATATGGCGCCCTCTACCGTGAATCGTAGAGAAAGCTTACTGAGGTGCTCTCGGTTCAATACTTAAAAGCTTCCTACCGTATATACCAAGGGTGGGCAAACCGTGGCCCGCGAGCCATATGTGGCCCTCGAGAGCATTTGACGTAGCCCGCGAAGCTTTGGTGAAAAAGCAATCTGTAAAATTTACCTCAATTTTATATTACTTTTGATAAAATTATGACAATAAAGCCTTTAGTTTTGAAAATTTAGCCCTACAGTCCTTGTTTGTGCTTGTTTTTCACTTATGTATGATGCCTAAGAATCTAAGCAATTTCCTATTTAAACCCCGCCTAAGCATGGGCATCTTTCAACGTGGCCCGCTGAAGAATTCGCAAACACCGATGCGGCCCGCCATGCAGAAAAGTTGGCCCACCCTTGATCTATACCGTAGGGAATAGGGAGCTGAAACGTTTTGGGTAAGCGAACAACGTAGAAATCAACTTAAAACCGTTACGAGTTCTCACCTCGGCGTCCCGGGTTCGACCGCAAAAATTCCGAGAATTTGCGCGCCTAGGATAAAATATTTCTAAAATGCGTACGACGATTGCGAACGCCTGCTTACACTTACGTATTTGAGAAAATTACTGTGGATTCCTCCATACCTACTACCGCTGAGGAAAGAATAAAAAAGTGAATAGATTGAACAGTTAGAATAATAAAAAGATTTTTATCCATTTGCGTCATCTCGATGATAAGGAAAAATCAGTCTTTGGCGAAGTCGCGCTCAATAGATAGAGCCAACATGCGAGGGGAGGAAGGATTGAATCGACTTTTTGTAAAGGATTCATTCCGATATATATATATATATATATATATATATATATATATATATATAGTATTTTTTAACGATTTTCCGATACTTCTGATATGGTGATCGGACAAAATTCGTTTCCGTTCGTTTCGAAGAGTTCCATTCCGTTTCGTTCCGAGCTCTGCCACAAAATCCCTCTAGCTCTTACAGCCGTGCATTTCCCCATTCCTCAGAAGACCCCTACCCCCTACTTCTGCCTGCTCAGTGTTGTCATTTTAGCAGAAGAGTCTTCGCTACAAATAGTTTCCGCAGTGACCGCTGTCGAACGCTATGAGGTGTTGCGTTAATTTTGGCCAGCACTGTACATATAATTTCAAATACTTTACTAAAATTACATAGCTTTATTCCTATGATGTTTCTAAATATATAAAAATTGATTCAAAACATTACTGTGGCTTCCTATAGTATTTTAGATGGTGGGCCTCTGAGGCCTTCCATCTCCCCCCCTTTGGTAGTCCATGGTAGTGAAAATCGCATGGTAGTTCTAGGATTAATGTAAAAGTAAATACCTAAATACATATCAATTTTATTAATCATAAATGAAAACAATATACACATTTTTATTAAAACAAAAAATAGAAACAAATAATAACGCAGTTAATAAATAAATAAAATATCTTAAAAGTACTTTTCTACATTTACTTTTGGAAAATTGGTTGATAATTTCTGCACAATCAATATTTTTAAATAATTCTGATTCAGTTGATAATATGCTTAAATTATTAAGTTGTCATTCTCCTAAAGATGAAAGCAGATAGTTTTTTATTCTTCTTAGCGTCGAAAAAGATCTTTCACCATTACAATTTGTAGCAGCAATACTTAAAAAAGCGCAAAGGAAATGTAGGTTCAATACTTGAATCTATTATTGTCCTCAAATTAAGCTCTGCTTTAGATGTAATTTAATCGTTCCTCATCGTCATCGTTAGGCGGCGCTGCAATAGCGCCGTCGCGGAATGACAAGGATGTTTATGTCTGTACTATTGTTCGTACGAATATCTAATCTAACACAGTCAATGAAAAAATGTGACGAAGCAGAAGTTATATGTAAGGAAGTTAGTGTCTCATAGCCCATTTAGCCCAATGGTTAAGGCAGCGCTGCCTAAGCCTAACGAAGGTAAACCGCAAAACTAGATATTTCTGTACAAAAGGACAGGTTACCACGACTGTCGGGTTGAGTAATTAATTGATTTTGATAAAAAATATGACTCACTTATGTAGTTCTTAATCCATCATCTCCAATTCGCCTATTTTTTTTCTTTCGATGCACTGGAATGGAACTTTCTTTCTACTTCACTATCCATTCTAAAGAAGGACAAAACTCCTAATGTGTAGATTACGGAGAATGTTGAAAATAACAACACGATTCAATCTGTGTAAGTACATGTGCATCGCAATTGCATTCACGTAAATTTAATACGTATTTAATACAGTAATACTGCCGACTACCTTTCGTTGTAAAGACTTCCATCGGACTAGCCACAGGGCACGAGAAAGATTCCTGGGAACAGAGAAACAATTATCACAGCGTATGTAGGTCCAGATTGCCATCTCAAGTGGTATGGATATTTTTTCCAAACAGACGTAGCTTATACTCGTTTCGTCTCATAGATGTGTGCCTTCTATATGAATGAACCTTTATATCATCATGTTTTGGCATAGAGAAATGCTTATGGAAAGAAATCACATGGTCCGAGAATTTTCCAATGTAAACCTGAATTTTCTTTAAGCCCTCGTAAATTCTCCAGACCTTCACTTCTCCCCGGAGTCTCTGAAGTATAGCTATTATGATTCTGTCCAGTATACAGTGTGCGACGAATGAAATTTTTTTAATGCTGCCGTCCTACGTAGTACGTACTTTCAGAAAGCCCCTAGCATTTCCGATTGCCCAAAATGTTTATGAATTACAGGGAAGTAGCCACATATTCACTACCTGAAGCATGTAATAGATGGTGAGCCTCTTGAGAAATAAAAGGCTATGACAATTTATACTTTTTGAGCTTAAATTACGAAGATGCGAAGTTTAAAAATATATATATATTTTATTTGTGGAGCGGCGGCGCCGGGCGCCCTAGGGCTGCAGCCCATTTAGCCCGTATGGTTAAGGTGCCCCTGCCTCTACCAATTCTCGTATAATTCAAATGAAATATAAAAAACCCTCCTACCATCGAACTAGAGTTTTTTAAAGTAAGATTTTTAAGGACAATTTTCGCCGGAATACCGAGAGTACACGATAACTAATCGAAATCGAGTAAAAGTTCAGAGAAACTTGGCGCAATCACGTTTTTTTGTTCGAGACAGCCGTGATTACGAAGACACGAACGAAGCGCGTATAACGACGAGTGGGGAGAAGGCAGACGCGTCTCTCGCGTAAGACGATCAACTCTAAAGGTTGTCGCCCACTACACCGTTCCGTTCCGTCACGTCGCGACGCGCCAAATGACGGACCGGATTAAACACATGGAAGTAAATGGAGCGGAGCCCACTACTCCGTTCCGAGACGTCACGTTGCGAGCCGTCGCTGACAGGATTCTCCACCGACGTTCCGACACGTCGAAAAACGTGACGGCTGTGACGTCACGGCCTAGTTAGTGAGCCTCTTTGCAGGTGCGCCTGCGCGTTTTCATCCTGCCTTGGAGTGCAAGTAGCAAAGGTTGCCTAGATGTCAAGCTATGCCCCACTACAGCTGACTACAGCATTCCACACAAAGCAACTCCCGTATACACCGAGACGCAGGGTCGGGGAAAAACAAATGGTGAAATTCTCCATATTTTTGCCTTTTTCTATTAATAGGGTGAATCCACACTTTTTCTTTCTTCTGTTTTCTTCTTGTTCTAATAACGCTGCCACTACAAATACCTCTTCTTCGGAGCTGTCCTCCATCTTACTTGTTGAGCTGCACTTCACACTGAGCAGCAACTCCCGTATACACAGAGACGGAGCCTGCCCTTGATCGTGAGTTGTGTGGCTACCGTAGTGGAAATACGACTGGTCGTGGCGGCACGAAACGGACAAGTGGGCGACAAGCCTACCGTCGCCGTTCGTCGGCGCGTCGCGACGTGACGGAACGGAACGGTGTAGTGGGCGACAACCTTAAGGATTCAAAATGAATTTCTGCGACGAAAGCGAAAGTTATAAAAACAGACGTCGAAAGAGGCGAGGTATTTTCATCGCGGTCGCCACGCGTAGCCGTCGTCGTGGCAACGAGAAAAAAAAAGACCAACCTTTTCACTTAGGCTCTCTCCTCCCTCAGAATCTGACGCCGGTCGGTTCGCGACGAAGTTTTAAACGTTTATTGCGTTTGAATATTTTCGAAGAGGTAAGGAAACTACTACGGCATTTCGCTTTGTAAATGCCCGTGCTTGCGTGCGTCGCTCCGCTGAATAAAACGAGAGAGAGAGAGGGGGGGAGGAACCTCATTTCGAAATAGTTTATGAAATTCTAACGCGACTCAGTTTCGGGGTAATTCGATTAGAAGAGAAAACTTGAGCCTCGTGCGATCGAACGTTCTCTCCCTCCAATTAGGACGTTCCCTCGCTTTCAATTCCCCCCTCCTCCTCCTCCCCCTCCTCCTCCCCCTCCCCCCTTCCCATCTCCCCACCTCTCTCTCTCTCTCTCTCTCTCTCTCTCTCTCTCTCTCTCTCTCTCTCTCTCTCTCTCTCTCTCTCTCTCTCTCTCTCTCTCATCCCCTTTCCCACCCTTCTCATATCAAAGAATTGGGACGAGGGATAAGGAGAGGAGGAGGTTAAGTAATGAGGCGATGGGTAGGTAACCTAATTAAGTTTTGCACCTCGTGCCTTAGGAAGGCCTTTAAAATCGCTCTTTATACTACCACTACCACCGTGGAGGAATTTTTGAGCGCGCGAGGGACCTAGTAAGACGGAGGAACGTGGAGAAACCGCACGTCGACTTAAAGCCTCGTTCTCTCGCGAGATTATAACGGAGATAATGTGTCGTTAAAGCCCCGAGCCTCTTAAACGCTAAAGGAAAATTAAAAAAAAAATGCGCGCCCGAATCCAGGGCGGTTCATCTCCACGCCCGAAAAACAAAGACGAAATGCGCCTTTAACGATATCGAAGGCGATGTCAGGGGTTTTAAAGTTTTCGGTATAATTTTTTTTTCTAGACTCGCTGAAGTAAAGGAGAGGATCGGGTGGAGATGAGGCGTTTCCAGCGCCACCGCGAGATTGCGAAGGGAAGGCGTTTAGGGGAGAGAAGAGAGAGAGAGAGAGAACGAGGAGAGTGCATGGAAGTGGAAGCATAAGGAGGAAGAAGGCGATCGGGTTAATTATTCAAAGCGCGGGGTACGTCGATGGTATTATTTGTGGATGGCGGCCCACCTATTCGGGATATTATAATCACGGGGAAGTTTTCACATGCTGGATAAAATATCATCAAGGCGGTATATTCTGCGGAAATTCAATAAATAGAGATAGACTAAATGGGTACGTTAACACCTGTCCGTCATACCAATTTACTGATTGGAATTCTTGGGACAGACTGTAATCCACGCACTGACGCCTTTTTACTTTCTCGATACGTAGTATAGGGAAGGTATTGTGATCACGAAAGAAATCGACTTCGAGATTTCAACGGAAATACACGTTTTGAGGTCCCTAGAACACGTTTAGACTATTTTCGGAATGGCGTGTGTGTGTGGATTGATGGATGGATGTATGTGATTGTGGGCTCTCTAACTCAAAACGTACTTGTCATATTAATACCAAATTTCATATATAACAATTTAGCATGAGCACAAAAAACTGATTAGTTTTTGGATAATACCGGTTAACCGGAAGTCGAGGTTTATTCGGAACCCGATTCGGTTTTTGCGATATTTCTCCGATAATACGTCATTATTGTATACATTGATCATTACAAAGAATGTAGAAAATATAATTTCCTGCATCTTTTATTTGAATCAATTTTCCATAGCAGTTACTGTTTAGGAATTATTTATAAATAATCGGTTTTCGGTTTCCGTTAAATATTTCCTTACAAACGTCGTTATTGGTAATATTTGTGAGGAAAAAGTTGTAGAGAATAATATTTCCTCCAAGTTTTGTTTGGAACAAATTTTCGTAGAACTATCTATTTCGGAGATGTTTAACTTATTCGTAATTTCCTGTATACAGCGCCACCAACTTGTAGCGGTGAATTCTGTAAACATATTCAAAATATAATTTACGGCAATAAGGGCGACTGTATTCTTTTACGATACGAAATAATAATTTTGCCTTATAATGCTATTCATAATAATTAAATATCTATACCCCAAATATGGAGAAAGTCATGTGTTGGCCACATCAGATTTTTTCCTCCTTTGGCTTACTAAAAACATAAATAAGTGAATTTAAAGATTCAGACGTCTTAAGTTTATGCACCGAATGCCTCACTCTTCTGATTTGCTTGGAGCGAGAGCGAACTTCTTTATGCACAAATCTAATAGTTGCAAGGATATGGCTCCTTGTAACTCGAAATAAACCTATTTCTAAGATGAATGACAAAAATGTTTCGATCGGGAGAATGTTAATTTAAAATCACGTTAATTTTATGTGATAAATTTTTCATATATAAATAAACCCTGCCTCGTATCCTTTATAAAATATTGGCGATATGTTTTTTAAAACTAATAAGGATACTTATTTAAGCTTCGATATCGACCATAATGTATCGTATCGTACGTCTGCAGCCACATTCGAATATTTCCGTGGGAGGATAACAGCTTCGAAGCTCTCATCCTGAAATACACTGTACCTTGTGCCAATGACGTAACAATGAAGGCCCATCTTGACCGTTGCCTTTTCTATCCTCTTTTTCTCGCAGGAGGGGCGCGATGGCGCCCCGGATATGGCCACGAGCCCCCGTCGCCAGCAGCAGCAGCAGGGTGGCGGGGGGCAGCCGGGGCAAGGGCAGATCCCAGGCTCCGGGGGCACGGGGACTCAGGGTGCCCTGGGAAGGGGCGGATCTAGTAGCAGAGACCCACCTCCAATGGTCGTCCAGGGCGATTTCCGCAAGGTGAGTCGATAGAGATAGATAGAGAGCAGATAGGAATGAATAATTAACATTCAATTATGGAATTCCTCGAAAACTCTCTCTAGAGCACCTTGGTGAATCCCTCTCGGCCGCTAAACTTATGCCCCAAAGTTTCTCTAAAACAAACACATCTTCGTAATTCCTCCATAAATCTTGCATGCTTAAAATTCGCTGGCGCTGATAACCATTGTTTCCATGGGTTGTGTATGTGGTAATATTAACTTACACAGGCATCGACCCGTACCCATTAGCTGCTTATTAATCCATTTAGCGTTAGCGTTTCCTCAGGGAGCATCGAAGTATTAATTTAAGATCCCATTATAATTTCGTTCGTTCAATATTTCAGAGGGGTGTGTAAAATTTTACGCTTTAGTTGCGGCTTGCTCCCGACTTCTTATTCCGTTAACCTACAGTTTAGCGTATTCGGGCGCGATACAACTACAGCCTTGATTATAGTGTTAATTCGGAAGCCTTATTGCTTGTCGACGCCCGACTATCAATCTGTTATCCTAACTATTATGCAACCCCATTAACGGCAAACGTAAATTGGTATCGCCTTATGTAGTGGCTAAAATGCCAATTAAGAATTTTAATTTTTTTGAAAAACGTGCATGAATTCATCGATAAATTCATTTTTTATTGTAAATGACTATAAAAATGGCCAATGAACTTTAAAATGCAGGGTGGTTTCATTTAAAACCAGCATGACGATAATAATTATAAAATTAAACAAAAATCTGAACGTTTTGAAACGAAGCCACCCTGACTGAAAAGGTCAGGTTGAAGGCGATGTGTCTCATTTTACCCATTATCTTACATTTCCAAGTACATAGTGTATTATCTGTCCGGTAATTTTTTGTAAATAAAAGTGAACGTTCAAATGATACGTACTATTATGCAGCAAAAAAATTGAGATTCTGGAAAACATCAGCCGTTCTGAAACAGATTCCCTCGAACTTATCTTTATTAGGTAGTTCTTATTTTATCTTAAGCAGCAGACGTGGAAATTTCTTGTTACATCTTAAATAAAAATAACAGCTTTAAACAATTGATATGCTTGAGAACGAGTTATAAACTTCTAGACTATAGGTTAAAACGGTTAAAATTAAGATGCCAGACAATGTTGTAGGTGTCAGCTTTAATTTTTCATTCATATTTTTCTGGAGCGTCACCTTGGAGATGATATACGGCTTACCTGGAGGCCATGACCCTTCTCTCTAGAAAACTTATTCCATGGAAAGTGCCGAAACCCTTTCTTGGAATGGCGATTTGACGTCATATTCTTAAAACAAAGACTGTCTCTCAAACTATTTAATACAAATATTTTACGTATTAAAATTGTTGCCGTTTTCATGTTGATTTTGTAGGGACGTAACTAATCTTAAAATTTTAATTGCCTTCCGGTCATTAAATAATGCCTCAACATTTACTTCCGAGATATATATTTTTTACAATTTTCTGCAACGCCTTAAAAATGCTTGAAAAAAAATATTACTTCGGTGGAAAATTTTAATTTTTAGAAATTAAAATTTCGGATGGTATTTAAAGGGATAGTGAAACTTCAAGGCTGTTAGCCGGCCTACCTGCATGGAAAGATACCACGACATGCCGACAGCCCTAACAAGTTGTTGAATTCCGTCTGCTTATATATATTATATAAACTGTTTTAAAAGTAAACCGATTAAAATCAGAAAGGCGACCATTTCCAAATATGAGTAATTTTCCATAAAGTTTTTAGCACATTATCGGCAGCTCAATGATGCGAATCCTGGAATGCAGAGGTTCTATGGACAGGAACCAGCATTGGTTCTGAAGGAGGTCGTCTTTGCGAGGCTCAACTCTACTCACCCGCGATAACGTGAAAGCAGCAGGCGAAGAAGAAAAACAGTAGTTTGCCTCGTTCCTCTCAAATTCAAATCAGCGAGTAGTTCTTGACGGAGTAGTGCCATACGTGGTTAAAGTGATTTCCAAAGTGCCGCAGGGAAGTGTAATTGGGCCTCTGTTATTCCTAATGTACATAATTGGTTTGAGAGGTAATGACAAAAATAATTGGTTTGACAGGTAATGACAAAAAGCAAGTCAAGCTTTTCGTGAGTTATACACTAAATATATATAGAGAATTACATTGAGAAAACGACCATGCGATAACGCTAGGAGACCTTCACGCCATTGCGAAGTGGTATAAGGAGTGGCAGCTAGATTTAAATATAGATAAATGTGCTTCCATGGATATCTCGCGTTTCAGGAACTTCATCCACTACCCTTACGAAATATTAGGGTTAATTTTAAAATATATTAGCCACCGCTAATATTTAGGGGATATGTATATAGTATTAACTTGTACTAGAGCAAAATTTCTGTCGTATTTTGCACCCAAAATCACTTCTAGTTACGTGAAAGCGACAATCGTAAAGGGCAAAGAGCTCGATAAAATTAAAGCCGCACTTTTGTCCCGGCATTTAAATTTTTGAAAAATGCAAGTTCAAATGAAAGCCGTCGCTTAAACATAACGATGCTGAGAGGAAGCCATTTTAACATTAAGAACCTGCTTAATTCGACGATAACTTTGACGAAAACGTTCCAACATATCTGTGCGCCCACCGCATAAAATCCTGCATTCGAATAAAAATGTCAAGCGCGACATCTCGCTAATTTTGATCGATATCTTCTCCTACGCTTTTGAAGGTGAGCGGTATTTCGACGGAGATATTCCGTCAGATCGAGACGGTTGAGAATGACCACCACGATGCGAGCACCGCCGCAGCACTGGAAGCAGTGGAGCGGCGAGGGGAGATGGTGGTCCGGATGCTGGAGCCGAGGAACATGGGCAGGGCTGCAGCCGACGCTGCCGCCAAATTCCTAGCACTCCAAGTAAGTGACCGAAAATTAATGCTAACCAATGGTCATCGCGTCAGATATGCCTCAAGTGAGGGTTTCGCACCGTTTTAATTAAAGAGTTAGCTTATAGTTTATGTATTTTAGGAATTTATAAGTAAACCAAATCTCTATTGAGTAGTTTAATTAATGTAAGAGCTAACCTTTACAATTTATTAGCAATTTCAACATTCATAGCCATGTAGTGATGAATGCCCGTCTGTCTTAAATTCTCACGCTCCCGATCAATCAAGTAGGCAAGTAATATGCGATCACCTATTTATAGATTCTCAAGGAAAACTATTTTTGAAGGATTAATTTTCCGGTAGACTTCCTCACTCGAATAAACTTCAAATATTCAATTTTCGTAAGCTTTTCTCCTTTTTATAATCTATATACCTTAATCTCTTAAAACCTTCTAACCGCTGTCATTATTTTAACAAATATAATGAGGAACGTGATAAGAAAAATATAATTGGTCACTATAACGATAACAGCTTGGTCAGTCAGATTTGTCATGACTATCAGGAAAGAAACTTAAACATCAAAAGAAAAATACGGATGAATATATTAACTTTTCAGTTTGTGAGATAGCCGTTGAACTTAATTGAGCGACTAAATTGGCTTTGTTGAAACATATATTTTCGAGGTCTCAAAAATCACGACAACGCCGCTTTGTGCCTCTGTTGAAACTGTGTTCAATGATCTGATAATGCAATAAAAGGAGCAAGTTTTATCCTCCATTTCACCGACTTCCTCTCTCCACAGGACGCCCGACACGCAGTCAACCTCGTGGAGATAGTGAAGAGACCCGGCCAAACCCTCGGACTGTACATTAGAGAAGGCAACGGGGCAGACAGAAACGATGGCGTGTTCATATCCCGCGTCGCTCTCGAATCCGCCGTCTCAGGTTCGGGTTGCTTAGGCGTCGGCGATGAAATCCTCGCCGTCAACATGGTCGACGTCACGCGCATGAGCCTGGACGACGTGGTCATCATTATGTCCATCCCCAGACGATTGGTGCTGGTGACCCGGCAGCCGAGACAAGGGGTCGTCGGGACCGCTGGCGGTCCCGGCACAGGAGGCGTCTCCGGGACCGCGGGAGGGGTCGGAGCAGGCGGTGGAGTGTCGGCCGGGAGAGTGACGGGCGTCGGAGGAGTGGGGATGGGAAGGGTGGGAGGAGGGGCGGTGAGGCCCGAGAACCTCAAGCCCCTCCCCCCTCCGGTGGTCGTCATGAAGAAAGGCATGGAGGCGGAGGAAGAGGGAGACGAGGAGGAGGAGGAAGAGGACGAGGAAGACGAGGACGGCCACGGAAGGAGGAACGGAAGCCACCGGAGGATGCACCACCATCACGCCGCTACACACCCGCACCACACGCCCTCGCAAGGGCATATACAGTCTCAGACTCAGCCTAGGAGGCACCAACAGGTGAGGAGGTTCGATGACCGACTGGCCATCTAGTGAGCTGCTAAAAATAAGGTTTTAATTTTGTTACGGCTCAGTGATTTACATAGTTCGGTGACTCTGCTTTCCGCTCGGATGGTGAACAAAAGCGACATAGAAGTGAATTACACGCTTTTTTTAGTGCAGCTGTTATAAAGTAACGGTTCTTTTATTTATTGGGAAAACCTTATTTGCTTATTTGCAGAAATATTAATTCAGACACATATTATAAAAATTACCACGCTAGTTCTTATTTACTTTATCGGTAACTGCATTATCCGAGGGAGTTTTGAAATTAAATTACTGTACTGGTGTCGTTGATGCATTAAGAGTAACTCGTATTCGAAACAAATATCAACAAATTTTCATAGTAAAAAAATTCTCCAGAAATATTAAGTATTCGTAAGTTAAGGGCGATTTTATTAGATTTTTTTATATATGTACATCATACATACGTACAAACACTTGTACTTTTTTTCATTATATCTCACCTATAACATCATATTTTATCATGTAGTTCACAATAGTGCACCATAGTTTTTTTTATTATTCAAGTTTATTTTATTTTACCTCACCGCTAGCAGTGCAATAAATTAATTGAAATGGCCGTCATATGAAAAAATACTTCAAACCGTTCTCCAATTTTAAAGAAATCATTCGAACCAGAAAAATCCTATTTTAAAGGGGTTTGGATAATTTAGATCAGGTGCAGGTGGATAAGAGAAGTACGCGGATAGATAGGTTGCACAGATTCGTATAAAATCTTTCCGGCCATAAAAAAAGCTGATTTTTTAATCTTTAGCTACATTTTTCAAAAATTTCTTGTTCGGAAAAATAAAGCACCTCGATTGATCGTTTTATGCAGTTTAAGGTGATAAAAGGGAAAACCCGTGATTTTCGGGTTAAACCAACCATAGCTCAACTTATGGAATATTGACTGGTCGGTGTGTTTTCCCTAAAAATAAACGCATCTGCGGCGTATCCGAAAAAATGTATTTGGTTCACGGATCGGGCGAACATATAAAAAAAAATCCCTACAACTTCAAATTACTGGCCATTAGTCACGCAACTCTGGGTTTATCCACTGACCCATTTCTACCGACGGGGGATGCATTACGGTTTTGACTTCGCAAAAGGTTAGGTACTACTACGATAGGATCCTCCCTTCCTCCTCTTACCCCCTCCCCTCCCACGCTTGTTTTTTTATCGCATGATCGACTCGAATGCATTAAAAATTCATATCGGAGCGATGCGGCGATATTTTTCATTTAAATGCGTCCCTCTCCGTTGAAGGCTTTGGGGGTTGCGGAAAAGATGGAGTGCCCAACAATAAAACGAGGAAAGTCATGGATATTCATAAGCCTGCCAATGATGGAGACCTTTTGTCTACCAAATTGAAATAAAAACGCCCGGCGTGTTTTATGGGATTGTTATGTTTAAAAAAATGTCCGATTCGGTTTTTTTCCCCAACGCGTGGCATTCCCATTGCATTTCAGAGGGAGCAGACATGGCGGTATTTTTGCGTTTAATTTCTACATAGATTGGAAAAGTTTTGTCTTTTCGCTTGCTTGGAAATTTTTTCCTGTATTTATTATTCAGTCGCACAAGAAGCGTGAACATAGCAAATAAATTTTAAATCTTTTCGATTGAATGCAAATGTTACAAAATTGAACGCCCTAGTAAATTTTAAAATGTGGTTTTGCCACCGCTTTGGAATTGTGTGCCAGCCTGGAAATTTTTCTTCTAAAATAATATCTGTAAAAAGAGAATATTTTTATTGAATATAGTATAATAAATTGGAATTTCAACGAAACATTCTGGTAAGTTATATAAGTTAAGTTAATAAATTCTCAAAAACCGACAAAGTTTAAGAAATGATATAGTTCCTTATACCAGCCTACTAGAATTAATTTGAAAGCATAAATAAATGATATTTTAAGTGGGTGATACATGGCTTTATATTCTACCCATCTATCTTGAGGTAATTTTTAATAGATTCTTTCAAAGTCCCACTCTCTACACGCATATTTGAGGAGTTTTTAGACGCCTGTAACAAATTTTATTTTATTTTAGTGATACATATCAACATAGTGAATGTATTTTCATGACTTAGTGTGTCACATAATTTAGAAAATTATATTCTAATCCTCATGTACCCCTTATAGAGGATGAGGTCATCAACTTTATAATTATAATATTCTATTTTCTATTAAAATGGTACGAGATACTTCTTGAGTTTCTGTGAGTTAAAATGTTGATATTGCCTTAATATTACGTTTGAGCATGCTGTTTTTAAAAATTCCTGTTAAAATTGACCTGTTCGTGGTCCCGGAAAAGTGATTCCTCCGTAGGTATTTGCTCCTCATGTGAAACTTAAAGACTACATGCGTGTGGTACATGAAAATATGTTACATATGCTAGCCGTTTACCACTGGAGACACGTGTAACATCCATTAGGAATAACTTCCGTGTTAAACAAGAACATGATGTTACTCGTGAGCCCTCAAAAACGAAATAAAACATGAAATTTCGTGTCTTGAATAGGTCCAGAAGTCGAGCAGCGTCCACGGAGCATTTAGGGACGCCGCGGACGAACCCTACCTATACTACAACTCACGACCCGAGCATCAACCTCAGCACGCCCACCGAAACGCCCAGAGCGGTACTCAGATGGGAGGCTCGTCTCCTTGGGCGTACCAGCCTCCGCCGCCTGTCATCACGGAGCAGCCGAGGCCGGCGACTCTTCCTCAACACTTTTCAACATCGTTCGATCGGTCATATCCCAAAACACTCGAATCCCTCGCAGAGAAGGTGAGTTTCCTATCCAACGAGACGCCGTCGACGAAAGGAAAAAAGGGGCTTGTCGTGCTTAATAGCCATCCCGCATGTAGCAATATAGAGAAGCAGTTCAAATTCTGCACTTGCACATTATTCACGGACAATATTGTTTTTGTAATTTTCGATCTACGCGAAATATGAATCGCGAAAATGGCAAATTGCTTACTGGGTTTAAAGTAGAAATAAAAGTGTTGATATTTTATTGTTACTGAAATCGCGTTCATTGGAGAATATTGTTGTTTTAAATTGTTCGGATGTGTCTAAGATCCTCTTATGAAATTTAAAAAAATATTAAGGCTATCGTGCTCCGAGTGTGGTCCACATATCGTTTTGTTTGATAACTTTAATTATATTCTCCTAGTTTTTTATTGGAATAATGCTAGGATTCACTAGGGATATAAATTCTTTTATTCTAAAATCTCTTAATGCTTTATCGGCTTGAAATAAGCACAAAGTAAACAACATAATTACTAATCCCGACTTAGCAATCATCACCAAAAGTACGACTAATTTTCATCATAAATTTTGAAATGGTTTTATTGCACAACTCACAAAAGCTTTCGCTGCATAATAATTTTGCATGTAGTTTTTTATATTTGTTAATCTGGCATAACGTGTACTAAACGCTTTGTTAAATTACTATTTGGGTTTAATATTCTGGACCATCCGAGTTTTGATCCAGTTCAGGGCGTGAAAATATTTTGAATCTGTTATTAAATTATTAATTTTCAAATGCTCAGTATAATGGGCGTGATTTCCGACAACGACTGTCTCAGAAGATATTTTATATTATGCCAAATTCTGGATCGAAACTCGGATCAAACCATCTTTTTAGTCATAAAAATTGTTGACTTATATCGCATTCGTTTTTTTCACAATGGCTACAATGTGCTATGTCCTTTTCACCATCACTCACTTCTGATTGCACCAAATCTTTCTCTCGTATTGCACCGTGTTGTAACAATAACCCTTTTCTCGCAAAGCATTTTTTGTAATAACTATGCAAAGCCAAACTAGAGACATGTTTGCAATTAATTAGCCTTGACACGAAAAGAAAACCTAATTTTTTAATCAAGACGGTGTTTTTGTAACACCCCTTGAATTTGTGTATTTTTTTGGCTAGTATAATAATGTATGTATGTGTACATATATATACATATATGTATTTACCTTTTTTATGCACTGTAGCCCCTCTTCTCTTCTGCGCACTCACCCACTCTCTTCTCCCCTGACCTTGCATCTATTTGTTTTTGGGGTATCCTCCTCGCAAGGGGTGCAATTCCCTCTCCCATTACCAGGTTCATACGTTCTACGGCGGACCCCCTCCCCTCTCCCGCCGCCTAAGCCAGCAGGCCACCCCCTCCCCCCGTTCCCTCTTCGGGCAGACGAGAGGACCCGGGGGGAGGGTGCTGCGATCCGGGAGCGACCAGCACTTGGCGAGGGTCGACAGGTCGGACTTTGGTGCTCCGTCTCCGGGTGCGGGGGGTCCTTCGGCGGCCACCGATTACGGCTCGCTCTTGATGCTTCACAGGAGGCACCATCCGGCGCCGCTGCGGTCCAGCCTCAAGGTGGAGTATCACGGACCGAGAGAATTCAGATGAGGACGTCTCTCGTTTACCGCGCTTTACGATGGCGTGTTTTCCATTTAAAGATGTTTTCATGACAAATGACACGATCGTTCAATTCGCTAGAAACTGTCGAGTTTTTTTCGGTGTTATGTTACCTGTTATAGGTTGGTTGATATTACGCGCAAATACAACGCGCAACAGTTGTGGTCCTGTCAAAATTGTTTCATTTTTTGTGATATTTCAATTTGACGGTCAACATTACACGGCGATGTGACACATACGATGGAAATATTTTATTTTTATTTTGTTTTTACGCGGAGTAATATCAAAACCATACGAGAGAGGAAAATTTAAATAAATATTAATTCGAATTTTTTGCCGTTTTAGAATATAATATATTGCTGCTAAAATTAAAGTTTGTAAATGGGTTGAATACGGGCGGAGTCAAGATCCATTCACAATAATAAATTCAGCAAAATTTAATACGCTATTCTTTTAAAAAGAAAGTATTGTATAAATAATGATCTTTTAATTTAATTGCTAAATTACATACTGCTACACCTGAGTACGGAAAATTTGGTAATGAAAAGAGGGTAACGCATAATTATAATATATAATCACTTCATATGGTAGTTTTTTTATATTACAAACGTGTTTCTAGTACTGCTATGTTATTGAATGTTTCAACTCTTAATCTTTTACTCAATGCTTTCGAAGCTTAAAAGCGCCCCAGATTTCGAAAATTATTACATTGCATCTGGTAACCCTGAAACTAACTCTGCCAACATCGACGAGAGAAAAACAGTTTCTCCAATAGACCTAATTACTGTAAATTCGAGTGACCTTTGTCACGGACATAATATCATTCTAATAAACCTTGGATTTATTTCCTTTGGCATCTTCCGTAGCATCGAAGTGGCATACACTCGCACATACATACATACATACATCCTTACGAACGAGAAATGCATCGTCTCTGCAGGCTTCAGGTGCGGGGGCCGGCGGCAGTTACGCCGGCCGGTACGCGACACTAGGAGGGAGTACCGCAGGCGGCACCTTACGCTCCCGTCCTCCGCCCCGCAACCGGCCTGGATCCGCGGCACCTGCGCTAGACTACGCCTCCGACACGGAAGCGACGACGGCTTACTTGGGGATGGCGAGGTTGCAGGCGAGGCAGCAGCACCACAGGGAGCAAAGGGAACAGAGGGAGAGGGAACAGCAGGAGCAGCAGGCGAGGGCGGCCCTTGGGGCGGTAAGTGAAACGGCAATTCCTCGAGCCCCGCTATCTTTTTGTTTTTCTCGGTGACCCACGTCACGCACGGGTTGCTTTTTAAAATCGTTTATGCACTCGCGTGCTCCCGTGATCTGAGTGACATTATCATTTAATTCGATCCGGTTGGGGTAATTTTTAATTCATGCGAAATTCCAATAATCCGATGGGAAAACATTTGGTATGTTCCCATAACCCTTGGTGTAGTGAGTTATTTATTCGGCATTTATAGAAGGCAATTTCCAGTGCCGTAACTAGGGTATGGCGAAGGTGGCATTTGCCATAGGCGCCGCTTGCAGAAGGCGCCCAAACGTTCCCGAAAAAAGTGCCGAAAGTTAATTTTCCAATAAATATGGACTATTTTAATACTCGAACGTTAATATATACATTATAGAAACGCTCTTATTATTTATTAAAACTCAGAAAAATGATATCCTACCTAACTAATAATTTCCTAAACTTTTGCCATAGGCACCATATCGCCTAGGTACGTCTCTGGCAATTTCTAAGGGGTAATCTCTGTTGATGAACATTGATGATTAATCTTTTTCTTTTTTATGGTAGCTTTAATATCTTCATTTGTAACTTATTTATAGCTCCATGGTTATTTGCGATAAACTATTTTTCTCTGAGTTGCATAAAATAATTTTAGTAATTTCGTTTTCTATTTTATAAACTTGGAGTTAGTTAGTACACACCGTTGATCATATTGTTCAAAAGTTTTGCTAAATAACTCTCGGTCGTTCACTTATTATTTAAATGAAGAATAATATTCGAAAAATATTAATGTAAAGGATGTTCTCAAAGAAACGCAACGGCTGTTATTTCAATTTAAATAATGATTAATGATTAAACTTCCGTTCAGACTAATAACCTGTAGGTACTAACCTGATTCGAAATTATGTGAGTAGACGAGGCAATGTTCAATCAAGATCTATTAGGACTCCTCTTACTTTAAAAAAATGCACTCCGTCCTGATCGTGTTTCCACTTAAAATTTTTTATTATGTCCATTTAACTTTTTCTGTTAAAAATGTGATGCAATAGTCCTAATGATGGCTGTTTTTTATTATTTACAAAAATTCCTGCTAGAATTAGCGTCAGTAATTAACCAAAAGTAGCAAACGCAATTGACAACAGTAAAAGAAGTTTTTGAATGAGCGTTTGATTAGTCCTTTTATAACTACCTAATTGCACGAATTTTATTTTTCAGTACGCAGTTTAATGTAATTTGCTCCATATGATAATAATGATTGCTTTCTGTTAAGGTATTCATGAAGAAAAAATCCTACTTTCACGGCTATAACATTCTTTCTTTTTACTTTCCTATGCTCCAATAAGGTTGCCGGATCCGCATACGGCGGCGGCATCGTCAGCACAGGTCCTTCAGGAGCAGCCCTCGGACTTAGCGGACTCAGGAGCAACTCACTTCCCAGGGATCACCGCGACCGTCATCGCCACGTGGTGAGGTTCGAGCGGGAGGCGGGAGTGGGTGCGGTTGCGGGAGTGCCCGGAGGCGTCGGAGGTATGGGAGCAGGAGTCGGAGGTGTAGGAGGCATGCCCGGAGTTGGAGTGGGCGTGGGAGGCGTGGGAGGAGTGGGCGGAGGTTTGCTAGACTCCCAGGAGGACAGCGACGGAGCAGTCTCAGCTCCTGAGCTTCCTACGAGCCGGAGGGAACGAGGTGAGTGGCCCTGTGCAAAGATTAAAATTCCGGAGATGAGAACTCGCCAAGCTCTAGAGAGCGAGAGAGAATGTTCGGTTATTTGCATAAAATATTCGTCGTTTGAGATTTTCCAAGGAAAAATGTTTTGAAGGGGTTCGGAAAGCAAGTTTTAAATTGTCGGAACGAAACGCTATGTCTTTATCTTTAAAATTTTCAATAGAGGTGAAAGGAAGGTTTTTCCAGTTGAACCGAAGGAGAGAGAGAGAGAGAGTGGAAGTTATAAAAGGTAGAAAGGGACGGAAACGAGGGGAAAGAAAGCTAATTCGAGTACACTTTTATACGAATGAGTTGAAATGTATTATGTATCTCGAGACTTGAACCTTTCCGAGAGAGGATCTCCAAGGCTTTAAATGGGACTAGGAACGAGTTCGTGAGTGCTAATCATCTCTTTCACCGAGTTCGTAGTTATACTAAAGTCTGGTGGTTTCCAATTTCCCTCGACGTACATCTAAAGTCTAAAAAAATGTTAACTAACTGCATAACACAAGCGTTCAATCGGTTCGAAAAAATTCATGTCAAGCTAAGAAAACATACTACTTTCTGATTTATGTCACGAATTATTTAATATGTGTAAGCGTAGTTGTCTATTTTAAATTTGGATCTTTTCTATATCATTATCTCATAAAACTTTATGACATTAGAAGTGGCTGAATGATTTTTTTAAACCCACGTAAAATTACTGAGATTATGAACGCTTTATCAACCTAAGTAGACAGTTGAGTTCCGGTCAAGGGCTTCAGCAGAAAATTTTGCAGGGGGGGTCGGAGGCAAAACACAAAAATGCCTATTACCCAGGGGTGGCCACAATTTTGAAAAATGTGAAAACATATGTGCCATGGAATTCTGAATTTCATTCCATGTTCCATGATCCAATTGAATGCACCAATTGTGATAACTTGGGAGGACCACTGTTCTAAATAATCGAAGCCGTTCTTATAAAACTTCCGGACATGTCTAACAAACAAAGATTTACAATCAGTCCTTCGTCCAATTTACTGATATCGCTTCAAATCGTAAAAGGCATGAAATAATTTTCTAATCTATCACTACATTTAAATTTTAAGTCAGCAATCCGATCTGGCACTAACTTGACCCATAATGAAATACTGTTGCGCAGTCTGGGACCCTTTCGAGGAGGACCTAACTACGGAGTTCGAAATGGTCCAGCATAGAGTGGTTAGATTTGTAAAGGGAGAATATCCATATGATGTGAGTGTATCAGAGATCTTGAGTGACCTGAAATGGCAGACGTTGAAGAGTCGAGGAATTCAGTACAAAAGGAAAGGATTTCAAAAGTTTAAAAGCTCCTAGTTTGTTGAAAACGTACATGGCATAGTTGTACTAATTGGTGTTAGTGAGGGTAATGTTAGATCAGAGCATACGAGATAATACATCGAAATAGTCACTAGAACTGAGAAATACTACAGATCTTTTTTCCCAGACGATAAGACAGGTCAACAGAGGCATTAGTTAGTTGGTTTGGTGCTGTGACACCCCCTGCCAAACACTTCTGCCGGCTTGCAGGGTATTCATGTAAATGTAAATGTTCCGTTATAGTAATTTTGTCTCTCTCAATGCACTTAACTGCAGCATGGAATAAAGAAGCTTTATTGTGTATAAATTTTAGCCATAACCCTGCAAGATCGTTCTCGAGAAATGTTTCAATGACTCTGACACATTTGTCCTGAGACTGGAAAAATGATTTCAATGCTTTTAAAATTCTTTCAACTGTAGGCAACAAGGTTAACCATCTAGTTTTACTATACCCAAACAATTTATGGTACCTACTCAACTTCACCAGATTCACAAAATTTCTTCAACACGTACAGTATGCATGTGTGTGTCTGCGTGCATGTGTACATTTTTACAATAATATTTTCAATATCAATTGGTAACAAATCATCAGCAGTTTGGATTGCATTATGAACTATATATATGCGCCACAACCGACTCCAATTGTGTTTTGGTTCAAATGCTCATTAATTTTAGCGAAAACGTTATTAGTTCCTTTTCTATTTTTACCACCAAATTTTGTATTGGCATTGTCTCCACAAAACATGATTAATTTTTCTTTTACATTGTTTTTTAACAAAATTGTATTTATTGAATCTGAAATTATTTGTGAAGTTTTGCCTGGTAATGAAACTAAATCAAGAATTCTTATTTTGATGCAAACATTTGAGTCAAAAAATCGAATAAGTGTTGGGAAAAGTTTTAAATCTTTATGATTAGATGCATCAGAATACATTGAGATGAATGTGGTGTTCTTTAGTTCATTTTACAGCTGAAAATACAAAAATTGAGATAAAACATTACAAATGATTGCCTTGGTTTTTTGTTCTAGCCCATGAAAACTTTTTTCGAACAATTTGTTACTGATTTGGGATGTACAGCCCATTGACCAAAAACTTTGATTACATGGAACAAAAATAGACCTTATGCTGTTGCTAATTGTCATTCCTTTTCAGTGAAATTAGTTTTTTGGAAGAAATTCTCTAAGTTAGGGTTTCTTTTGATTTCTGTTGCTAAATGTTTTGTGTTATCATATCTGCCACCATGGGAGACAGAAAACTCACCATTACATTTATTGCGATGAACAGTATCTTCTATTTTAGTTCTTTTCAGAAAAGGAAAATCTTTCGCCAAAAGTTCATTGAACTCTTCCTGTTAGATTTTTTCCCATTCCCATAGGTAAAAGGAAAGAACTTAATTTAAAAAATCTTTTACATTTTTGAAGTATTACCACATCTTATATGTTCACAAAATAAGAACTCACTGAAAAGTTACTTGATATCAGTTGTCAATGTCCCATCAAACTATTTTATTAAAAACCAAGCTTATGCCAGGATTCCGCTACTGACAGCTGGTAGCAAACGAGCCATAGCGAATCACAGAAATGAGTCCTATTACGACAAAATATAGTACCTAACCCCTCATGCATACTGCTGAAGAAGAAAGTGGTACCAAACTATAATGGCATTTCCAAAGGAAATGTTAAAACGTAATGCGCAACAGTGGCTAAATATCAGAGCTACAAAGTTGAAGTCTGAATCAAACAACACAACCAGCTCCCGCCCCTTCTTTTTGCGCTGGGAATAGGAAAATATATAAAGAGATTACTTACTTATTAAATGCTACTGCATCTTCCTGACACCGCCAAAAGAGACTTTGTTGCCTTCACTCGCAATTCTTTACTGAATACCTGGCTGTCAATTCGCTGACTATTTCTGCAGTCATGAGGGTTTTCCCATTACATCCCGAAACGTAAGAACAGCCAACCTGCTTTATTGGACTAATATTACCGATGGCTGCGCCCATAATATAGACAGGGAGGCGTAAAGGAAGGCCAAACCTTTCTTACAGGGATACCCCCTGCTTCTAGCATTGGTCGTGTCCACTTAACAAATATGTTTGAGTAAGAATTGATGTAGGTTGTTTCTTTCAATAATATGTTTACATAAACTAAAGACTGTTCTAACCACCACGGGAATCCAGAAACTTTTTAAGTGGGAGAGAGAGAGAAGTGGTATTCAATGGGAGCTATGGCGCCTATCGTTCTCTCAGACTTCTGTAGACCAAAGAATCTTCTATCAGTGCAACTCTTACTTTGCAAGGATATTTATTTGCTTAGAACTAACCTCTGGCACAAATTCAAGATAATTTTACCAAATATGTCTAAGAACGCATTTTGCTCAGCACGTAGGACAAGGTTTAGGGGTTAATTTTTTCTAATGTTCAGAAATCTTTAGGGGAGGGATAATTACCCCTCTGTATCCACCCATGTATTTGATGGTATGTTGTCTTAGAAGCGACAGAATGTCTGCTCACGTTACGGACAGGCAGCAACCCCGTAGTGCCAACGACGGTTGAAAGAAATGACGATTATTGATGGCGAAGTTTAGTGAGGTCCTATTGTACTTTTGCGACTGCTAGAAAGTGAGACATTTTCTGGATCGGGTGGGAAGTGGGATAGATTGTCAAAAAAGTGGGACTGTCCCGCTTAAAGAGGGATGTCTGGTCACCTTAAACCAAGCAAATCGGGACCCCTATGAGAAGGGGGCCCGGGTGCAACGCATAGGCTGCATATGCTAAAAGGCCGACCCTGGTGAACAATAAAATGTATTTAACAAAATCTTCCATTACATACATGCAACCTTTGTAATTAAAAATAGCTAGAGGAAACAAAAAATCTTGTATCAATAAATAAGATATTTGTTACAATAAAATGACGTTTGAATGGCAAGAATTCTTGCCATCCGTATACAACATGCTAAGTAAGTATTTTCGCATGTCCAGTTTTTTCACATTTAAAATAATATCTAATATAATATTTACGTTTTTACACATTTCCAGGGGGCACTGCCCCTCTCTGCTGATGCTCATGGTTCCGGTCATTTGAATTATTTAAGTCCTTCGACAAAATGAAAAATCCTGTCAACGCGACAGAAAAAACATAAAGATGCAATGCTGTAAGCTATGGGCTATGTGTTTTGAAAATTTACTTCAAAATATTAGTAATGCGCTACAATCCCAAATACTGTGTACAAAACGGCAACTTGAAAATCGGCTAAAACCAAAGGATATTGAATGCATCGGCGTTAAACATTTTCACAATATTTCATTAAAACGTTGTTCTTATTTTTTTGCCCCCTGAAAATTTACGGAAACTGATTTTTCCTCCCTGAATTTAATTCGTACAATTAGATGATTGCGTATCCGGTTATTCACATCAAAACTGTATCTTGTTTTGTCAATGTAGGCGGAGGTCGCCTCCCTTCATCTCCAAGCGTCTTTACTGCCGACGAATACCGTGCTTGGCTGCAGCGCACTCCATCCACCAGTGCCATCTATGAGCGCATACGACAGAGCCGCACCCAAGCGGCGGCCCTCACGCAGCGACAACAGGGACCGCACCACCGGCCGGGCTCGGCAACGCCCGGTTCCACACCCTCCTCCATGCTCCAACAAACTCAGCTGCTGCAGCACCATCCGATGCACGGGGCAGCACCCTCGCTGGGGCACCATGCGGGCGGGCCACCACCTCCGCCGCATCACCGCACTCTTCCCCGCTTCACATACAGTGCGGAGAATTTATTGGACAGGTCAAGAGAGGTGAGTATTGTAGTGTCCCCCCCCCCATTGACTGTGATGATCGTTTAAATGAATGATTCTCATGGTGATGTTGGTTTATTGCTTATGATATGTATTTCCAGTCGTGAGGCTGTAGATGTAGATAATTATGAGTCTAATTTAATTAAAGCTTCCAACCAAATGATTTTTTTCTTGGAATGTAATTTCATAGAAAGTGCCTTTATATAGATACCTAATCTATGTTTGTAATAAACGAAAAATGATGGTAGCAGTATAATAAATATATAAAAAACATCGTATAAGATACATAATTCTTCTTTTCAGGTTATGCCAATACAAGAAACCACAGGTTGATTTTATAGACATTTATTTCACGGATTTTAACTATAATTTAATGTATGCTGTTTATATACTCTCTCTCAATATCGCTGTATATTAATTTATTATGCTCAT
Source organism: Uropetala carovei (assembly GCA_036926305.1). Taxonomy (NCBI): domain Eukaryota; kingdom Metazoa; phylum Arthropoda; class Insecta; order Odonata; family Petaluridae; genus Uropetala; species Uropetala carovei. Next base: position 139,883 of record JAXCHB010000085.1, read on the forward strand.
TCCGTATCGAACCAATTTTGCTTCTTGAATGAATTATAAACATGCAAATTCATTGTTTAAATGAGACCATTTTGCTAAAAAAATCGATCTTTAATTTAGGAATATTATCGTTTGCTTAGAAACAAAGTCGACTCATCGAAAAATAAATGCCTTCGGTGAGAAAACGGTGGACATGATCGCCTTAATCGTCCTGATACCATCAACGAGAAGTGATATTATAGCCTAGAGAGAAACCTACCTTAATCTTTTGAGGTATTGCACAAATTCCTGTAATGAATCCTTCTTTCAGAACTCTTTCCTCAGTTTTTGCTTAAAAGGGAGAACTTAATAGGCTTAAGTTAGACGGTGGAGACAGCAGACACTCTAAAGTAGTCCAAACTAAAGTTGCACATAATCGATTTCCTTCGGCGTTCTCGCTTCTTTCATGAAAAAGCACATGGGAACTAGTTGACGTGAATTTCACACAACTTGAAAAATAAAATGTTTGTATTTTTAATTCTGTTAGTCTCCGCATTTTAGGAGAATTTCGGAGAGGATTTTCTTTTTTAACACCGTTTCCTAAAAACGTAAGCTGACAAAAATAAATATCCAAAAGAAATAATTCCCAATATCACAGGAAAAAATCCTCAAGACTCAATCAAATTCGCTCTGCTAGAAATGGATGATGGACCAATGGCGGATACTCTTTTGTGTCTCTTCATCTATGCTTCTTTTTCTGCAATACAAGAGTTTTCTTCCCTTATACTATTGCCGAAAATATTTCTAATAATTCTTTCCTATTCAAATTGAACCACCTTCTGTGTACAACCACTTCTGTCTATACCAAAAAATGGGTAGATATTCTCCTATAAAGAATTGCCAAGCTCACCTTTGGGCTGAAATGAAATTGACAAAATGTATCTCTATTCGATAGATCTAAAGATGTTAAAAAGTTAATCGCTTAAGAAACAAAAATAAAAAATATATGTACTTATTCTATGTATCTCCAATAGTCATAACAAAGCTATGAAGAATCAGAAGTGCTTATCGACCACAATCTTCAGTTGTTTGTTTCAAGTGAGCGGTAATTTGTTCAATTGTAGCGGTGTTTTTATGACCATTTGGTCTATGTTTTGAGTCTTGCAACCGTGTTTATTAGCGATTCGTTTGATTTGATCTAGTTATTTATTTTAGTTGCGTGTATTTTCAGTATACATCGAATTGTATTTATTGACTCTTTTTTATGAGTAGGGCATTAAACGTTAGTGTTTTTGTTCTCAATTTCGTAATTTGATATTGGGATATTGAGGTTTTAAATATTGCAGGAAATCTTCTAGATTTTAAATTAATCTATTACAGGTGAATCACCACTGATGATGGCTTCTTCTTGGCCAAAATGAGAAACTGATTTTTCCAACTTTACTGTAGTTGTCGTAGAGAGATAGTTTTTCAATGTAGATTTTCCAATTAATAAGGCCTTATTTCAGGGATCGCCATCATCAATTTCATTATTGAGTATGATTTTAACACTGATTGATTATAAAAGGTGATTCTGAGCCAGCAGTTATTGGAAATGCAGCCACCTCAACTTTTCGAGGACCGAAAAGAAAAATAAAATTTAGGAAGAATAGATGCACGGTGGATTTCTGAAGAATCATTTGGAAGATGTGGGCGAATGTAGCGGAAAATCGTAGAGAACTAGAGGAGACAACAGATGAAGCAGGACTGTTAATGATGGTGATATCTCCTCTCTGCAGGAACTACCGTACTACTCATACCGCACCCACCTCAGCAGCACCTTAGACAGACCTTTTACCCGCGCCGGTTCCTTCCGTGCCGAATCTCTCGTGCGCTCAGCCTCAACGGCGTCTTCGCCTTCGGCGGCGGCGGCTGCTGCATTGGCGGCCTCCACACCCGTCTCGTCCTCTTCGTCGTCTGCATCCTCAACCGCGGCCGCTGCAGCCATGCGACGGATGCGCCATCTGCTGGAGGAGGGAGGGGTCGGTCCCCACGGGGCGGGGACACCTCAAGGCGCCGGGAGGGCGATACCAACCCCGTCTCCCACCCGCCCCGCGGATCCGCGCATTCGCCTCCTAGACATCAACCCCGCAGGTGAGGTGAGGGTAAAAGGTTGATCAGAGCACTCTCCGATCGAGTACGTACACTCGCTGTATTGACGAATGCAAGAGATCGGGTGGCGTAGCAATGGAAGCCGGGTTCAATGAGGGTGGGGCATGTGGTATTTTCAAGTCACTTTTGTCAGTTTGTACTTTTGAAACCTGACGTTTCAACAATTTATAAAGAAGCCTTAAGCACTTTTAACACCTGAGCACTATTGCGCCACTATTTTCAGATGACCAATGGAGTACTTTGAGTAGCGATGGTAATTAAGTGCAAATGGTCAACACACAGAATTCCTGTTTCAGTACCTGTACTCTAGTTGCACAGATTTTGGCTCGTTATTTAAGCGCACAAGTTTTTTTATAAGTAGAACACACATGGATGTATTATGATAATAATTATTTTACAGTTCCAATTCCTTCATTACTTCAAACATATGAATCATTTGTTAGCAATAGTGCACCTTAATATTTAGCAGCATTATATAGTCTAATTTCAGTATTTTTTCCCAGTAATTCAAGTCAATTACTTTCTCGTTAGTAACAACAGTTTTGATTAAAGAAGCTAGATTATTAGTCTAAAAGACAGTTTCTTGCATGTTTATTCCACGAATTGCTACGCCACAGATGTACTCTACTTCTGAAGATGCCTGCAATTGGAACGATAAAGCTAATGCAAGCGATTCACTCGATTTGAAATGAGATTCAGGGAGTGGCTTTGTTCTGACTTTGTAGTTTATGTCACATAAAAGTTTGCTTTAAATATTGAGAGCAAAAAAGGTACATGAGCTAACCAGGATGGACAATTAAGTCAACTTCAGAATCTCTTTAAATTTGCTTGGGGCTTGATCGCTGGATCCTGCTTCTGGCATGAACGCAATAATTTATTTTGCTATGATTATTGTGTCAATATTGCATACTTTATTTCAAAATGAATGCCAATAGTAGGTAAAATGTGTGTAGAGTTATAATTTCAAAATGAAGAATAAATGTTTTTTTTTAATATGAAACAATTATTTCAAATTATACAAATATATAGTCATCCATCACCAATTGTGAACAAATTGGAAATTAAACAATAGCAGCCATTTTTTACAGTAATGTAATTATTTCTCAGTGAAACACATCGGTCCTGACCAGAGGCGGATTTGGGAACTTGCCGCCCATAGGCCAAATTATTTTCTGCCCCATGGAAAAATTCAATAAAATTGATTTAATTTATATATTATACTAGAGGAACAATCTGTTCTTTTCTCAGGTATTTATGGTTATTACCTTGACAAGCTTCCTAACATGGGTACTAATGATCTTTCCTGGTTTTGAAGTAATCTTCTTCTACCTCCATAATTTTTAAAAACTACTGAAAGGCCTCTTTACAGTGCTTCCTCATATACTATATTGATGGTCTTGCCACTTGATGAATGAATATAAAAATCCAACCACCCCGAAATCCTGCCGCCCTCAAAACCCCATCCCTGGCCCATTGCCTACTTTAGCCTTATTGCAAATCCGCTAATTGTCCTGACAAAAAACACTGTTGTAGCAAATATAGTTTTGATTGGATGATGTTCATTCTTAGCATGGCACAAGCAGCTGAATATGCATGAATGCGTCTTTGGTAGATAGAAATGACTCACCACGTAACAAGACAAGCTCTGCACGTTTTTACAGCATTTTTTCACAGATCACATTGATACCAATTAATTGAAATAGGTCACACAAGCCACACTTCTCCTTCCGATCCTTTCCAACAGAGTTCCTCAAGTACAAGATGGACAAGCCGCCGCCGCCGCCTCCCCCCATGTCCGTGAGTGGAGGTGGTATGGTGGGAGTTGGTGGGGGAGGGGGAGGAGGAGGGGAGGGTGTCAGTGGTCTCCTCTGGGTCCACCTCCTTGCCGGCAGGGGGCTCAGGAGCGGAGGAGGTGGTGCACCAGTCGGCAGCGGTTCCCTGCCACCAAATTCAGCGACCAGAGACCTTTACTGCGTCCTCGAATGCGATCGGGTCCACAAGGCGAGGACGGTCGTGCGATCAGGTGAATTGCTGTTCGACTGGGACGAAACATTCGAGCTGGATCTCGTGGCCAACAGGGAGCTGGACTTCTTGGTGTACTCATGGGACCCCCAGCTTCGACACCGCCTGTGCCACAAGGGCTCCGTCCACCTGCCCTCATTGCTCCTTCCACCTGCGGCACCTCCTGCGGCCCTTCATCAGTTGGCGCTCAAGGTTAATGAGAGATTTGTTACTTTTTAATAATCCTGGTGGATAATTGGTTAGACAAATTTCTGGTTAAATGGAAACCAGTAGTAATATTGAGCTTGATCACAATTTGGTTGTAACCCATTGAATGCTGAGGACGTCAATTGACGTCCAAGTCTCCTACCTTTTGAACAGATAAATGGAGGCTGCCAGCCATCTTTATACGTCTCTTTCTTGCATTCCCATCCGTTAAGGTTCAGGTCGAGGCTGAACTTGATGAGGCGGTTTTTATAAGAGGACGTAAATTGATGATCACTTTTATTATTATGAAATAAGATATTTCTCTAATAATAACTAATAATAAACTTCAAAATACTTCACAAAACTATTTTAGGGACTTATTGCAATAGAGTTAATTGAAAAAAAAAATTCAGTCACCAGGTTGGGATTAAAATTTGACTGCAGCGTTCAAAGGGTTAATATTGCTCATCTACATTCATGGGCACCTGCAGAAATTTGTTCAGGATGGGGAAAAACATGTGTAACATCTAACCAACCAACGAACAGACATGAGATTTTCTATAGTTTTTTAAATGTAGGGGGGGCAAATGCCCTCTCTTGCCCATGCCTACAATGTTAGTGTAATGTGCAGTAGTTTTCCTTTATTTATTTATGGTTTATTATTTCATTTATGTTGTTTGCCTTATGACATAACCTCTCAAATCTGGCATTCCAAAAACTGGCTCCTCCCAAAAACATCTACTTAAAGAAAATCCTATGCTTTACTTTCTGCTATCCTGAGCAATCAATCTGTCATCTCTCTTTAATCTCCCCTAATGTAAATTTCTTGTCTCTTTTTGCTGTTAGCTTGTCACTTTGAATCAGCAAGGAGAAGGATAATTTCATGAGTACTATAAATGAAAATATGCTTCATTTTTTTATTTTACAGCATTTAATTTTAATTCTGTTGTATGTTTAATGCAAAATATGATGCTAGGTTAACAAACACTAACTTATTTGATCAGTATAAGTTTCTAAAATCCAGAAAATTCCCAAACCCATCAACTTCCATATTCCAAGGTTATCAAGTTTGAGAGATATTATGGTATTTTTCAATGAATGTTATGCTTTTCTGGGAGATCGAGCAAACTTATTAAAATTGTTCAAAAATATTTTAATAAATTTCAAGTATATAGGTAAAAATAGTATATATATGACATTGGATGTTAATGAGCTTCAGTAAAAGTCAATTATAGCTAAACATAAAATCAAGGTATCAAATATTTCATTTGGAAATTGTGTTGAAATTTTTCTTGTACTGAATTCATTTTAATTCACCTCTGAAGTTTATTGTCTTATCAGGCAGCATTTAAGCATATCAGTCCTCTATAGTGAAGACAGTAATGAATCACTAAATTAGTCTATTTTATCTGTTTAAGTGCAACCAAAATTATTTATAAATATAAAAAAATCTTAGAGAAAAAAATTTATGAAAATAGAGCACAACAAAGTATAAGTCAACATAGTATTATAGATGCAAGTGGCATTTCATGTTTGCTGGAGGGGGCAAAACTATTCATAAACCTGTAGCACAGTGAGTTACAATTAGTATAGTATTTTAATGTAGGTAAAAATATTTCTTATCCCTATTTAATGAAATGATTGTTTACTATAATTAATTAACTATCGCAGATCTAGGATAATTCCTCATCTGATCATTATATGTACTACAATTTTGAGACCTGACTATTTACATAACCTAATATCCAGCTGATTTATTTAAGTACAAATATATTTTTTTCATTTTGAGGAAAATAAATTTTTGACTTTATTAACAGTGAGCAGTTGTAATACAGAGTATTCATTGGTGAGTTTTTCCATTAAGCATTATATTTTTCAGAGAAATATTTATATTTTCATTGTGTAACTACTCAGCTAGGGTAGTTTGCTTTCTAAGTAATTCTATTATTTACCACAATTATTAATATTATTTTAAATGTTATGGTTATTCTTTTTCTAAAGTTGAGCTAAAAGCTTGTTTTTTCATATGTAATTTGTTTATTTTAAATAACTCTATTATTTTCACAGCACCCTTTGTAATTACGTTCCTTATTTTTTATTTATTTCCTAAATTGATTTTCTAGATCCTAGAGCTTGATGGTTTAGTAAATTCACCAAGAATGATGAAAATGTGCACAATATCCAGTACATTTGGTGAGTTTGTTTATAATTACATTATAACTGTTAAAGTTTCTTTTTATATCCTTATGTTTTGATTCAGTAAAGAATTGATCGTGTTTTTTAAGGAGTCACTTTATAAAGCAAATGCCTTTTATTTTATATTGAAATAGAATGTATTTAATTAAGTAGGCTCCTTTTGCTCCTTTGTATATTTTTTGCCTTATTTCATAATTTTCTTTAACCAAAAACAGCTCACATGAAACTAGAATAGCCCATATTTAAATACATCTTTCTACATTAATTTTAGAAATATTATTTTTAAATGATATATAAACCATCTTTGTGCAATTAAAGCACTTTTCCAAAAAATTTCTAAACATTGAATGTGGACATTACAAAGATTTTTCCATTACTGATTCAGAAAGCTATTGTTTTCTGTGTTTTTTGTACATCGAGGGCAACTAGGTGTTTAAGGAAACCCAGTGAGCACTTACCAGAAGGAGAACCGCTAATTTGTCAGAGAGACACATTTATTAAGTTGCATCTCTCTTGTGCGGATGAATGGATCATCCTGAAAGCTACATCATGTATGCCCATAAATGTCTCTTCGACACCCCAGTGGCTGTCCTCAATTCCATCAGGAAAGTGAGGGAAATCCCTGCACATAACACATTTCCTATTGAGAACGTGAAAGTAATTGTGTCATTTGGCTTCTGTTAAAATTACATAATATTTTCATAGTTATTGACAACAAGTGTTATCACTTCAATTACAGACTATTTGCATACGAAAAAAATTGGGCACCCAGGCATTTCAATTTTTTTGTCTGCTGATTTTCAAGGTGACCTAAATTGATTGACTATTCTTTGTAAATAGAAGAGAATTTTGTAGAAACAAAGAATGTAATCTTTTAATGTCAATGTAACAGGAAATAGTTGTCAAAGTTGCTCTTTGGTGCTGTCCGATAGCTTTAAACAACATTATATGGCACAATTGCAGAAACATTTTGATACAAGTGCCAATATTGATGGGTGGGCATAATATGTATGCCAGTGGGTCCAAACATCAAAGTTTTAAGTTCATTTTTTTAGTGAAGTATGATCTCAGGTCTTCCATTACAGGCTCTTTTCTGGTTATTGATTTTCAGTTTCAACATTGTCTCAATTTAAGATCAACATTTTTTCATTTCACTGTTGCCTAAAAAATACAAGTATGAGCAAATACAAAAGTTACATTGCAGCTTTCAAGTTAAACATTGTGAAATAAGCTGAGAAGTTGCTGTGCAGGAATTACATAATCAAATATGGTATTGAAAAAGATAGGAAGTGTGAATCTTAATTTTTTATCAACCCCTGAAATATATTGAAATAAATTTTTCATTTCAGGTTGAGCCCCGAGGCACGTTATATGTTAAACTTCGTCACATTGATCCAAATACTACGTTTGCTCGTGGTGCTGGTGGAGCAGTGTTGGGTGCCATCCTTGGACACCGTGGTAGGGCAGGTGGTGTATTTGGAGTGGATCCAGAGACAGTAGTGGCAAGGGAAGGTGGGCCAGGTTCAGTGCCTCTCTTGGTGCGACGGTGTGTTGAGGAAGTAGAGCGGAGGGGGCTGGATATCATTGGACTGTATCGTCTTTGCGGATCTGCAACTAAGAAGAGAGCATTGCGTGAAGCCTTTGAGCGCAATCCACGATCTGTTGACCTTTCCCCAGATAATGTTCCTGACATCAATGTTATCACTGGTGAGCTATAGTAATGTTACAAGCATTTATAATAGTAATCTGAATTTCAGTACTTATTCAGTTAGCATCTCACATTTACATTAGTAATGGCTTTCCCATAAAAAAATAGTGGAGTGTTTTCCAAATATAATCAACAAGTCAATTGAACCATTTTTTTTAACTAACTCATCCCAAGTGATCAATTACTCTTCCTTTTCTATCAAGGAGTACATCTTATCACAATTAGCTGAAATATGGTAAATTTTTCACTATATACATATTCAATTTAAAACTGAATCTCAATCTACCTTGTAAAGCAGTATTATCAATATACAAAGTGGTACCAAAAGGATATGATGGTGGTACCAGCAAAATCCTGGCATTATCTTAGTTGCCTCATATGCCATAAACCATTATCTACTTCACTTTTCATTTCATTAAATTGCTTAAATCAAGTACATATTTGGTAGTTGTACTGGGTAAGTGTATATTTTTCCACTTTGGCATGATGATTTTGATGTAATTTTTTCAAAGCAATTTCTTTTTATGAAAAAATCTGGGGGTGCCAAGTATATAATGAAATTTTCCAAAGAGTACATAAAAAAAATTTGAATAGCACTGTTGTAAATCTTATAATCCTAGTGCTTCTCCATACTCTGCCATAAACAACAGGTTATTCTGAATCTCTTTACTCTGATACTTCTTAATTGATGCAATACCTTGTTCTTACTTTTTTATCATCATTCTTAATGAGTAATCATTGTTTGCATCTCCTCCATTTTTTCATCCTGCCATTGATTAAAGTATTCTGAAGATATAATATGAACTCACTTCCTTGCTGTGGTTCTACCTTTCAATTCAATAACCTACCATTTTTTCAAAATAATGTAAATGATAAATACATCTATACCAAAACCAATCTTTAACATCCATCTAATATTTCAAAGAGACCACAAATAAGGCTTTGAATTACTGTGATAAATTACCAAATCATAAGCACTGCCAGAGAAAAAATGCATATGACCTATTAATGGACTGCAGCCACTCGACCATATCATTCTGAAATTCTCCTTTTAAAATGCAAGCCTATCAATTACGGGCGACTCCTGAGATTTGACCAGGATGCATTCCTGAAAACGTGGTCGAATCTCGAACAGTCGAATGTCGAACACCGTTTTACCATAGACTTGCATGTTATAATCGGGGGATACGTTCCTGCATCTTGGGAAAAAATTATTAAGTCTCCCCTCATGTTATATAAAGATAAAATAACATTGATACAATATTAAATTATGAATAAATTAAGTAAAAAATATTTAAAATGTATAACATATTTTTGCACTAAAAAGGAAAACATAAATTTTTGTTTGTATGATTATTTTATGTAATTTTAAAATCCAAATTAAAATGGAAGAGTGACGTTCAACATTCGACTTGTCGAGCTTCAAAGATTTTAACAAATGACTCGCGCAAGCCGGACTGGGCTGGCTGCAGCTCATCCCTGCATACATCTATCTATGCATACAACTATATATCGCAGCAAAATTAATAACTTGAGGCAGCATCAGTATTTGCACTTGCAGCCTCGCCAGTTGATTTAAGGCTATGCAAACCTGCCCTTCTCTTAAATGTCAAACCAGCCATGACTTGGGAATGTGTTTCTGACACTGATCATCTACCCAAAGTTTTAAAAGTTTTTCCATTTTAGGAATCAAATTACCTGAATTTATCACATTCTACAATTTTCTCCTTGTTTCACATAAGCGCTAATAGTTGAACGAGACATCGCCAACGATTGTGCGATTTCAGCATGACTTTCACCTTTCTCAACATGCTTTAAAATTTCTAATTTCAATTCATAACTATGAGTCTTATGCACTCTTTTATTTGATTCACTCACATTATCATTATTACATTTCCTTTTTGATGCAATGTCAAGTGATAAATTTATAAATAAATAAATTTAAATAAATAATTTACAGAAAAAATGAGTGAAATCAGCACAAATTCAAACAATTAGAGCAGGAATGATGATGCCATGTCACGTGATAAATTTATAAATAAAATAAATAAATTTAAATAAAATATTAACAGAAAAAATGAGTGAAATCAGCACAAATTCAAACAATTAGAGCAGAAATAATGATATCTAGACTGAAACTAAACCTCGCGTGCTTGGGCGGGCCGAAAATTACTTCGCGTAAGTTTCTAATTCGACCGACCGATTGGCTGGGTCAAATAAGCGGGCTTCGACTGGTCAAACTCTTGAGTTAGTCAAATCTCAAACGGTCGAATCTTGGAAGTCGCCTGTATTTCTCTCATTGCAATGAGAATGATGAAATGGCATTCTGTACACTACAACGACAGACACTACTGATATTAAGGTAAGATGTATGTAGTGCAGGGAGTAATGGAAAGGTATAGGGAACGACAGTTCTACAGCTTCTACCATCTTGCAGTAAACATGATTACTAAATCAAGTGGGTCTCACAGACCCGGTGCGTGCCCTGCTGGGTTAAGGGTTAATATCATGAAATTGTAAACAAATTTATAATCTAAGGAAATAAATATGGAATGAAAATATGTAAATGAGAAAAAATCTAAGGTATTACACTCTTATTCTCTTTATCATAATTGTGATTCACACACATTTTTCTATACAAGTTTAAAGATATATTCTATCATTAAGAAATATGTACGCTTCCCATTTAAAGCTACAGAAGTTAATTTTACTTATTCCACCAATATGTGCATCATTATTATTAGTAATCAGTTTGCAAACAGATATGAAATTATAGGTCAGACCATGCTCTCCTCATTGTCCTGTACCCTATGGTTTTCTCCCTTTCCTGATAACTTTCATCTTCAATTCATTTAATGATCAATCCTTTTAATTCATTTTTCTCTTTTGACTTCAAGTTTTCTCCAATCATGTATTTCTTATTAGTTTACATTACATTCCTTTTTACATAAACAAAACTCATTAAGCAGAATGTACATTGCCCTTTTATTTTAGCAGCTCCCTTTATCAGTATTACAATGTTATTGGATAAGACACTACTATATCCAACTCCAATTCCTATTTAAAACATATTATTATGCATTACACACTCCCCTGTTATCTGCAACAGATGCGTTCTGTGAAAACATCACAGATACCAAATTCACAGATACTGGATCCTGTATTTACATTATAATTGTAGGGATAGGTTACAGACATCTGACTCTACAAAAGAAATAATTTTATAATTTTTTAAATAATACAACCAAATGCTGTCTGTAAATAATTGTTAATTATCATCTGGGAAAGAGTGCTTAGGTTGGTTACCAGGTATCATAATCAGCATTGTTTTTAGTTCATTTTTATGAAAAAATCATAGTTTATAGGAGAAATTACTATAAGCAGCATATTTGACTTGGGAGAAGAAATTTTAAAAGATATCATAGTAGCCTCATGTGTCTGCATACTTTTATTGTAACCTACATGTTCGAGAGCTTCACAGATATGCGAGACCTTGCTCGTGGATACTGGGTAAAGGGATATCAGTACAACTCGCATATACGCAAATCTGCATATACGGAAATCACGGATACTGGGGGAGTAGTTTAATATTTATTTCTTTTTAAGCCATTAAATAATTTTTGAAAGTATTTACATTAACACTAATAAAAATCTTTTATTTCTCCATCTTTTTTCATCATACAGGTGTCCTAAAAGATTATCTCAGAGAACTGCCAGAGCCACTCTTCACAAAGTGCCTCTACCAAATGATGGTGGATGCCTTGTCTGTATGCCTTCCTGATGACCCTGAAGGAAATGCTAAACTAATGTTTTCTATCCTTGACTGTCTCCCAAAAGTCAATCGGGTAATTCGAGTCTTTCTAATTTAGTGTGTTAAGTATTAACATTCTCGTTTTTACATTTTTGGTGATACCTCAAAATGATATTTTCTTCTTTAGTATATATGCACATGCGTAGTCTGCATTGAAAATTTGTTATGAGTATTACTACTAATCCTTTTGAAAGTAATGGCTCATGAAATAAGCAATGTAAATAATTATAAAACACATTAATCTTTACATACAGTATGCAACAGTGCATAACTTTCAATCACCATGAATATAGACTCACATTTTATGCTTGGATATGAGTCATATAAAAACAGTTCTTAGCATATTTTTTATTCAGAAGACAAAATAAAAGCAATTATGGATGAGGAAAGAAGAAAACAAAATACTTCTTTCCTCATCTGAAATGGAGGAATTTCACCAAGTTGAGCTGAACGTGATTAGTTTTATTAAAAGAAATTAGTTAAAATTGTGATAATCAAACCAGGTTTGAAGGGTGTAAAATATTTGTTTTATTTTGGAATAAATATGACAGTTAAATTAGAAATGAAGATGAGAATCAATTTAGCACCCCTTTAGATTTTAAAAACAAGATGCCCTTAATAATTACTGTATTTGCCAGGTATTAAGGTATATTTTTGTCTGATAAAAGGTAAAAATTGTACTGTCTTATAAACTGAACAAAGGAATCCTTATTATTAAATTTACATAATTGCAACTTACATCTTGGGAGTGTCACTGCTATTGTTCTTGGTAGGTTGAATAAAGCGAGATCACTGTGCAGATTATTTTATTGGCTTTTGTGAAGAGCCAATTGAACAAGTATGATATGTTAAAGAATCCATTGTCAAACAATATACATGAAAGTAACAAAATAGTTGTCAGTATGGTAAATGAAGAGGGTGGTCACTTTGCATCCAAGAAAAATATTGATTGTTTTCTAAAGATGTTTTGATGTTGTCTTGAGAGTTGTAAGTAATTAATGAAAATTTTTGCAATTGAATCGTAAGCATAAACATGTTTCCTTGGGTGTATAGCCAAGATTCCCTAAACTAGTTATACAATATCACAGAAGTTTTGCGGATAAATTCTGTTAGTACAGTGGGTTCCCACTATTCACGGGGGTTAAGTACACACACATATTGCAGAATAAAACTTGTGAGAATCTCAGATACAATATTCATGGCACAATTCCAAAACAAAGCACGTGATGCTGGTATGTAATAACACTTAGTTCACTTCCTTACACTAGTTAAGAAGAATAAAAAAATTAAAAAATAATTACCAGAGATGGCTAGGAAAATCACGGGTCCTGGTGCAAAGTATACATGTCAAAAGGTTTGGCTCATGTCGAATAACTGGGTCCATCTCCAAAATTGATGGCACCAGAGACCTCATGACCGTCATTAACTTGGATTAGGAACTTGAACTTCAAGGCCCAGGCCGAAATCTGAGCTTATGTACTTGGACCCTCACAGCAGGGGGGCACTAGCCAACCATGTCTTTTGTAATAAAATTTAAATTATTTTATGTTGTTATCTTAGTGAGATAGTGACCCAAGCATCAAATTTGGGTGAATGCACTGATTAAGAGCATCTTTTATATGTAATTCTATAATTAATAATAATATATTATCCTCACATCTAATTTTGATGACCAGGAATACCAACCTCTTAACACTAGGACGGCGAGACTGGACGACGCCCCATGAACGGCGGAGGCGGTCGTTTTGACCGCTCATTATTTCTCCGTAGTTTTTAAGCGGGAAAATTTACACAAAGATTCAAATCAACTTAATTAATTAACGATTGGTTATTTGTTTGCCTTTTTGCCTCAGCTTCAGTACATTTCTTTATGTGTGCGATCATGAAATTATCAATAAGGAGTCGCAGAGCACTAACCGGTGAGCGTACTAATATTCGTCAGCATCATTAGTGTGGAATCAGATAATAAGTTAGATACAATGTGGATACGATGAACATAACTGCCGATGACACAAAATGAGAGACAAATGAAGATCTGCTATAATAATTTAAAGACGGGTGAGGAAAAACTTGCAGCGGTCACAATGACCGCTGCCACCAGGTTAGGAAGATTGGCTTGTAAATAAAAAAGTATTACAGGGATCAGCGTAAAAAACAGCTGAATTGTGCTTGACATTAATATAATAAAAGTCAGCAAAAGGGAAAGAGATTGGAGGAAAAACAAGAACACATCGAGATAAATTGCAAAGCCCAGCGGTTCTAGTGTTAAGAGTTTTTGGGACGGGATTGTATTGAAAGAAGTATTTGTCCTGCCACTTCGAGTTTAATCACATTGATGCACAACAGATATAATTATATTCTAAATTGCATCCACTGTTTCTTTAATTTGGAGACAATTAGCTAAGTGCAATTTCGTTGATAGTAGATGAATTGCATATTGAAAGATTCAAAGATAGTCACTATCTCTGTAATACAGAAATTTGTTTAGCAGTCCATTTAAGAACTACATTAAGTTCCACAAAAAGGAACTTTGTTCTGCTTGGATATTTTAGTGTGCTTTATTGTTTTTATTCTGGTAAATAAATAAGTTTAAATGTTTGCATTGAAAGTTTTCCTCTGAAATTTTGGCAGGAAAGTAAAAAATAAGAATTCAGTATAGCCTAAACATAACTTTCAATCTGGACATCATATTTTTATTGTTATTTTAATATAAAATCTGAGAAGAAAAAGTTTTGATTTTCATTAATTGAAGAAATTATAAATTTAGCAAAATTCATGATGAATAGTAAGTAACAAGTTGAAGCTCAAAATGGAAACTATTTTTGCTGCCATGAACAAGCATATATTAGTTAAAAATTGCTCATTTGAATTACACTGGATGATGATATTTTGATGTAACTTAACAGTTTGTAAAATTACTAGGATACCTCTGCAGTCAATCAAATTTCCAAATCATATATTCTTTAACCAGAATTCACAGAAAGCCTCATATAGGGATATAAAATGTTTTGTAATGGTTTTGCATTATCTACATTGCATCAAACTATTTATAACAGCAGAAATTTAACTTTTTATTAGGGAATTCAGGAAGAAAACCAGAGTCACCACAATAAATTAAATTTGGAAATTCAAATCAATAACATTTTTATAGCTGCAAATATAGAGTAAGTGAAAATATAGAACTACAATTGACCACTCCCAATCATTTTTCATTTCCCATATCCTCTAAAACAGGGATACACAACATATGCCCTATAGCAGGGATGGGAAAACCGCGGCCTGCGGGCCGTATGCGGCCCTCGAGAGCATTCCATGCAGCCCGCAAAGCTTTGGTGAAAAAGCAATCCGTAAAATTTAACACAATTTCATATTACTTTTGGTAAAATTATGACAATAAAACCTTTAGTTTTGAAAATTTAGCCCTAAAATCCTTGTTTGTGCTTGTTTTTCACTTATGCATGATGCCTAAGAATCTAAGCAATTTCTGATTTAAACTCTAATCTGGCCCGCCTAAGCATTGTTACCTTTCAATGTGGCCCGCTGAAGAATTTGCAAACACCGATGCGGCCCACCATGCAGAAAAGTTTGTCCACCCTTGCCCTATAGACACATGACCCAAAGTCACATTTTATAAAGCCCTTATGGTATGTTATCATCAATAAGTATGTTTAGAAATAATGAAGTAAAATTAATTATGTATGTTGCTAGTTTATTCTTGATCTGTATAATTAAGGTGGCTATTCACTACTATGGACATGGGCACCTGCAGAAATTTTTTCAGGGGAAGGCAAAATGTCTACCCATTAGTATTGGTTGCCCACCTCACAGGGGCTACTTACACAAATATAGCAAAAACACGTTTTTAAATTGATTTTTTAAGCAGGGTCTGCTTTTTGTTTTAGGGGAGTAGTATTGCACACCACAGATAAAATGTATGTTTCTAAAATTCTCCATAAAGTATTACATCTAATGTTATTAGCAACGCGAGTTAGTTGCCATGATAGATATCGAAAGATTCCAAATTACTCAGTGATGTAGGTTTTTTCATTATAGATAAAAGTAGATTGCCTACATTGGATCAGAACCATTCTTTTCATTTATATTTGAAATATTCACTTATTTTTTATTCTCATTCGCACAGTAGAAGTAAAACTCCCTCTCCCACTGGCTGTGTGCTTGCTTGCAGTACTGCTCTGCTAAAGTTTCAAAGATTGATATCTCTGCTACTTTATATTCCAGCATAGGGCACTTGGAATAATGCTGGAGAGCAAATAATTACTTTAAAGTGTTCCGTCTTTTCTTCTTCCGTTTTGCGAATGGGTTTCCGGGAAGCCTCTCAGCAAGTGCTCGGATTACTTGTCCCTTTACTATTGATTATACAGAACCCAACTGGCAACAAAAATGTTGGGAAAATTACATCCAGTCATCTGCATTCCTTATATTTCATACAATCAACATTCGGAAATACAGTTTCAACAGAAGGAGTATGGGAGTTTTATTGCACTCAAAACATATACTTGCAGTCACACTTCAGCAGATTTTTGCCCAGCCGCAAATAAAACAAATATTTTCAGAAAACGCAGGGCCTGGTGCAGTCACACCGTTGACACCGTGATCTGTCAGCTCTACTTGTGTCAGCGTAAACTTTAAAATACCATATGTAAAATTTTTTGGGAAACGTAGGGGGGGGGGGGGGGGGGGGGGGGGGTCAAAAACCCCCTTTTGCCCCTTACTGCAGGAACAAATGGCTATGGACACAATACTTTGGTGAGGATGGATCTCCAGATTCCTAAGCGAATTAATTAAAAATTTTATTTTGAAAATTCAATAGCAAAAACTATTTCACATTATTAAATCCAAGGCAAAAATTTGCTTCCAAATGTAGAATGCTGGTCCTCTACCACTTTTTTTTGCTTCATATCAGTGAGACTTTTTATTCTGGAGAGGTTATTATGGTAATTAGTAATACTCAATATCAGTTTTGTCCAAAGAAAAACGTTTGCATTATGTGCATCTGTTCTGTAAACCACATCTTCTGAACAGGCTATTCACATCTTGATTTCAAGTAACGTTATTTTCCATGTTATCTTAATTCATACCTTACTTTTCAGGCAGTATTCCACTTGTACTACCATGAAGGTGGTTAATTTGTAAAATGTGTCTTTTGTCCTACTTTATAGATAGTATTGGCTTTTAATGTTCTTAGGATTTCAAAGGTTACAGTAAAATCTCCATACAACGTATCTCTACGGAGTATTAATTTTTATACTTTATACTGAAAGTACAGTATATTGGAAATACCCATAAGGAGTAGAGCATTTTCTCTGGAAGCATCTCACTGGGTGATAGGCATACTCGCAGGTCTGGTGCGAACCAAAATCGGCGAGAATGGGAGTCTAACAAGAAACATAAGTCCTATAACTTAAGATTTTATCTCAATATTATTGTGACAACACAAGAGGGATAACAAATCATCGGCTCTATATTTTTCAGTTTGGAAAATCCCTTCTTTTGAGATTTGGGAGGAGTTCTGCAAATGTTTTCGTACTAAAGACAAAAGGTGCCTTAAAAATTGATGCATTACGACTTCAATGAGCAAGAATTGATTATACTTGAGTCATTTACAGATGAAAGCTTACATTAAAACCATAAAAATCTTTTTTCGGGACCTCTGAAATTCATACGTAGTATTGAAAAGTACTTAAAGTTGAAGTATATAACATATAAATAAATAAATATTTATACAACAATTATCCGGGAAAATTGATGGGGATTAAAAAAAGTACGTTAATTTGAAACATACATAATAGTGAAGTACTTTCACTGTAGTGGTTCAATATCGTCAATAAATACCTAAATTAATTTATTAAGCATTAGGCAAACACCAATAAGGCAGTGGTTCTCAAACTGGGAGTTGGGGAAATGGTCATGAAGACGGAAGTGTACATGAAAAAGTTTTTATATTTTATTTTTTTGTTAATTTTACTTACTATTGTGTTACATTGTTTGCAATATTGTTGAAGTGATCCAGTGCTCTTGCCACCAGCTTTCTGTGGCAATATGCAGATGAAATGCAAAATGCATTGCATTCAGCGATTTGAAAACAAAATTTTAGACTTACAGCATATTCTTTGATTTAAGTTAAATGTAATTTGTTTGGTTGTTTTATATATTTTCATTATGACTAGTTCTCTTTATCATTTAAATATATGCTGAACCAGATTTTGACATGATGAGACCCTAAGTACCCAACCACGGAAACAAGGCAAGAAAAATTTGACATTCAAAATACATGGCGAGCTACCCTCACTCCTCCCTCCTTAAATTTTATAAACAGGATCTTGATTAAACTCGTGGGTCCTGCTGGAAGAAAATTTTTGTATTTATTTTTAATATTATTTTTTAAATATATTTTTGCTCCATAACCTAAATATGCCTGTAAAAATAAATAGAGTATTAAAATAAAAATCACCATTGAAAATTCACTATAAAACAACTTGCAATAAAAGTTTAAATAATACAACTTTAAGTTAGCATACAACAGAACTTCAATGAGATATTTGACAATGTATAATATCTGCTAATTTTTCATATTATGAGACACAGGAGGATAAAGAAAGTCTCATGCAATCATTGATATGAGTATCAGTCAATTTTGATCTACCTATATTTTGATTTTAATATCTTTAACATAGATAAACCACTTTCACACAAATAGGCAGACCCATATAACAAATTAATTCTCTGAAAATTTTTCTTTAATAAAGGATATTTATTATTTTCAACCAGGGTCCAAAAATTGCTTTAGAATGTAATATTTTGGTAACACGATTAGTTGTTTGGTTTTTGTTAGATTGGCTGTGAGAGCTACTTGGTATAAGTCTGTGAGCTATATGTAGTTTGTGAGCTATGCTTTGGGGACTGCTGCCAAAGCATGTGAAGAGGCCCCCAAATATGTAATTATAGATTTTAATCCTCACAAAAGGAAACAGAAAATGTAATAATGGAAGCTAATTTATCGTTGATTATAAGCACAATGACCATTTTGCAAAGAAAATAATTTCCAATAATAGTACAATGAAACCATGAGTCAAGACCCCTCGGATAGCGAGGCCCCAAGCCATGACTTATTTGGCTTATGCCTAAATCCAGCACTGGTTATATGGTGTTGAGAATGAAATAAATTTGATAATGTTATATGATGTTACTATAAGTATTATCAGAGGATCCATCATTGTAGTTTATATTGTCCATTTCCGTTTAAAATACTGTTACAATCATCAACACAGCATTATTCCTCCAGCTGTATTAGTCATTGAGCACTTAAAACTCCCTTAGTCATGATAATGTTAAGCTGATAAAACTTAATAATCAATGGGGATAAAAGGAAATACGCCATTGTGCATTATCCAGTTACGATTTTGAAGAAATTCTCTGGAATACTTGGATTATACTTGTAAAACCTCATTTCGGTGACTATACATCAATTTTGAAATGGTAGGAGTTCCCTTATAATTATATCAAATGCCATTCTATAGGTAAAATAAGTATTTATTGAAAATAAAAAACATGTTTAATTTCCTATTTATAATTGTTGCAGTGCACTTTAATCTTCCTGATGGACCATTTAGCACTTGTGGTATCTCAGTCTGAACGTAACAAGATGTCTCCACAGAATTTAGCTGTTTGCTTTGGGCCTGTGCTTATGCTTCAAAGTGGAGAAAGTGGAGGGGATTTAGACTTTCAACAGCCCATTGGTGTCCTGAAGTACCTCCTAGAAATTTGGCCAGCAAAATCAGGTAATGTGCCGATATCCAAACAGTAGGCAAATTTGATAGTCTTAAATGTCTACTTCATGATGTAAAAGTTAAACAGAAATATGAACATGAAATATATACTTGGTTAATATAATTTTATGGTTCCTTATTTTACTGTAATCTTTAGACAAATAAAATTGAATATACATATTCATTTATGAATGTAGCTTAATAGAAGCTGTTAATACGGTAGGTAAGTGCGTTCAGCTGAATATTATTTTGTCTAAAATTAAGACCATTCTAATGACTAAGGTATACATATATATGGTGGCTTTAAATTATTTTACACATATAATTTATTTATTTTTAAAACTAAGCTACTGTAACTCTGTTTTGTATATAAATGACTGGATACCTATTTGCCATTTAATTAAAATATTTAAATAACTATTATTACTTCAGAAAACATCAATAATTTTAGTCTCACACAAAATACAGTGAAACTCTATTTAATGTATCCCCTAGGGTAAAATTTTTTCATTAAATGAGCATACTAGAGAATCATTGTGTCAAGAATTGTGAAGTAATTCTCAAGTGATCTTGAGAAGAAATTGTAAATGTAAATAAATATGTATTATCATAATAATAATATTTATTGATCCAGAGATCCTTATTTAATATATGACGTCATAGTATTGTAAGTTACACAGATGTTGATAGCAGCTTATCTATCACAAGTAAATCATTAAAATACATTCAAGTATATACATTAAAACAATTAGATATAATACAAAGTTTTAATAGCTACATATAATCTAATATATAAAATTGACTTCGTCGTCGGTGGGAAATCGGAACTATGTAATGCTATTTTTAACAAACTTTCCGAGTAGCTAGAAGATTGACATTTGGTAGGAATGTTCGGTTCTTAAAGTAGAAGCCATATACGAAAAAAAATTCCAAAATCGACCTGGGTTCGATTCCCGAGAATGATTTCCATTCTCATAAGATAACATGGAAAAATCGATATTTCGACCTGCAACCTTATTTTATTTTGCTTATTAAAATTCACATATTTGACCTACGATTTTTGGACTTGGACTGTATTAAAGAAAAATAAATGCAGTTTCTTATTCTTATCGTCTTTTATCGCTTTCGAATCTAAATCTTTCGAATTTAACATTTTAATATCAAATTTTGACAAAATTTAGTGTTTTAACGTGAAGTTGCCTTGCCAACTGATTACATTGTTAAACTCGAAATCAAGCAAAAATTTATTTATGCTAATGAAGGAAATATAAAAAATATTGTTTACAAGCAAGCTTTGAAATAAATATTAAAACATATTTTTCTAATTTATAATGCCTTCATCCTTTGGTAAAAATGCACAAAAGGTGAAATGATTGTATTACCATATAATACATAATTTTATTTGCCAAAGACGTCTGGCATAACCCGGGCATCGCCGGGTACTTTCAGCTAGTATTACATAAAATGTATTGTTACAAAGTGTACAAGTATTATTCATTCATTGCTCATTAAGATAATCATTTACTGAGTAGAATAACTTTCTTTGCAGGAAGGTTTTTGAGTTACCTTTGCATGAACCTAATTCCTTTATGTTTTCAACTCTTTTGGAAGTTTGTTATATAATCATAGCCCTATTGATTGAGGACCAAATGGTGATTTCCTTTTTCGAACAAATGATAAATGGAGATTATTATGTCCCCTTGTAATGTAACTATGTTCATCACTGTTTTTTCAAAGTCACAAAGGTTTCTTTTTACAAACATAAGGACTGTGAGAATAAACAAACATGGCATTGGAAGAATATTGAGTTTTTTTGGGAGGTAACAGGGAGCCTGATGTGCTTCATTTACTATTAGACATACTGTTTTATTTTGCCATTTAAAACATTTTGAATATCAAATCGATATTGAAGATGTTTTTAGCCCCAATAGTTGACAGGCAATATCAGTGAAGTAAATATAATGGTATAATATTTCCTTTTGTATGTCAGTAATTCAATCTGAACACTGACTCAGGATTAAAAATCAAACTAAAGCATTTATTGATGCCAATTCTTCAAAGTATATAACAGCTTCCATTGTGAGTGCAATCAATAACAATGGTGACTTTTCATAAAGATACAATCAAAGTAGAAATTCATTAGGACATCTGAAATTTATTTTGCCATGTGTGAGAAATAAAAATTTTTTGAAGCATTTGCAGAGAAAAATTTTCTACAGAACGTTGGTAAACATTAAATTGGGGCTTGAACCTTAGTTAATTGTCTGTAAAGTTTACCATAGCTGCAAAACTTAAACATTTTGAATGTAGGGAATGTTAAATCAGAGATACACTGTACAAGCTTTGATGGGTATTGATGACAGAAAGGTAAGTAATAATGGGAGTGCCTTTAGTTACTGTAAGGTTTTATAAAGTTTACATAAAGGTAAATTTCTTAAATGGCTAGTGAGCAACAAGAGACACTGTCACATTCCAGAGATAACCATAATCTCATTTTCTTTCAACAGTTGGTTTTTGGTTCTGTGTTCTTCTTGAATAAAGCTCGCTTGAAGAAATATACTTTAAGAATATTCAATAAAATGATTTAATGTGCATCCAGATAATAAAATGAGGTAAAGAGAAAATTTTGGCTCTTGCATTCCAATATTTCCAATAATAATAAATCTTTGCTCCTGTTGTAAAAGCACTTTCCTATAACTACATGAAATAGTTATGATTCAATAGATCTTATGCATTACAAAATGATAACTTGTAATCATATTTCATTACCATTTAGAGCTTATATTCTGTGTAGAAATATGTTTATAAGGTTTTAGATGGAGTACTTTTATTGATAAGATTAAAATGTGTGAGTTAATTCTATAATGTAGTTAATATAGCTTAAATTTAGATATAAAATTTTCATTTATGCATTTTTTATCTTGTCAGTTTATCCTTCCAAAACAAAACATAAAGGAACTTAATAATGTTTTGAGTCAGTCTCACTCTCTATATATTCTTTAATTTCACATTTTCAAAGGAAAATAACTTCATCAATAAAGCAATGTGAAAACAATATACGTATTACTTATTTATTTATCATATAATGTAACTGGCACATCGGATGCCATAGTGGTTTATCAGTTATGTAGCAATGTAATATTGCAAGATGGAGGGATGGTATATTTTAGAATATGACGTGGTTATTAGATAATGGACCTCACTGTTTAAACCACAGCAGGGGCTGAATTTATATTCAGCAATTACAACTATTGCTGACCAGGCCCACTCCTGCCTGGGCTACCCTTGGCTACCATGTGAAGCACTGAGCCAGTCCTGTATAAAGTTTATTCCTGGCTGGACCAGGCCGTGAGTTGGGCATCAAACTCTTATGCTGTACAGTTTTAGCATCTCTCTAACCGGTAGTTAATCCATCCAGAAAAAAATCCTTGCTGAATGCTATAAAATCTCTTTATAACATCATACTGTAACAACAACAGCTTGAGTCACCAACTTGCCAGTGTAGATGCTTTCCGGATTCTTTTAAGCACTTACAATTCCCAAAGTTTATTAATAGGTTTATATTTTATTTATTTATATATATTTCTTTAATCAAGAAAAATCTTTTGTTTTATTGATTGAATTGAACTCACTAAATTAGAAACTTAGGTGACCAGTATTGCTTTAATTTAACTTTAATATTACTTCATATTTAAATTTTTGTTACATAATATTTATTTATAAAATAAAAGAAGATAAATACAGATTGGCTGAAGATATGTGATTAAAATGCAGATTAGCCCATTTCCTTTAAATATTATATTCTCAACGTTAAACTCTTAAATATTTTTTAATAATTGCAACCCATTATTTTCAAATGCACAGTGAAAAATGACAAAACTCTTTGTCTTGTAACCAGGGCCTTAAATCTAATGAAATATTGATTCAGTTCGGGTTTGGTTCAGAGAATATTATGGTGCTCTGGTTTTGTTCCACTGCATTTACTTTAGAAAATAAATTAGTCAGTTACCAAATATAACCAGTTCACTAGGAGTTTTTACTTAAATAAATAATATATACAGCCTCGCACTAATATCTATTTTCAAGATTAATAACAATTTGTAATGAACTTCAAATATCTCTTCAGAAAAAAATAATTACATGGAACATTAAATAGTAAAAATAACTCTCCATATTATGGTCATTTAAGCAGAAATGGAATCATTGCAAACAAATGCAGTGAATAATTTGTAAGTAAATAGCATAAAGACAATAAATTTTATCATCCATTCACTAAAAATAACTACTAATAACTGCCATTTTTTCAAGTGACAGTCAAATATCCTTTCATACAAAAAATAATGCCATTTAATTATTGATTTTTGTCCAAAGCACATTTTTCATATTTGTTCTTAGTGGAGAATCTTAAAAAATAAACCTCTAACTTCTAAGTAGCAAGGACAGGGAGAGCAACAGTTGCTATTTTATGGACTTGTGGTTTATTGCAGTTTTGTGTTTCCCACTTTTGCAGAATACACTGTTTCCTGATCATTCTAGGAACATTTTAAAATGAATTCAACAATGATTCTACCTGAAAATTTTCTTTAGATGTAATAATATTGAAGTTTTTTCTGCTTTCTTTGATACTAGGTAAGTTTTCAGTAGCTGACCCCACTAAAATGTGAGCAGGAACTTTGACACAATTAAAATTTGAAAATTTCTCAAACCGAACCAGTTTCGAAAAATTTGGTTTTATTTGTGGTTATGTAAAAAATTAGTATTTGATTGACGGTTCAGCAATGTAATGCAAATCATTCTGATTTTTGGTTTGCCATTCGGTTCAAATCCCTGTTTGTAATATATTGCTGCAGCACATTTTATTTCCTCACAGCTAAGTTGGAGAAGCCATTAACTAAACTTAGTTTTCCAAAACCAAAAATTACATTTTTGAAAAGGCAAACTTTTTCATGTCATACTGGTTATTGATATTTTTCCTTATTAAAATAACATTCAGCAAAATGTTCATCATAGTCTCATTACAACATATGATTACTGATCATGCATTTTTAACTCGCTATAAATATTTAGTGATTCCAATTCCCTTGAAATTTACCAAGCACACAATAAATTACATCTCACAATAACCAATAATCCAGTCAATGTTATTCTTTAAGTTTTGGATTTTCTTAGTAAGAGACATCTTTATTCTCTGAAATGAGTACATCAGCTCAGAATGCTGTTAACCATATTTTCACTTCCTATATGATCTCCAAATCATTAAATCTTTAAGTATGTACATGTGAAAACAAATTATTTATCCTTTAAAGTTATAAAAACAGCATGATTTCATTGCTTTTCATGATTCTCTTAGAGGTTTGTTGTCAAAGTAGCAACATGGGATTAATAAAAAAATATTCTGAAAATATTTTTTATGTGAAACAATTATAAAAAATATTTGGCCTTCCACGTCATTTTTATTTATCAATATATTTTTTTGACAACATATATAATATAAAAAAATAACATTTCATATCTTCAGCTTGCATAGGGGATGGACTCGTTTTATACTACCATCAATTTAGTCCAACTTATAAATGTAATTTTTGAAATAAGAGAGAAAATTAAGAGTTCAATGTGGTTAATTTTTAACAACAGATACTCCATAACACATAATACATTACAAAGAATATAAAAATTGATATAGTTTTTATGAGTACATACATGCATATTATCTTGCTATCCTATATCACATTTTCAATGTGAAATTTGATGCAGATTTAAAACATCAGGCTTTTTAGCAAATGTGTTTCTAATGAAATATTTTCCTTGTTTTATATTCCTCGATAATATTTTCTGTAAATCTTAATCAAAAAATAATGTTTTACAAAGAGCCATTATTTTAAGATAGCTTCATAGCTATTCAATTATTTGAGCCAGATTCAAAAGTGGATAATTAAGCTTATTGTATAATTTCACTGTAAAGGATAGTCAAGCTAGTTCCTATAACTATCAAATCAAAAACGTATGGAGCCTTGTAAATTTTAAATGGATAATTTATTAAATATTTTTACAAGTTAGCTAAAAAGTCTACTTCTAAATTACGTTCTAACTTTAGTCAGTTAAATAAAATTTTCATAAATGAGCATATTTAATAATAAATATTTATATAATGCATATTCATTCTATCATAAGAATTTGATTGATAACATTAGAAATTTTGTCAAATTATATGATAGAATGTAGAAGTTAATATGAATCATTTTACTTGTTTCTCATTTATTTCATTGGTCATGCCATTTTAAAAAATTAATTGAAAATCCACAATAGTATTTTAATTTTCAAGATTTATTGTATAGGTATCTTTATTGTTCAAAGTATTGTCAAACTATCATAAATTTTTACTGACTCATATATATGATGCAGGCGAAAATAAAATAATATAAAGTGTAAGAGAATGTAATAGTGAATCCATCAGAATATAGAACCACTTTGATAGTTAAATAAACTTAAAGCAGCAGAAGTGAAATTGATGGGCAAATATAGAATTTTTATAAATTAGTTACAGGTTCACATTCATATCAAAATAAATATTAATCAACTAAAAGTAGACAACTGCAAATAAGTAAAAGTAAGAATATTAAAATGAACAAAATGTAATATATAATTACTTTATTGATTAATCTAATGTGATAATATGATGAAGAATTAGATCATATATTAGATCATATAATATTAGAAAAATTGAGACAGTCTTTAAATCCTGAAAACTTATTCTAGCTAACATTTTGTTTCTCCTATTACATTGCTGATGTATTTACTTTGTCACTTTGAAATAACCGAGAAAGATTATAGAGCTCAAAATGTGATTTATGAAAATTATTCACTTAAAAAGACCAATCTATGTATAACAATCAGATTATCCTCTTAAAGCAATGCCCTCATACTAAAAATGCTTTTAAATTACTAACTTTTTCCCACTAAAAAAATTTTCTTTTTGTTTGGAGATCTTGTAAATCTTATGCTTAGTGTTCATTTCTAAAACCAAAATTTTTTAAGTTCCACTTAATGTATCTTTAAATTAATCTATTCTGCTTATAATATGTCTTAAAATCTATTAACAAAATCAGAAAATGAGTAAATTTAGATACAGGTACTCCCATGTTACGTAATCCTCTATTAATGTAAATCCAGTTATGTAAACGGCTGCAAAAATAATTTGAAAAAATTTTCATTATACAGAAAGTTTACGTTAGTGGTTTGCATAAGCGAGCAGGAAATACATACATTTGCAGAGGATGAACACAAGGCATGGGTTGTAATTCGGTGTTCTCAATGTGTTCAACCTCTCATGCACATTTGCTTGATCTCTTAATGTGTGTTTTGCTTTTGCGCAAATTAACATGTGTTGCCCTTGCAATCATAGCTGATAAGCATCACAGTGAGAGTAAAAGTGCTAGTTTACATGCCTCTATTTTAACCGATTACCTGTATTGTACTGATGCAGTAAATTATGCTTTAAACAGATTTCATCCATAATAATTTTCAACTCACACAAATTACGTAACAGGTGCTGGAATGCATTCCTTACGTAACCAGGGGAGTGCCTGTATTTTATTTGATCTGGTATCCCTTCATCATACTGGAAATTTGTTAGATAGGCTGCTTCATGCTTTTAAATTAAAAGCGAGACTTTATGTTCTGACAGCATTTTGTTAAAATCGTGCAATGTTCAAACCCATGTCAAATCTCTGAAAAAGGAATACTGTTAAATAACATGTTTCAGTTATGTTGATCAAAACAGATCCAAATATTTACTTTCTAGATATGCCACACCAAATAGCCACATTATCATGTCTAAGTGATCCTTTCATAGGATTGTGTTTGAACAAAAATTGTGAATGGTAGAAAAACTAAAAGACTCAGTTTAGCCATAAATTATTTGAATTTCAACTATTGCTAAGCCAAAAATTTTGAAAAAAATAGTTGCCCAGATATGTTTTAATGAAGTGAATGCACAAAAAAAGTCATGTTTTACACCAAAACATCTTCAAGTCTTAAAATGGCACACACTAAGTTAATATTATTATCATGGGTTATTTTATAACCTAAACTTTTAAAGTGTTATGAATTCAAAAATTAGTCCCCACATGAACAAATTCATTTTATAATTTTTATTAAAAATCATTTCTTAAGACCTTTATAATGAAAAGCATCAACCTATAATAATACATAAGTATATACTCAAGTATAGGTCAAGGTTTAAATACAAAATTTTTAGTGAAAAACTTGGGAGTCGACTTATACACGAGTAATATTTGTGTAAGGTTAAAACACATTACATTATTTGTCCTACGGTTGTTAGAATTTGATGGAATTAAAACTATTGTTGTATCTGAACTAGGTATTGATAACTATCAAATATTTAAATATCGATGTATATGAAAGAATAAAGTTACTATATAATTCAGTGATCCTAAGTTGATCTCTGATGCCTCTCAAGTAATTAAGCAATTTTCGTTAACTCAACGTATGGTAATGTGACGACAGCAGGACAAAGAACACAGCAAGAGAGAGGCACAATATGTAAACTCCATAATATGTAAACAAAGAAACACCTCGTGTGGGGGAGGCATAACACTACTTCGCTGCTACTTGGCAACATGTAGTTAATTTGATATTCAAAGAATTATAGAGATGCAACAAATAGTCTTTTTTGGATTCTTTACGTGGAACTAAATGGATTAATACGTACTTAATAAAAACATTTCATTTTACTACACTTGAAAAACTGGGGTTGACTTACAAACGAAATATTGGAAAAAACAAAAGTTTTTATTATAAAACTTGTGATCAACCTATACACGAGATCGACTTATACATGATTATAGTGTACTCTCAATTATCCATGGGCAGATTATCCATTTTGCAGGTTATTCATGCATTTCCATATTTCTCATAAATTTTTATTTATGAAAATTATGCTCTGTACTATGCATGCATTAATGTATGCAGATTCACGTAATACTTTTTGCTCATTTACTTATGCAAAGAGGACATATTGCATAAAAAAGATGGTACATAAGATTTTTTTAAGGTAAAGCAATCATAAAATGATATCATGCTCTTTTTCTGCTGATTATATTACATCGCATCTTTTATGGAGTGTAGCCGAGACAAATTATTTCATTGAGATTACATTTTCCCCATGCACATTAAAATTTCCCTTCCCCTCTGTAGCCATTTATCAGTCCACTATGTTGTAGTTCACTCGGAAAGTCGTACGCTCACACTGTCATACTCACTTGGAAGTGTATACTTCAGAAGAGATGGCAGAAAAATGCAAGAAAATTGTGTTGAGAGCGAAGAGGAAAAAAACACCAAGCGCATGAGTCACAGCCTGGCACTCCAGTACGTTGACAATTTACTTGATTACATGCAGCAGTGGAATTATCAATGCAGTGATATTATAGCTGCAAGGAAAATCTGAGTTATCGTTAAGAGAAATCTTAATGAGTCAACATAACAAGTTAAGATTACGGACTATTTACTAAAAGAAAAGTAAACTGTGTTAAGTTCGAAAAAAAGTTGAATAGCATGGAATATGACAGAATGTGAAAAATAAAGCAAAATTTTGGATTATCCGTGTTTTCCGATTTTTCGCGCTTCTTCTCCCCATCATTAGCCCAGATAATCGAGAGTACACTGTATATACTGTAATTAGATAAAAACTCATCTTGACTTCATTACTTGCCTATAAATTTACTGTGAATGAAAAGAATATATGTCGCAGGTTATCCTTGTAGCAGCTAAGTTTCTTCGAACATATTATGGAAGAAATGATTAAATGGTCACAAGAAAATATTTTAAGTTCACAAAACGCCAAGTGTGACATATCTTGTATGTTTTCTATCATAAAAAAGATAAATATCTGCATTTACAGCTTCCTTAATACAATTACACCAATCTTTTCTTTTGATAAAGTAAGATCAAGCACCTTGTACTTTTTTAAATCTTAGTTAGTTTAACAACTCTGTCATTAAAATGAAGTTGATAAACAATGATTACGAAATGATTGAAGATCACTTTCAAGGAATCTCTTATTCTGGACAGTTTGAATAAAGAGGTGAGTTTATTATGCCTCTGCTTTTAACAATAGTGTAGCTCATCTCCAAAACTTTTTTAGACCCAATAAGACTGTGAATTCTAGTATTCAGTATTTATTCCTGGCAAAAACCTTTATCATGAGTAACCAAATCAATCACTAGCAGCAACAGTGCACAATAAAAAATGTATAGAGTAGTTCACTTCCACTATGTAAATATTTATATCCTCATCTAAAAACTATAACATTTTCTTGCAATACTCTTATTATTTGAAATTTATATAAACTGCCTGTAAATGTAGTAATGAGGTAGATTATTATAGATACCCAAGAATTAAGCTAAATAATGATTAAAAGTATAATAGATGTACGAATAATTAGATTTCATAAAGAAAGTATTTGTAAATAACTTAAAACATGTTAGCATAAATATATTTATCATTAATTGTTGCTCATGCTCTAATTTGATATCCTATCTAAACTAGAGATGGCCAAAATAAGCATTTTATCATTAAGCAATTAGAGAAGTCAGTCATGGTGTCTCTTCTAACTTAATTGCATATTTATTTAGTTGGCTAAATAAAATCACATACGTCAGTAGAAAGGGATTCAGATATATAAAGCTTCTCAATGTGCAAGAGCAGATGAACAATAAGGAAAGTTTGGATGGGCTAGCTTCCATAGTTAATTTCAAGATCAAAGATTTGATAGATTTAACAAATTCTAAATTGGATACATCTACTGACTCAAAAAATAAACAAAAAAATGATTTAAATTGGGCAATTAAGGTGTATAAAAGTGCATTAAATCAATTGTGAAGAGATTTTTGGAAAAAAATGTAAATTTGCTTATTTTGATAATTCTAATAATGGTTCATTTTTGGGAGCCACATGCCTATTTGTGAAGTTGTATACTTTTGATTTAATGAAGAGTCATTAAAAATTTTTTGCAACTTATTGTTATTGGTGAGTAATATTTCAAATATTTTTATACATTAAGCAAAACCTATGAAATGGGGATTTCAACTTTGAAGGAGACTGTATTTTATCAATAATTTCTCCAAATATAATGTGTTCTAAGAGTTTGAAAAATGGAATACCTCGATAATATAAAAGGTTAATATATTATCTTTACTAAGGAATTAGGAAAAACATAATTGTTTTAACTTTTTCTAGTTTCAGCAGAGGGTAGTAATAGTATCACTCATTATGGTGTAAGTTATTAAACTAAATACTATGTAAGTACCTACTTAGCTTTATCATTTAGTTTGAAATTATATTTTCTAAATTAGGGGAAGATTTGCCATGTTATCCCTACAGTTAAAAGCTATCCCCATATCATGTCCTGAGGGTCAACAGTGCTCATTTCCACAGACAGTTCGGGAAACATCCTCCTCGAGGACTACACCTACCAAAGGATTGGTGGGAGCGGGGTGGGGATGGGGAGGCAGCAGCAGCACCGGAGGGGGGACAGCCTCAGCAGCAGCACCTGGGGCGACCACGATGGGACGAATGGGAGCACGGGGACAGGCGGTGGGAGCAGCGGCAGTCGGAGGCAACAGCGCAGGAGGGGTGGGCCACTTACGGGCAGGTCCTCCTCCACAGCGGGGAGCTCCTCACTCTTCTCACTCCCATCCGGCCTCCCCCCTCACTGAACAATCTGGGACAGATGCAGCAAGGGAGGAGGAGCAAGGTCCACAGGTGGTGGCCGTCGTCTCGGTAGCCAGTCAAACCCCTAGGCAGTCCCGCCCTCTTGGGGTGATGGCGGGACGTTCCGGAGAGGAACAAATCCCGCCACGCGTGCTGCCAAGAGCTCCGGCAGGAGGAGGGTCAGCCATGACCAACGGAGCCTCAAATGGTGAGAAAGGAAGGGCAGTGGCAGGGAACGGGAAAGAAGTACCAAGCGCTGAAGAAGAAGAGGAGGAGACAGAAGAGGGTGAGGAAGAAGAGGAGGAAGAGACGGAGGAAGGTGAGGATGAAGAAGAGGAAGAGGAGGACGAAGAGGTGCCGGACGCTAAGGCAGAGAAGAAAGTGCCGGTGGATGGGACCCCGGCCGGTGGGACCACCGCAAGTGATTCTAAGCCCCTCGTGCCGACGACCACCTAGAGTGGCAACCAATACGAGGCTGAGCTGATGAGCATGCAAAAAGAATTGAATGTGCTTGTATATTTAAAGAAATACCGATAGCCGCAATAATTAATGCAATGGATCCTTGGATATCTCATCAATGTACTCTATGTTCCTACACTTATGGAATGGTATCATGATTTCTATCGACCATTCTCAATTAATTTCATTATGGTTTCGCCCAAAATAGTGCCACAAGGGCTGGAGCCATCAATGAGAATTTTTGATAATGCTAGATGGCTCAAGCAAGGGATCATAGGGCATCTATAAAAAAAGGGTCTCTCAAAACGTTTTTCTCTCTACCTGTGTGAAATGATATTCCTTATAATGAAGTGTTGAAAATTTAAAACTTATGTTAATATAACTTATCTAGGGAAAATATTCAAAGCAGAAAATGCTACTTTCAGAAGTTTGATAATGCATAGATGTAGTAAGAGTGATAGTATATATCTTCAAAGGAATCTTGGGAGAAATACCTAAAGAATGTTTTAAAAATGAAAAAGAGAGACAAAGTATGGCATTAAATGCTGGAAAAATGCTATGGCACATATTTTGCCTAATTGATTAGTTTCTAGTAATCTCAATAAGAGAAGTCCACTGCCTCTTCAATTTTTGTGTATGCCATGTATTGGTATGCAAATATTACTGCTATCTATAACACTCTAAAGGTAAGAGGAAGTGTTGAATGTGCATGATTTAGATGCTTAAAATATATGATTTGATTGCATAACTATTCTTTGTAAGGAAAATTTACTCTATAAAAATCAGATGTTATGTTGTTTCATACTTCATTTTAATAGAAAAGGATCCATGCAATGAAGCCATTATGAAATTACTACAATATCTCCTAAGCCTTTTGTCAACTGTTATTGAAAGAAACCATTGAGAATTTCTTGCACAAGACTTTGAAACTGCACAAAGATGGAGTTGGAGAATTGTGTATGGGTGTGTTTGTACATTGGTAAAATATAGAAGGCTGTAGTGGCAACATTTTTATGTGAAAAGCATACAAGTATGATATTACAAAAAAAGGGTTCATGAATGTTATGTTACATCTGTTGTTTTCTGTATAAAAAACAGGAAAGAGGAAGGTGTAAATAGTTAAGGGTCCTGGGTTGGGGTTAAGGAGAATGGGAAGGGAAGGATTGGTGATTTTACATGCTTAATATTATGTTGGAGAATGGAATCTGTTTAGACAAGAAGAGAGAATCACCAACACCTAATGATAAGTGACATTGAGCAGAAGTGCCTTGGGAGTGAAATTGTCTGGTATTGGTAAAGAAAGTGATAAAAAAACTGAATTCTCAGAGAAATGTATACTTAAAAAATACATTGAATAATGGAATCCAATGACATATTAAACAAAGTTGTAGGTTTTGGCCAGAGTTACATTTTAAAAATATTGTGGTTATATTGTGTATCATTCCTCCCCTCGGGAAAGTGATTGTTTTGTTGGGTGCACTTTGACTAATGCACCGCAGACTTCAATATAAGTGGAAAATGTTGCGTGAATGCTGGTGAAATATGCTTATGTAAGGTTTTGCACATGCGAAGAATTATTTAAAGAAATCTGCTCATACTGACAGAATAAAAAGCAGCAAGATGCTTCTCAGTTCAGCATGGTGCAAAAAGACAATGAGTGCATTGATAGCCATATTTGATCTGAAGGGATGAGTGAAACTAAGCAATAAAAGTGTTCAGGGATGTTATAGAAGGCAGTTAATTGGAAATAAAGGTTGAATTCTGAACCGAGGATATTCATAGGGGAAAGATTGAATGAAAAACATGTGAGGTTAAAGGGAGGAGGAATAGGCCAAACCATCACTTATGCAACATCACTGCCAGAAGCACCCATTTGCATTTGCCTCACCCTTTGAGGGTACAAAGAAATGTGACCAAACTCATAATACTAATACTGTCCTTTATAAAAAAAAACCCCTAATTTTAAGATGTTTTATTGTTTTTTCTTTATTTCTTCCATAAATCTAAATGAGCATTATGCCTTCCCTGTTCATTTTTCTATGTCTCTGTAGCTTGTTGTGTTCCCTTTTCCTGCTCTTTTCACTCTCGTACAATCCCATTTCTCCTATCCCACCAGGACTTCCAAACTCGGTTCCTCTGCAAAGAAACTAAATGTATAAGAGATGTATCAACAACTGTTACCATAGCGTGTTGTACAATGTACTTCTTCCTTCTCTAGTTACATATATCATTTTTAAGCATGCTAACAGAAATGGTGCTAATGTGGCAAAGAGTGAATGCTTGGATATCAGAGTAAATGGTGACTGCATTAAAAATCTAATTAGGAGAGCTTGTAAAGTTGTTTGCGTAATGGATGTGTTCAATGAAGTATATGGGGGTACATTTTGGGAAAGGCTAAAAAAGAATTGAACTGTTATGCTGATTCATTGACAAACTCCTAAAAACCTATTAAATTAGATAGATTATTCTTAGTCAGCATAATTAATTTTCTAGGTTTATATGTTTGAGAAAAGTGCTTTAGTTTTGCTAATGACAATTTTATTATCAGTTTATAATTTTAAATGGTTGTTATTGTATTTTGATGGACCAGCTTAAATGAGTGTGAGAGATATAATTACTGAATTAATTGATGAGCAAAAGGTTTAAATATTGTGCAATAGATTACTGTGTGAGCTGTGACTCTTAATGAGCAAATGAATTTTTTTTAACTAAAGGGTACTTGGGTGGGCCTACACTGCCAAAAACATAGAATTTTTAAGAACTATAACAGAATGACTTCAGTTATGGTGGCTCAATATTTAAGAAAATGCTTATGATAAATAAGGAAAAAGATTTTTTGCTTATGATCAAGGATTTATTCATGCTACTTTGGCTGAATGGTCTCAAACTATGTTTGATATGATAATTATTCTTTCAGTAAGTATCACTGCCTTTCCAGCTTTATGGTAAAAATTTCTGTTAGTAGTAACATCCCAATAGAAGTTATTCAGTATGTTTGCTAGTTGTATATTGGCCTACCCATGGTTTCCCATTTTTTATACATTTAATACTTTGCATAAAATTCCACATACCCCTTTTCTTTTTACCCCATTCTTTATTCAAGGGATGGAATTAAATGTGTATTTGTATATAAGTAGTAAGCAATGCTAACTTTTTGCAGGGCCCCTTT
This sequence comes from Uropetala carovei, assembly GCA_036926305.1. Classification (NCBI taxonomy): domain Eukaryota; kingdom Metazoa; phylum Arthropoda; class Insecta; order Odonata; family Petaluridae; genus Uropetala; species Uropetala carovei. The sequence continues at coordinate 175,060 of JAXCHB010000085.1, forward strand.
TCTAACATGTGCCTTCCATATATTTTACCCAATTTTCTAGGCAATTATGGTGGCAGCGTTATGAGTTATTCATTGGATGCTAACTTATTTATTGAGTTTACAATGGATTACAAATTTGTTTCTACATTTTGCTTATGGGTGCAGATATCATAATTGTGCTAAGATTTTTTATTTTATTAAAATCAATTCTTACAGATATTCATAAAGGACACTTATATGCAACTCAATATTCTAAATGAAAAATATATGGTTATGACTAACATTGTATTCAATTACAAACAATATTTTAATAATTTATTGAAAACATCTTTGTAAATTTAGTTCCATACACAGAGAAATAGGCTTTTTTATTTTGAGGAATTTTTACATTACTGTTTTACAAGCTAATATTATTAAACAATTTTCACAAACAATAAAAACCTTCTACCTATTTCATAACTTGCTATCTATTTAACCATAAGGCGATGTTATTCAACTACATCAATGATTTGGTCTTTTCCAAGAAACATAGTTATACAATTTTTAAAAATTGTAGATTTAATGAAATCCCATTTGAACTTGTACATGCTTGGAAGATGAACTAACCTTATGTTAAATATAAAGGTTGAAAGAGCCATGATGTTGTACTTTACCTAAGGTCTTTATACATAATTGCCTACTAAAATATTAAACTGAATGGCCACCAAAACATTCCAACAACATCTTTTATAGACCTATTATTCTTTTGTTAAACCTTAACCTTCAGCCTGCATAAACTGTATGAAGAGGATATTTAACATGTATACATTTGTGTGCAGATTATAAATATAAAATGTAAAAAATAATGTGTGTGTGAATTAAATGAGATGTAACTATTTGCTTTCAGTGTATTTTACCTCATTTTTTGCAGATTTTATTGAATGCATGTACCATGTTAAAATGTTGATATTGTATGCAAATTCGTATCAATGGGTACAAAGATGCATTGTCAGCTTGTGTGCACATATCAAGTGATGAGTATTTCTGACTGTGCCCATGAACATCACACCCTCTATTAATAAGTCAATCTTGGTTGAGGGTTATCTCCAACCCATTCCAGTATTTTTTTGGGGTAATGTTATATTCTCTTAAGTGACGGTAACAGGGAGAATTTTTGCCTAGCCTGTATTATGCTCTGTGCCATTTTCTACTTTCTTATGTGTCTGTGAAAGTGTCCTGAGACCTGTTTCAGATTAGTATATATTGTTGTATAGATAAATAGTTATTGTACAGATGAAATGGACTGTAGTTGTTACATAATCATTTAAACAAAGGGCTGTTCATGAAGTTAATAGAATATAAAAAGTAATGCAAGCATAACATCCTATCATGTATAGACTTTCCAAAGAATTTCTATATCCTAAACTGTAGACTTTCAAAAGATTGTGAACCTCTCTTCTCAATGAGACTCTTGTTCCCTATTTCTGTCAAATTTTACCTCAAGCTTTGTTAGTAAGCCATTCATTTCATTCCTTTTGTAACAATTTAATATCCAATGAGCTCGTGAACAGCCCTACCTCCCAATGGGTTTGTTACATGAACCGTGTTGATGCTAATCATAAATGATTTACTGACAGCAAGAATTATGCCAATCCCTGTCAATCAGAGAGTAAAAATGTTAAAGTAAATCTACAAAAACGTTTTCTTGTTCATTTACCCTACACTTTGCGAGTTTTATTTGTTCTACATTTATGATGTTAAAAAATTTCCAGCTACTACTTTTAAAAATAACTGGAGACTAGGTGAATCTAATCAATAAGAATGTGGTAAGATATGCACTTAATTGATGATTTTAATTTATTTGGGCTAATTAATAAAGTTGATTGTTAGAGGCTTCTCAATCAACAAAAATTAATTTAAATGTAGAATGATCAAAATCAAAAATTTATTGGAGTAAGCTGTTATAATTTAAAAATTAAAATTTTACTGAAACTTTTGTTCTTAACTATTATAATTTTTACGTTAAATGTTTGAGTTAAAAATATCGTTATAACAGTTTAAATTGGCATGACAATTTTTCAGACACCACAGCTTAAACTGATTGTTGCGTAGTTGTTTATAGAAACGCAAATAACGTGCACCATAAGTACGAGTATAATGGAGTGGAATACTCCGATGGACGTAAGAGGAAGCATTCGAGTAAAACGGAATTACCGCTCAAGCTTTCCAGATGAAGGCTATTCCAGACGTCCACCAAGTTTTATGAGAGGAAACTTGCGAATGTATAAAAGAGGTATGTTCATTACCTAATAATGGTAACTTGGAGACAAAGTCGTCTTAGCATTAATAGGGTGGTATCGGTATAAATTGTGACGAAGTATATTAGTTATCTGAGCCATGTTTTTTGTTTAAAGATTTATTATTTATAAAATATGTAATTTACGTATAAAATGAAGCAATTGTGGCTTAAATACCCTTTCGTTTATCGAACGTCAATTTTTCCATAGCCAGAATTGGTAAGGAGCTGCCCTCTTACGAGGTTTGTTGGAACTAATTCGATTTTCGCACGATTGTGCAGGTGAAGCCGCGAGAGAATATAGTTATTGGATATATTAGATTTTTAGCGTTTCAAACATTTTTACAACAGTATCCTTAGGGTAAATTGAAACTTGGGGTAAAATTACCTATTCCTTATACATTTACGCTGCCAATACTGACGTCGATATTTGTTAAAAACATCGAAACTTTCTGATGTCAAGCCGCCCATACGGTGTGATGCGGTCAGTTAGCAACTGATGCCGTAGCCATAGACACCGAAGCCGTCACCAATCAACAACAAACAAGGTGAATATATATATCTGAATATTCGTGTGCGTCGGTGCCCCTGTATTGATTGTTAGTAATTTTTGGGGTAAAGTTAGCTATATTTTAATTGTGCCATGTTCCATAGAGAAATATTTGTCGTCTGCTGAGAATTTTATAATATTTCTTCTAAATCCAAGAATCTCGTAGGAGTTTGTATCAAGATGGCGTTGTTGTTTGTGTTATTTGCAAAGGTAATTTCTGTTATAACTTATTAATGGCTTCAGTATATTTGCTGCTCAGATTAAAGAATAAATTTCGGAGGGAACTCTAAGAGCTCAGTAGCATTGGACTATGTAAGAGTAGGCCCATCTTAGATTTTGAAACGTCATTGCATTTTGGATCCTTTTTAATGATTGCTATGATATTTAAACATTTTGGCATCAAATGGCTTAGAACCACTGATCCGTATCCTTTCATAATTTATTGGCAATCGTTTAATATTTTGTGGCAATAGTGATGTTATTGATCTGTTCTTATTGTGGCTCTTAGAGTATTTGATTAATACACTTGCAGAAGGTATACACATTCTCATTTCCTTGTATATGACAATTCCAATTTATGATGTGTATTTTCATGTCAGGGACTTTATTTTATTAAACGGTTTAATAGTTAATAGTAATTCTTAATATTTGGTATGTTAACTCCATTTGTCTATTACTCTGTTGTCTTAAGACAGGATCTCATTTCTTATCTATAGGATACGATGTGATTATGAAAAGGTCACGTTTTAATTATTATTTTTGGTTGAACGTAATAGAAGATCACGAATTTATTTGAACAAATTATGCTGTCCTGTGTCATTAAATCATTAAATTCATTAGCTTTGTGGAGTAGAATCCTAGGTTACGTTTTCATTTCTGAATTTTATCTTGTAAAATTCCTTTAGCTATTTTGCTAGCATCGCGTGCTATGCCACTTATGTAGCTAGTTTTGCTTACAAGCAACGTAATTTTTACAATTTTTGGAGTGTTGTAATTCTGAGTGACATTCAAGTTTTTTATTATTGAGAGAAATTTTTTGTGGCTTATTGTACGATATTTATTTTATTCATGCGCTAACATATTTTTATATGATTACCTTATTAGCCTAAGTTCAGTCAGAGTAATTAGACGTGTCTTTTAAATTCGAAGAACGCTTTTCGATTTTTTCAAAAACAACCGCGCCTCTAATTTCAATGACATAATCTAAGAGCACGTGGAGGTAGTCGAAATTAAATGATTGCTAAGTATCTCGCATCAGCATTATTGTGGTTGTGTATCATTTTGTTTGAAAGTTATGTGTTTTCGTTTTTAATATAATAATACAAAATTGTCGATTTAATTAAAATTAGTATCGATCTCAGCACTGTAGAAGCACTATATCTCTATACTTTTGGCTCACATTACAATTTTATGTCAGTAGTGCTGTATAGGTTATTTTTGTTTACGATGCCATTGAATAAGTTTCTACGCATTGATTTCAATGGATAAATGTATTTAAGCGCATTATAAGAATATTCAGAAAAGTCAGAAATTTCCTTTTTGTATGAAAAGCTATATTCAAAAGTGATTTATTCGATACCATTATTTTGGGCCTAAGCCTTTTTGCGCTGACATCATGCTAACTTTAATGTTCCGTAATATACCCTTTATATTGGTGTTTTTCAAAGCGCGGGTTACGAACCAGTACTGTCTCAAGACTACTAAGGAACAAGTTAGGAAAGTGTACATACATACCTGTACGTAAGAGAAATAGCGTTTAAAGTTCTTTTTTTCGTCATAAATAATCCATTTTCTTCCTATTTAAACATATTGCATGTACACGTAAGGAAATTAAACATTGTTTTTGAGATTGTTTTTATGTTAGCAACAATGAAGTAACCATGCAAGAAATTTCAGGTTCAACTCGAATTAAGACGTATGATTTTCTTGATAGATGCTACTCCGACGATAAAAATGTATAGGAAAAGAAATACTCTAATAGTTCTACAACTTTTATTTGAAAAATATTTTGATATGACTAATACTTTCCGAGGTATGACGGAAAATTCATTTTTTGTCGCCAGTAAAGTAGTACCCCTGATTGGCGTACGTGATTCATTTTTGCGATTTTCATATTATCTTTGATTTTAAGTCTTTAATATCAAATTTCATGAAAATCCGTTTGGTAGAAGCCGAGAACGAACATGTGGACGGACAGACAGACCGACAATAATAGGCGCTCACGCTGGAAGCGAAACGCGCCTAAAAAGCGAGCTCTCCAGCAGAGATATATCGAAAATGACAGGTACAAAATTATTCTATTATTTAAATGCCATTATTTTAGTATATACTACTTTATATTGCGAATTAATGAAAAATCAAGCCTAAGAATTTTTTCCTCGCGTTGTCTTTCCTTCCTCTTACAATTAGTCGCGAGACGAAAAGTTTGAAAAACACTGCTCTAGACAGTGTTGAAATTTGTCAGCGCAGTAATGTATTGTTTGTCTTTATTTCGGGACATGAGTAATATATTTCTCTTTTATAGAGAGCTCTTCAATAATTGAATTATTATACATTACGTTCACATTATACCGCGTGTTAAAATTCAGTTGGACCGCTTGCTTACTGACTGACATTTTCGTCGATATTTTGGAAAATAGTGACCTGCGCCGCCATTGAGAGTGATCGAACATATTTTGCACGTTTATTATTATTAATGCGTAAAGTGGCTGTAGTTTCATCGCACTGGCACGAATGAAAGCTCGATTCTATTGAAACTTTCCATTTGATGATTTTGTTAAATCAACCGTCTGAGTCATTCAATCGGTTTGATGATGTGAATAAGGTATCAGCCGCTTAGGGCGGCTCCAGTATATACGGTCACTAATGTCAAAAATTTATTTGATTTGTATTTAGTGACGTTTTGAAAAAATCTCCTTTTATATAGTATAGCGCTGGAAGTATTACGTGGAGAACAGATTTATATTATTTACTGGGAAGTCGATAATACGTACGCATTTTAAATATCGTTCGTTGTTCTTTTAATCAAACGTCGTCGAATAATTGGTGCGCTGTGCTTAGAAGGAAATACGGCTCGCCGTTTTAAGTTGCCTTAGGTGCAATTATTATTCTACAACTTATTGCGTGCTTCTATCTGTATTCATTGAGATTTATCATTGAATATTTAGTGTTTATAAAAAGTTCGACGATCTTAATCATACTTAATGGGAGAATGTTTCGGTACTTGAATTCGTAATGTTTGACTCTTTTCTAGTCTTTCACGTAGTTGTTAGCGTCCTATCTTGTTTAAAATATGATTTATAAATTCGGTTCTGTTGTGATGTTTGTATCTTGGTTCGAGTTTCACATTTTATCATTCGGAATTATTTACACGCTAGCTGCTACTTTAAAACTTCTCCATGAGTCCTCACAAGAAAACATTTAATTATTTACAATGAAAATACAAAATTTTCGTGATAGTGTGCTTTATCTCTCGCGTATGATAATTAACGGTCATTTTTGTTATTGTCGCTTCATCTTTAATGTAAAATTGTACTATTCGTAATTTAAAAAATTATATTTCTGAAAGTATTTGTAGTATATAATAATAATAAGTTAGTGTGTTTAGAAGATTTTATTAGAGTCAAATGTGGAATTGCTTAAACCTATCTTAAGTGGTTTTGAGAAATACCTGGTTAAAAGGGATTTCGAGTTATTTTCTTTTCACTGGTTAATTCCATGAAAAGTAAAATTAAGAAAAATTTAGATATAGTTCAACTTTATGTGAATTGATCGATTAGTAGTCAAGTAGTTATGATTATTCCATTCCAAATCACCTTTTTGTATTATTTTCTTTGTCTGTAATTTTAGATATAAATGTCGTTAAGTTTCATCAAATTGCGGTTTTAATCACGTTCTTGTTGGCACTCTTGCTGCTTTTTCGTTTTATTTTTATTCGATGTTGTTTTTCATGGTAACTTACTATTCATTATTCAGCACCCGTCTGTTGGACTGAGCGTCTATATTTTAAATTGCTTTTTAATGATAGAAAATAATTACTTTTAATTTCGTAATAGGTTAGTTTCACGAAAATGTTGATTATTTATGATGATTTAACAAAACTACGTAAAAACTCATTCAATTAGCAATTTTATTAATGAAATCTTTAGTATTATAAATTAATTTCACCGATCTTTTTTAATGCGTATCACTTTCACAAACGCATTAAGTTTAATAATATTCTCCACGTGGAAGTTGTGTGTTTAAAAAGTTTTACAGTATGTTTGCATGTTTACTACTCAAGAGTTAGTTTTCTAACCTACTCCATTTATTATTTTATTCGCCTATAATTAAATATATTCGCAGAATGAATATCGAGGGTTGTATTTTTATGCAGTAATGCTCTAATGACTCGTTAAAAGGGTTTATATTACTATGTATTGCGGAAATATAAAACTTATTTTTCAATACGAGAACCGTGCCCAAATTTTAAGACATCCTTTATCTGCGAAAAAGCAAAAAAATGATAAATTTTGATACGATTCCTAAGGTCAATGCAATCTAACCAGAGGATTCTTTATTACATACATTTCGTGGTGCAAAAGTTTTTCAGACGTCAATTCAATGTTAAGACTTTATATTAATATTGTGATGTGTTCGGCAAGATTTTTGGTATTTTAGTCGAAACAATCGATTTTGATAACTATAAAATGGTATTTCTGTTTTAGTCAATTCTTATAATTTTTATTTTTCCATGCGTACTTATAACAATTATTTTCTCTGTAAAACTATACGTAAAGGTTTTTTTCTTTTTTATCGATATATGTGTAAAAATGCCATTATTTCAATGCCATTGTTGTAGGACTCGTAGATTTTTCATGTCGATTATATTTAAATCGCTTAGTCTCCTTAGTCTCCTCGTTGCTACTAGAGGATTGTATTGGGAATCTCTGCTCTTGTGCGCCACTGCTTGCCGTGGGCATTGGTGGGACTAAGTGAGCGGAGGATCTCTGCGCTCTACCTTCTTTCATATCTTCCCCTACCACACCCACCGATTATCCGGCCTTATGCCTAACATCATCGACCACTTCCCCAAATCGTTTTCATTTACTTATCTGGCTACGTGGAGGCTAGCTGTTATTTTCCTCTCGTTTTTGGAATGTTGTCATGCTAAAAAATTCATTGTCACGTCACCTTGACACTTGTTGTTGAATTTTGAAGGGAACTTTCGTTTAATCCCATTGGTGTGACTTGAAGGCCAGCTTACGCAAAATTCGAGAAATTATATTCCGATTTGAGCTAGTGTTTGCTGCTCCTCTTAGCATGTAATTTGGTATCGAAATTATCTTAATGCTACATTGTACGGTCACAATGTTTGCTGGTTTTTAGAAGAAATGCTAGTTTTTTTAGAACCGAGATTCAAAGTAACTATAAAGTTAATTTAAATAAATCTCAGATTTTGTGTGTCGATTATATCTATTTAGTTTGAATCGAATAGTCGCCTAATTATCCCTGCTTTATTGAATAAATTAACGTTTGATTATTTGTTTCATATATGTGGGTATGTTCATCTTTATCAGCGTGTGCAAATTTTAAAATTATTCCCTCCAAATATCGTTATTGTTTGTCCCAACGAGTATTAATGTAGTTTTTTTTAGCAGTAGAAATGTGGGATAAATAGCTTTTTTTAATTCAGTGACGATTCCTGGGTAATATCGTTTGTAAATTAGGTTTTGATCCGTTGCTCACAAGCTATGTATGCCTTTTGTGTTATTTTTCGGTGTAATCGTTACGGCTTCCTAACCAAATTAAGGATCACTCGTTTCATTCGCTCCTAATTCCTGGAAGAAACCTCAATAAAATATCTGAATGTTTGTCAGCATTCCATTCGGCCTTTAATGCAGTGTTTTAGCGCCTTTTCAGGTTTGCCCAAATTAATTAAACATTTATCGAGGGAGACCGAAAAGAGATTTATTTTCCTTTGGGTACAGTCACGGTTTATTGAGAAATAATCGTAATTTGTTCCCTTTGTAATGTCTCGCACCCGCTAAATTCTGGCTTCACATTATACTGTCCATTCTAGGTAGCTAGTTTTTTTTCCCTTGGGTACCCCACGTCGTTCCTTGTCGTTCGTATGCCGACTCCCTTGGTCATTAACATTTTAACCTTCTCTTCCGTGACGTCCGAATGCGCTCTATTTCAGACGTCGTCCGTGGTGATTGGTGTGAGGCATTTGGATTTTGGTTATGGGTGAGTGGTTAGATGTGAGAAATCCAGGTGGTCTGGGTAATCGTGTTAGGAAGGGTCGCCGTTGGGACCGGGTATGGAATCTCTCGGAGGTACGAAAATCATCATTGTTTGTAGCATTTTATCATAAGTATGAAGTATAGCCGCATTCATACAGATTTGCAAGGGACCCAAATTTTCGTTGTTTGATAACAACGGGTTTATTGTACTCACTGAATCCCTATGTTTTCGCTAGGGACTTAAGTATATTTCGTATTAATAGGTATTTAGTGCCACCGATTTTGTTTGAAATAAAATTGTCCAGTTTTGAAACATTTATTTTTGGAATTTTTGACGTGTTTTTGGAGAATGGAAATTTCTAGTTTCCTCGTTACGTACAATTAGACTTATTCGTCGTCTTTGCTAAAAAATTAAATGAAACAACTCAGCCTTTTAGTAAAATAAAACTCGCGTGTGAAATAAATGCGACGTCTATTTATTATTTCGAATTATCGTCGCGAGTGAGCACGCTCACGGAAGGCTAATTTTAATTTTTTTTTTCTTTCCATTGCGGTCTAATCAATTATGTTATTTTTGGTTTCTCGGCGACAACAACGCTGGTGCATTATTTCGTCGTCGGATCCGCCGATTTGGACATTAATTATAATGAAGTCATTTTAATCCGATTAACCTCGAATTTTTCCCTTTTATGTTAGAATTTAATTTTCGCGAATGCTTTTATTCGCGAGCATAAATTAGCTACCTATTCGTATATCACGGCTAAAGCTCTCTTTTCATGTCGGAAAAATATATTCTAATTCTCGAGATGCCTAATCGGAAAATTCTTTTTTTCTCTCGATTGGCGGAGTGAGATTATAGGGTGGGCTTTTAATCAAGCCATATATCTCAAAAGATCATCTCTCCGTCGGATGATCCGTTCGAAAGAAAACTAATAATGACGGAGCAAATAGAAGTCGAGCAATCTAAAAAAAAAGGGAGAGCTTGTTTTTTTCTCGTTCTGAGGGGTATTAATATTCTCCCCTCCTAGTTGTCGCATTCGCAATCTTAGTTTTATCCCCCTCTCTATTCACTTTTGTACGCAACGCCCATGCTCATCACGGTCGGCCCTCCGTATCACCCCTCCCCCCCTTTATACTCCCTCCCTATCTTCCTCTCCAACCCCCCTCGTTTAATACCACCGACCCCCCATCATCGTTCCTTATCCCTTCCGTCCCACCTCCTCCTGGTCTCTTCTCTCCGCACGCGCCGTGCCGGCCTTTCCCGCCCAATGCCACCGCTTCTCCCGCCGCCAGGTGGCGTGGCTCCGCGGTGGAAGTGGCCTTTCCCCCCTTCACTCCTATAATGGACTCTCGCATCCACTCCGCACTCCCCCACTCTTTCTCCCCAATCCTCTCTTCGACTTTACCTCAGTCTTCTTCCCCCTCCCCACGCGCACCTCCTCCTACCTTACCCTGCCCCTTCTCACCGAACCGTAATCCCTCATTTTCCTCTCTCCTTTGATTTCTGGGAATGAAAAAAGGGCGGGATCAAGAATTTCCATAGGTTTATTTTTTTCGGATTAAATTAATTTTTCCTTCGAGATGTATCGATGAGGAAGAGGTCTGTCAGGTGAGTTTCTTGTAATTTGTCGCCGCTTCGTCGGAAAGAGGGGATGTGTGTTTTTTTCCCGTCGGGTTGGGTCTGCGCTATCGGTGGGAGAGTTGGGGGAGGAGTGAAGAGAAGCGGCGGACATGCAAGGCGGGCGTGTGCCGGGCGGAGGGGGGCACGTGTAGCCTCCGAAAGGCGTCGTGCCTCCGGGTGAGGTGGGAGAGAGAGAGAGGATGTGGCGGAGTGGAAGAACAGGGTAGGAGAGGGGGCGTACGAGCCGTATTGATTGATTTAGGACTAGGGCGGATGAGGACGGGGGCAGTGAAGCGTCGGTGGTCCCGTTGTCGGCACGACTCTCTCCCTTTTCACCTTTCACCCTTGCTCTTCCCCCCTCCCTCTCTCCCTCTTTTTCGACCCTCCTGCCCACACCCTCCCCGACTCCCGCTTCCTTTGCTCGAACGCGAATCCTGACGCCGGAAATGATGTCGCGGCGTCATCGTTTTGCCTCGGTGGTCTCCGGGAGATGGTGCACTTGCGTGGGAGCCACCGCTTCTATTTTGTTTTTTTTTGGGGGGGGGGGGGGGGGAGGGGATGTGGTGGGTGCCACAGTGGCCCCGTCACAGACCCTTTTTATTCCTCCGCTCCCTTTCTCTCTCTGTTTTTTCCCCTCCCGGAGGCCGGGCCCTTCGAGCGCCTCGTTCACGCCACCGGAAGTATGCCTCACCGTCACGCGAACCTCTTTCCAATTCTGCGCGTGGGTGGTTAAAGTCGGCGACTCCAACGAAATTACTCGCCGGGCGCATTGGAAGGCGAGGCGTGCGGAGGAATAGTTTTGTTGTCGTGGGGGGAGTTGGGGATAATCTCAATTCTCGTGGTTTTCTTCCAGTAAGTGCCCTTGACGAGTTTAGTGCTTTGTTTTTTTTTTTTCGCTTTTAAGACGAAGTTTGAAAGTGAGATTTTTTAAAATAATTTATTTTTTGCCAATTTGTTTTATTTTTGTACGAGTTAAAAAGTCAGACATGCTCAGAGTATTAAACCAAATTATTATCATCGCGCTTTAAAAACAAAATATAAAATTTCAATTTTCTTCTGTGCCGAAAACAATTTCTATTTTTCTTATAGATTCGTAAACACTACTGCTTGTTGCTTAAAAATTCGTAACTATGGCAATAATTTTAATAAATATCCTATTCGAATTTTTTCCTGTGAAAAATATAGGTGAATATAAAATTATTATGCTAATACGAATTAATTACTGGGATATATATGACAAACAGCTAGATTAAATCGTAATTTCATTTGCATAAATGTAGATGTATCGCACATATATCCTTTTACGCCATAATGGATCAAGCATTAACTGTAGGTGTGGAATGGAAGTAAATGAGATCCTTTTCATTTTTTAATACTGTCGAGAAAAATTGCCTTAGCTTATTCTGCACTTAATTGGTTTCCTTGCAAATGAAATGGAAACCACCAAGGCTCCGTAGTGCACCTTCCTGGTATCATAAGAGAATTAGGTCTGATTTCACCAAAAATATTTATCGCGTAGTTTTGGTGTTGCTACTTAATTTTCAGCCCTACCTCTTTGAAGATTAATTAATTCGAAATGAATAGTCGTGTTTGTAACAACTCAAAGTCGATTATTGAAGGCGCTTATTGTCGATCGATTCGAATCGCGGAAGTGTAAATCGGTAGATTTTTACATATAATAAATTGTGAATTATTTCTCCGATCTAGATATTGTCACGTAATTATTTTATATTTACGACCGATTTGTTTCCGGGTTGTTTACGTAATTCCCTTTGCTATTCCTTCATGTCCATCTTTATAGTGACATGGGTGATTATCCGGCGCGCTTCTTCTTTGTCCGTATTGATTAGCAGTCCTTGACATTTTCACTCCATTCTCGTTCATACAATCTTCAATTGAGGTTAATTTTTATTGGCCTCTTTATGCTGCTTTTCCTTGTTCGATTGTGAATGGTACGCAGGGTTATGTAGCATCGCTTGATCTTCCTTTGTTTATGGATTTTAGCTGTAAAATCGAGTCTCATTTATGACAACAACCGTATACGTCCTTGATTAACGCTAGGTTAAATGTACTAAGTGTTGGGAGGCAGAAACTTTTCCTTCTCCCATGTCATGTTTGAGTTTTATGTAATCCGCTCATGTGCTCCATTACCTCGTTTTATAGGTTTTATTATCGTTTAATGCTTAATGTACGTGTATATTTTATCTCAGTTATTTTGATGAATATTATGTATGCGCTCATAAAACTTGTCCGTGTATCAGTTTAGAGTTTTCGAGCAAACTTCTGAAAGCATTACCGTATGATTCATGTAATTTTGCATCTGAGGTACTTTCTCGTTTTTTACCCGCTTCCTTTTAAATACGATATATGACTTTTCATCCGTAGAGTTCTCAATTTATGCCGTTACTGATCTTATATCATAGTAGTAATCGATGGGATTTTTACATTTTTACGTCCTTCGGCCCTAATCTTGTATTGTTTTTTCTTATATCGGAGAATTGAGGGATGATGCGCAGTTGACATGAAAAGCAATACGGCACGAACGCCCGCTTTTGGCATCGACATTGCTGGAAAACTTGTCAATATTCTTTCTCGTCGTGTTATGCCAAAGTGGTTGAACCACCGAGAGAATACCTTTATCTCGACCATTTCTCGTTTTTTATGTGTTCTGTCCATTTTCTTTGGGCCTGTATCTTTATTTTTCGAGAACGAAATTGACAGTATAGAAGCTTTGTTTTTTTAAACTCACGGATCTTGTCGTTTGACATCGGGAGTAAGTTACGAAGAGTGAAGTAGCTGGATGATATAAAGTTCTCACAGTATATTTAAATTGATTTCTCAGCCTTCAAAAATAAATGTTTCATTTTAACATATTTCATTTTTGTCTGTATAGCAAAGAAGGTCAGTGGTACCAGGCATTGAAGCTCGGAAAATCTAATGAATTTAAGTTGCAACAACTCGGGTATTTTCATTGCATTTTATAGCTTCTTGTATAAAATCGTATAGTTTCGTATCTTATTAAGAATAAGATTCGAAGTAAAAATAAATGCAGGAATTCAATGAAATTTAAGCAGCAATTTCTTGTTAAGATTCGCAGAAAGCTTAACCAGTATTTGTTCTTTCGGAAATTACTTTTCGTAAGCTATTAGCGAAAACTGATGTTCCTATCAGTTCTTTGATCTAAGTGTTGTCGTTCTGTTAATTTTGTAAACCATAACAACAATGCCTATTCATCATTCACGATCCTAATTTTATCAGAGAATGCTTTATGAGGTTAAAGTGTGCTAAAAAAAACTTTGATGTACTTCAATGGAAGCAGGAAACTTGGTTATTATACGGAATAGCTTTCTCAACAGTAGGAACATTTCGATATTACTGTAAAATTTTACAAGAGAATTCACATCAAGGTTTGAAGCAGTAAGAGACGAGAGTGAGAGACTAAGTACTGCAGCATCGGTTGTATGTTAATTTTCTCTACCCGCTCAAAAAATGCAGTTTCCGGCTCGCCCTCAAATTTTCATTGCCTCATGAATGGAGTGCCACTCGTCGCAAATTAACGTGAACTATCTGATCTCAAATTTGAACCATCAATCAGCCCAATGGTCGGAGGAACTTTTCGCTTCGTTGTTACTCGGGGTAATATATCCTTCAAGCGAGAGAAAATTCATTTCGTGCGAGTACGTGCTGGGTGCTAGTGGAGATCAATAAATGGGTAGACGTAAGAATTAAGACGATTCTCATCAACATTTCCTTATAAACGGCAGAATTAAATGTCACAGAAACGTTTTAGAAAAATATTCCATGAATCATCTCTCAAATTTATTTTCCGTTGGAACGAAAAAGCGCATTCTCAATTTAATAAAAAATAATTGTATCCAAATAATTTTTCATTCTATGCGGTAGATTTTATTTCGATCGACTTTAAATGAAATTTGTTGAAGCTTGGTTACCAATTTTTTTTACATTTACCAGGTATCCCTTTTCTTAGTTTTCCGCCGAATTAGATTTGTTTTAAAACCATCCGGTACTACCATAGCACAAGTACCAGTTCAGTAAATGATATAACGATGCGTTATGAGACTGTGATGAACCTCTATCTAAATTAAAAACTCGTCAAATGTTCTTATTGAACATTTGCTTTATGTCACATCAATCGATGCCTTAGAAGTAGAAAAACTATGTATCTGAGGAATATGTAGTAAGTCTAAGAATTTTATAGGATTTAAGCCGTGCTTTAATTCAGGAGTCCCCGGACTACGGCCCACGCAGTTATTTCAACCGATTCTCCTTACCTCATCAATTTCATTAAAACAATGTATATTCATATATTTGCCAGCTTGAGGTGTCCTGACATATTATTTATGAACTCTAAACGATATTTTTTCGAGTGCGTCGGTGCAATATACTTTTAATATAGGCGTGTGACGCATTACACAAGCAAAACATTCTCAAAGTAACTCTTTGAAATTCACACGTGGCTCGATCAATCATTTGAAAGGTTTTATGTGACCCTTTCAGTAAAAAGTTTGGTGGTTCCTACTTTAGTTGATTTTTCTCCTCAAATGTATTTTACTGATGACAGTACGTAAACGTGTATGGATTGAATTATTGCGGAATTGCTGCAGCGGAAAGTTTCCGAAATAAAGGTATAACCGGTAATGTGAAGGGTTTTCCCATACTCGGTGCTCGAAGTGAGACGTCTTTTTAGTATTTTTTTAACGTTTTCTGAAGCTCCATTTTTGTACGTACGCAATTGTGTATTTTTAAAATCAATTCAAGTTAGAAAAAAATTACCTTCGTTAATATTGCTAACGATAATGCATTTATGCTGCTATCATTTCGTTTGTTTCACCGTTTTTGTATCTAGCACGTCATGAAAATAACATTGCACGCCAACACGCGCTCCAATGTTTAATGTATTACGGATTTATGCAGTGGAAATCGTCAGTCCTGTGTTCATTTAGTTCCACGTTCCGGAATGCCGTTGTTTATCGATTCGCATTTTGAACTTGAGGTATAAAATACCAGTGATGAAGTTATCGATAAAAATAAAAAATTAAAATTGTATTTATAGGAAAGTTTAATTGTTAAGAAATTAGGAATATTTAAGCTCGAAATTTGTCATATATCTAGAAAGCTTAAATGAGTTTTTCATATATATAATTTAGATAAATTTTTCATTTAAATGTAAGGCAATGCCTGCGCGTTTATTTTTTAAAATGTTTAACTGAGCTCTTTATTAAGTTATTAACGTATTGCTACTTGACATTTTTTCTTACTACGTAGAAACTGCCTTTTTGACTTTTTAAATTCGACTTTAATAATTTGAAAACTTTCCACTAAATTTAAATGTAACGATTTAACACGCACGATGGAACACGTCAAGTAATTTTTTGGTTTATCTATGTATGTTCATTAAAAAACCAAAAGAATCCAGGCTAGATAGGATTGTTCTTAAAATAATGATATAGACGAGGAAGTTGCATATATTTTTTCTACTATTCTCCTCGTGCGGTACTTATTTTCTTTGGTTTCATCTCGCGAGTTTCACGAGTTCGACGTTCCCTTTTGCATTTTTTCCTCCATTCCGTTCACATCCTTTTCCTTCCGAACCCGTCGCAAATCGAATCCGTCAGACGGACCTCCGGTAATGCGCGGGTAATTCGAGTCAGAGGGCGCAGCCGCCTCTTGGCGTGAATTTGTCTCCGTATAGCGAAATCTCTTCTCCCTTTTCACATCCTCTCCGTCTCTTCCACCGTCTCTCCAAGCCGCCACCCCCTCGCATTACTCCCCTATCCAATTCCGCTTTTCGAATCTCCCTTCTTTCCTTCCCCACGACACTGCACGTGACCCACGGACGAAGGGCATGCTAACAAGGACTCGACGGCTGAGTGCCCTCCCTGTCGAGAGAACCGATACTGCCGTTCGATGTTTGGAAAGTATTGGCGTTTTTTTTTCCTCCCTCGTAAAGCCTGACGTCTATCGCCGCTGCTGCGGTGCCGCGATACGCCGATGTTTTTCTTTTGTTCTGCCCGGTAACGGACGTCATCACGGTCAGTTGATAAAAAAAGAAAAGGATTTCGTGTCTACGTGACGCTGTTGGGATGTGTCGGCAGTGCGTTGAAAGGTTGGACTTTAAACGTGCTTTTGTAGTTGATTGTTTGTGTTCCACTTACGTTTTAGCGGTCTTCTTGCCGAAAAGTAATTGTTTCTTGCTGCGTATATCGTAGTGTTTGGATAGCTTGAAATACAACGATCTTTTCTTCTCGTCTTTGGTTCGCCCGCCTTCCAAAGTTTTGCTTATCAGCCAAATTTGGATTCGTCTTCGATATCTGGAAGACGTTGGATTTCTTAAAAATTTCCTGTCGCAGTAATGACCAATTTTATGTGGCGGTCCAGTTTTAGCTTGTGTATGAGCGGGGCAAACATGATTTAATTGTGTTCTTGTAGACGATAAAAATATCTTCTGTATTAGAAAATATTAGCGTATATGTCCGTCATGTGATAAACAGCAGCTTTACAAAGAATTTTTACATTCATATACTTATTTAAATTTTGTGGCCAAATGAAATAAACGAAAAAGTTTTCCGCTTGGCTTCGATTAAGTTTCCAATACCGCAGCGTAGTGAGGAAATATTTCGATTTTTAAACTTAACAAGATTCACCATTTTACTCTCATTACTCTTATAGCGCGTTTAATTGATTTTAAAAATGTCATGCGACAATTAAGTGGTTTCGTGATCGTAATCATAATAATTCAAGATGTGTTCCTTAGCTAAGCGTTTCTTCAAAATAGCCTAAAAAATAAGTACACCATTGGCTTACAGAATAAATGTTAATTTTTTAGTGGATGAAAAAACGTTCCTTGAAATCGAATCCTGGACTCTATTCAGGGTAAAAATAACGAAATACGGAAAATAAACAAAAATGAAATTCCATAATTAATTTGAAATGGCTAAAATAATAAAACGAATATAATAATATGATCCATTGATTTGCTTCTCTATACATAGTTGCAAAAAATTAGATTCAATTTATGTAGCAACTTATTTCTGAAAGTACCTTTTGTATATTTCATTTATCAATATATATTTCCACACATATGTTTGCTGCCTAACATAACTAAAATTTGTCTTGCAAATTTTCTGAAATTGAAAAACTCTTCTTCTGACAGCCTTTTATAAAATTCAGCAAGATAGTTTTTTAATGTCTTCATCTGCTTACTGCTTGAAGTTCAGTTAACTCCATTTGAAGGTCATTTGTAATCGTATCCACTGGTAAAGAAATTGGGTTTCCAAACAGATTAATATATTACGTATGACATATCTTTAAAATCTCCAAAGGGCCTGCTCATTCGTTCCTTTAGCAATTTAATTGTTCGCAGAAAGAAATCTTTGGAAAAACGTTTTTGCAATTCATTTGCTTTCGATAAATTTCGGCATACCTTATAATGGACAGGATTATTCTCTGATATTTGGTTTGGAAAAGGGATACTTTCATTTCAAAAGCCTTAAAATAAGAAAACATATCACACACCGATACATATATTATAGCTTGAGATTAAGTTCATTTATATGTTCTATCAAATTTGACGAAAAAGCAAGTTTCTAAACCCTAAGCGTATAATTAATTTCGGGAACTCTATGGCCCTTCTCTGACATGAAAATTTCAATCCCACTTCTTAAGTGAAACAAGAAGTCCAGGGTAGGACTTATCCCAAAGTTGACGTATCCAACTGATTACTCATATTGACAGGAAAAGCATTTTGCGAATTTGCAATAGCAGTGACTTCTTCCTTTTCGCTTCACAGTTTTACGTCGGAAAGTATTATGAATACATTCGGATCAACATCCATGGCTGAAGCGTAGTCGACTGGAAAATTTATGTGCTCGAACCAAGTGTGGCAATAATCGTCTCCATGACAAAACTTCAATAAAATGCGATTTAAAACGCTATCGTTTACTAGAAATTCAAGGAAATACGATCGACTATCAAAGTTCTGCGATATGAATTAGAATCTACGTTCTTATCACCTCTGAACAGTCATCCCGCTCTGATATCACAGGTGCAATATAAAAAAAATCTGCACGATGGATTTGAGGTTTCCTATGTAAATCAAATAGGACGTTCTTGGAATCGAACTCGGTAGTTCAATCTTCGCCAAATAAAATATGACGCACGAGCCGCATACTGAGTTTCATGAAAATTTCACAATGTTATGTTTCCTTTGGAAAGCAGCCTAAAAATCGGCTGAGAGCTTGACTCAGCCGGCTGATCTACGAATAATTAACTACATCTCCATAAACTGCTTCGATCGAATTAACAAAATTGTCTGAGGTCGTTTTATCGTATGAAATTTACAGCTGATATTACTATTTTTATTATTTCATAAAAATTAAATGCTTTTTGTACTATACCTTGTTGGTAATAATGCAACACCGTTGTAGTGACCCCTTTATTCCAATTTGCTGTTAACTCTGCCATATTATAAAACTAGGCAATTCAATCAAGGTTAATTCTATTGCAGATTCTAAGATTGGCAATCACCATTGTAATTCACCATCCTGTTTTCCCAACACGTCGGTGATTTCCTTGTAATTTATTTATTTGTTCATTTTCAATTGGCTCATAAACAGCACTTTACGGCCTTTTACAATAGCGCAACGACTATAACAAAGACGAACACATGCGACCATGCCCTCGGCAGGATTTTATTGGGAGCTAGACACGCTAACCACTCCTCTATCAAGGCCGGCTAATTAAATTTGACCAAAATATATGTATTATTGAAAATGAGACTTCGTGTGCCCCGGATAGTTTATTGTCCATTTAATTTTGACTAAGGTGATATTGACTTCGACCACCAATTCTAAAGGGTTTAGTTTTCGGAAAAAATCAATAAGTATATTTCGTTCGTTCATTCGCGTTCCTTATTCACGATAGTAATGATTCAATAGCATAGTGAATGCGACGTGGTTAGAAAATACAACCAGTTACCATATAAATATATCGAAGAAAAATACTACCTTTTAGAGTCACATACGACGAAAAGAAGCCCAGAACGCAATCGTAGAACGACAAATAAAGAGAAACGGGGGATATACTATAGGAAGGGGCGGCCCGAGGAATTTTGGCGCTCCGGGCGAGATAGCACTGCAGCGACCCCCTCCGTAAATGTTTCTTGATATATTTACAAAACATGTTAATTTATTCATCGCTCTGTAAAACTTATTGATAATGAATGAATAAAAGGAATTACATCAAGAATCCAGCCTGTTCCACGATTTAAATAAGTGTCCAATATATATTCACTTGCAAGTAAAGCACAGATACATGAATGGGATAGCGCCCCGGGCAGCCGCCCGGCTCGCCGGTACCTCGGGATATAGGACACCATAAGACACGCTAACTCGGAGACTTTCAAGTTCAGTGATAACGATTTTGGTTGGCCTTCAACTGAGAGACGAAAAGTAATCGATGACCGACTCTTATTCATTTTGTGTCATTTCAGAAATAAACCTACAAATTCAACACATTCTCCCGAACCATTTGTGGTGGGATGGCAATTATGTTGCCACTTTTTTTGTTCTAAACACCACAGTTTTTCGCCTACAAAATTCAAAGAACTCCGCTCCTCTTTTTGTCGTCTGCCTGCAGTGTGCGAACAGGTTGAATGTAGCAATATATTTGCCATTCCGCCAGTAATAATTTGGGATGTCTCGCATTGATAAGAAAAAAATATTCGGTTTTAAAAACATGCTTAGCGTTTTCTGGAGTGTTAGTTTTATTTCAATAGGGAGCAGGCAGTAAGTTTTCGCGTTCGTATTCTTGTATGGTCTAGTGCAGGGATGGCAAATACGCGTGCGATTTTGCTTGGCACGCGTAAGCTTGTATTTTCTGCGTAAAATGTGAAGTTTCTTAGAGAAGCACGCGAAAAAAATTCTGATGATTTAATTACGTTCTTGGCACGCGAGACAAAAATCATTTGCCATCCCTGACCTGTTGTCTAGTTAATTATTGCGTGATAACGATGCCTTCTTGACGTATTTTTCAAATAGCTTCCCTGGCCAAAACTAGTTTGGACAGGACTGCCGTAGTGGATTCTTATCGATCTCTCTTATTTAAATTATTATTTTTCAGAAACGCCTTTTTCCTGCCTCCTTTTTACTTTCTGCATACGTAGTATGGGGAAAGTATTGTGATCACGAAAAGAATCGACTTCGAGATTTCAACGGAAATACACGTTTTGAGGTCCCTAGAACACGTTTAGACTATTTTCGGAATGATGTCTGTGTGTGTATGTGATTGTGGGCGCTCTAACTCAAAAAGTACTTTCCATATCGTTACCAAACTTCATATATAACACTTTAGCATGAGAACAAAGAAATGATTAGTTTTTGGACTATAACTGTTAACCGGAAGTCGAGGTTTATTCGAAACCCGATTCGGTTTTTGCGATATTTCTCCGTTAAAACATCATTATTGTATATACAATTCTATACAAAGTTTATAGAGAATGTAATTTCCTGCAACTTTCATTTGAAACAATTTTCCATAACAGTTATTGTTTAGGAATTATTTATAAATAATCGGTTTTCGGTTTCCGTCAAATATCTCCTTAAAAACGTCGTTATTGGTAATCTTCGTGAGGACCAAAGTTGTAGAGAATAGTATTTCTTCCAAGTTTTGTTTGAAACAAATTTTCGTAGATATTTTGCTTATTCGTAAATTTCCAGTATACAACGCCACCACCATGTAGCGGTGAATTCTGTAAACATATTCAAAATATACCTAATTTACGGCAATAAGGACGACTGTATTCTTTTACGATACGAAATAATAATTTTGCCTCATAATGCTATTCATGATAATTTAAATATCTTACCCCAGACATGGAGAAAGTCATGTGTTGTCCACATCAGATTTTTTGATATTTCATTCTGGATGTTAATTTAATGTTTTTTTTTAGATATTGCATAGTGTAAGCTTTGAATATTGGGTTAGGTCCAAAATAACGGGAAATAGGTATAAGCTTTCTTTTTATCATTTATTGAATAATCAATAAAACAATGTTTCTCGCCGGAAAGTTGTTTGGAATCATAAAATAGCCGTGATTTAATCTTCACTTTTATCCTAAATGTTACAAGGCCCGCCCACATCCTTCAAAATATTAGCGATCCCTTACAAGATGGCATGAAAAAGGTCAAAATTAGTGCAGATGATAATAGTGAATTAAAAAAGAGGAAAGTGATTACTTTAGAAGTTAAATTAGATGTAATTCAAATATCGGAAAATCGGTTTCGGTTTACGCGGTTTCGGTTTACTCGACAGTTTTCAGGAACGCATTAATCGCGTAAGCTGCGGGAGTGATGTAGTTGGAATTTGCCTTCTGATCTATGCGTCACTTTTTCTACGTCTACGTCATTTCTTGCTTTCCTGTAACTCTGTGCTCAGGTCTTTCGTATCCTTGAGTGTAGGCTAGAGGCAGCGCATGTAAGTGGTTTACGGGTTGCTTTATAAACATCCTGCAGGATGCGATCCTCTTGAAACACGACCTCATTTCGACCCCGCCGTTGCATTTGCGCTCCCGCCGTACAATGCCATAGAGCTCTGAGCTCTGGGTGCTGTTAAACCGTAACATTTAGCAAAAATCACAGTTTCTTTTACAGCAGAATTAATAGCTCGGTGACCCGGGGCTTCCACCCAATGAGCTGGGAGAGAGAGAGAGAAGAGAGATCCCCTCTAAAGCTTAGCGAGGATGACGGTGTTGTGGGCACCTAGTGTGGGGACGCCTACGAGTAAGAGCTTTTCTTGGAGGTAGGGGTTTTAGGAGAGGGGTATTGGATGGGTATAGTTCGTGTGGGGAACACGATCCTCCCTTTGTCCCTCGCAGAACCCAACTCTAATCTCAAGCTCTCGCTAGCAGGATGGGCGCGCTTCTACTGATCTCCTTCGCTGCCAGCACTCCATTCTCTCTCTCTCTCTCTCTCTGCCACCCTCTAGCCACCGTCTCCCTTTCTGCTTCCCTTAATTCTCTTTCTCTGTTCCCCTCCCTACTCGAGTAACCTTTCTTTCCTCGTAGTGTGCTTGCTTTTAAGGAAACGTTTTCTTCTTCCTTACCGCTCATCCCTTGCCATTCACCCGCCTCCTCCTCCTCCTCCCGCCTCCTCCTCCCGCCTCCTCCTCCCGCCTCCTCCTCCTCCCGCCTCCTCATCCTCCCGCTCACGTTCCTCTTCAGAATAAATGCCTCGATCCGATTTCTGGGTCCATTGTGTCGATGCTCGTGGAAGGACTTAAATTGGCTCCCCGCAGGCTAGCAATTGCGTTTTACCTTTCGTCAGATTTATGCCAGCATCTACCTGCCGTACAATTTTAAGGAGCTTTACCCTAATCTTGGAGCAGGATTTGAAACGTTCTGCCGTTACGTCGTTTGTGTTTCCAAGTCGAGTCGTGCGATGATCGAGCGACGTAAGTTATTTCGCCGAATTGGCAAAAAAACGTCTGATTTGCAACTATAATAACAAAGTTCTATATTTCTTGTGTGTTTCATAGTTTAATCGCTTATTTCAAATTAGAGTGTGATCTAACATTTTGTTGCCGCTGGTTAATGAGTATTTTGTAAATAGTTTTGTGGGCTGAGAAGATCCTTTTATTGATTATTATAGAAACTTGCGTCAGTACTAAACTCAGTTTAGCAATGTTCGTAAATTTAAGATATGGGGTGGCTTATTTAAGTAATTGATTTATCTATTCTAGTCCAGTCTTTATTCGCATTTATTTAGCAGGCGTTTATGAAATATTTTTTCTAGTTTTATAATAAGTATTACAATACTATTGGTCTTCTTGATTCATATCATATTGCCATTCAAATAATTCGTGTATTGGAATTTTTACTGTATGTACTTGACTAACATTTTATCGATGTATTGTTTTATTTTCGTATCGCATGTGTTTTACATTTCGCTTAATTATTCTTAAGTTTTCCAATATATTATTCCAATAACGCGAGCAAAATTTTAGTTTTTCCTATGTGTACTATACATATTTCACACGTGTCAAATTTAGAAATGATGTACAAGAAGTTCTGGAATTTTCCCGCAATTATTTCATTTGTTTGTAGTCATAAGGCAACAATAGTAAAATTGAGTAATCAACTTTTTAATTCCCCTGATGAAACATCGCCGCTCATTCCGAATATAACGATGCATTTCTCTGTTAATTGGTTGAAGCTTTCGCGGATGCTTGTCATGCTGAAATTATGTTTTTTTTTGGTTTATCCCGCGTAAATTTTTTGCGTTAAACGCCAACGTTTCCCCTCCTTTGCCGGAGATAACCCGAAAAAACATAATTTCAGCATTCGTTTCTCTTGTTTACCAACAGCGCTTGCCGTGAATTATGAATGACGGAAAGTTTTTTTGCTTAGGTCACATATTCGATTGTGATTAGTTTCTGCCATCTTTCGCATTTGCTAATCACTCTCTTTGAGGGCTAAATTCTTCGCGTTCTCGTGACCGTTAAACGTGGTTACCATTACCGCATAAGCCTGGGTCGCCGCACGGTCGATGGTCCTCCTTGTGACTCCCGCAACGCCAACGGGTGGCACCGTGCTACCTTCTCAACTCCCCATTCCCTTCTCCAAAGCTCACTCTACTTAATTTCTTCTTAATTCCCCTCCCCTCCACCGCGCAGTCAACATCCTCGACTCATCCCTTTCAAATCTCTTCAATTAAGTCGTCCGATTCCGCTCATCCCTTACTTAATTAAGCGAGAAGTGTATCTTGTTGAACATAATTTCGTAATTGCTGGGATTTACGGTAAGACAGTTGAATATTTCGCAGCATTTCGTTCGTAGGAGGGTGTTATCATTGTGTGATAATTAACGAGTTTTATTAGGGTTTAAGGTAATTAGACTCGTCGTTAGTTTATTTTTTCTTATTTTTTTATTATTTCATAAACAGCACCATACCTACGGCCTTTACAATGTGCGTAAAAACAATAACAAGGACGAACACGCACGACCATGCCCTCGGCAGATTTCGAATGTGCATTAGGAGTTAGACACGCTAACCACCCCTCTTCCGAGGCCGGAAAATTCTAAAAATAATGGAATAGAATCTACTTTCGGTGAACTACCACGGCATTGTAGCCGAAATGCACAGCTGGATTTTTTATAACCTTATTGCGGCTATTGGAGACGCTTAAGATAATTAATTTTTTCAATCTTTACTTTCTCATATAGTACGTAGTATATAAAGAAAGTATTGTAATTGTATTGTAAAAAGATGGCTTTAGGGATTTTATCGGAAATACACGTTTTAGGTGTCCTAGAGACCAAAAAAAGTTGTTTTTGCCATGCCGTCTGGCAGTCTGTGCTCGACTCTACAGCCTAAACTGTTCAACGACATTGATTCATATTTCGTATTTAGGCCAAGTATTATCCAGAATATAAACTACAAGGAGATTAACTATATAGCAAAATGAGGGTAGTCTATTATTGTATATTTTCACACAATACTGATTTATTGAAATGTGGCTCCTACAATTTTGATTAAATTTTACTCAGTTATAGAGCATGGAGTCATAAACAATACTGCATAAGCCATATTTAAAAAAAAACTATATATCGTCCAGCGACATTGTAATATATCGATTTTTACGCCCACTTCCCCCCAGTTATCTCAACAATCTTCGTCCGGCAGTAATGCTTCATTGCCTGTGTGACTTCGAAAATCCACACAATACTTATTTCTGTATGATATGATAAGTTATTAAGTTTGATTTTCCCTGATTATCGATGCATTAATACCATTTTCATGCAGAAAACATTTTTCGTGGTGTTCCTTCCAGGCAGGAAAGAGTGAAATGAAACCAGATGCATACGTGTGTGAGAAACTTCGTGTAATGTTCATTGTACCCATTTTTAAAAAATATTTAAGTGCACATTCTTAAATATTTTTTAGCCATAAGACGAGATCGATAATTCTGTAGTTAACCGTAGGTACATACTTGTGATTTGTTACTTTGTTAAGATATAATTTCGGAGAACCGACTGCTTGCATAAATATTGACGTGTCATTAACGTAACACGGTTTTATTTCTCTCGGGAGGATTATTTTCACTTTAAACAGGTTCTATTTACTTGCATAATGAAAGGCCCGTTTTTATTTTTTTAGCAAAATCTCGCTTTTGAAAAGGATCGCTTCGTACTCGTAGAAATGATCTTCGCAAAACTCACAGGAAAGTCTTATATTGCTTTCCTGTCGAATCTATTTGCATTATTCATACATACCTGCCATCAAAGAGGCAGTCGGCGTTTTAATGCCGTATAAACCGATGGAGCGCATTTGAAAAAATGTTTTAATATACATCTCCAAATTAAAAGCCTATCCCACTAATGCTCAGCCTTCCCGCAATCATCATTTCTTCTTCCTCTCGGACGTTAGCTCGGAATTATCACCGCGACTTCATCCTTTTCTCTCTACCGACGTTCCCCAATATCGTACACTCGACCAACCTTTTGCTTTTATGAATAAGCTGGAATCAAAGAGACCGTAATCTAATCTGAACGGTAACCCTCGCTCCGTGCTTCGCTCGGTTTCCACTTCTCTCCACTCCACCATCCGCACTATCTCTCCATCACTCCCCCTCCCTCCCCGTATCCCTCGGGCTATCAAAAAAGCTTGCTCGCAACAACAGGTGAAAGTTTTCCGTCACCCTTTTTCACAGAAATGATTGGGATGGGTGATTGGATGAGAGAATCGGAAGCATTCTCCACTTCTTCCCTAACGGACGATATAACGTCCTCTTTCTCTGTCACTTCTCTTCTCCGTCTCTCTCTGTCAAAAAATATTTAGCATCTCTTTTGGTACTGTTATGCCCATTTGTTACAGACACTGCTTAATGTTTTATAACACTGAACTTAAGCGTTATTTGCAACTAATTCCGAATTGCTTCGAGTCGTACAAACGTTCAATCATTAAATAGTACGCATCGTCTTGGTGTACAAGGTCGAAAACTTAAACTGATTTTGCGTTAAATAGTTTTAAAACGTCTCGAAACGAATGTGGTTTGTTAGTACATCGGGGATATGCCATAAAGAGTTTTAGCACGTAATTCTGTAATTTTTATTTAAAAAAATTCCTTTCAGAAATAGAAATAAATGGCTTGTAATTTCATTTCTGAATGGGAAAATACCGGTTATTGCATTTGAAAGACTTTCACTTTAATTTATATGGATCTATTGTATTCGAGTTGTTACTGGAAGTTTGCTTGTTTATTCACATTCAGACGTGAGACTTTTAATGAGTGGCTAATACTATCACTTGGCTCGTTTGAAAGCACCTTGCCGTTTCACTGGTAAATTCCGCTTTCGCGGAATGAATCCTGTGGACCGCTCTTTGGCAAGGCCTCGGTGTGTGTTTTTGCACGCACACGCACTAGGGACCCGATATATCGCGGAACTCTGTATAATGCGGATTTGTCTTATACCTCGGTATTTTCCCATTCAGAACATATATCCATTATTTTTCTTGTTGTTATTAGATACAAATGCTTTACAAGCGACAATACATATAATACAAAGTAATGAACATTTATATTTATTACGAAATAGTAATAGTCCAAAAAACATGTTAATTTATAGAATATTGTTATTAACGATTACAATATCCGCTATAATTTATTAAGCCTACGAGGCCTTAATAAAATAAGAAAAAGTAATGTATTTCATTCTAGTTCTTTCTTCTCGCTTGTTTACCTTTCTCTTATAACTCCTTTGGAATAAACCTTTTGCAAACGTATACGTTACTTTACCCGAAGTATTTTTCTTTTTGTCGAAACGTATTTACTTTTCGAGTTTTCCAGTGAGTTAATCTGCATTATATTACTGAATACCAACCAAGTTGCGCCTCTTGTTTTTTCTCAGCAAGAGAAAGAAATTTCAGATTTGTCTGGAAAGAGTGACGTTGCATAATTGAAATTTACTCAGAATTAAGAAGCAAGCAAAGTATTCCTAAATTTTAGAAGTGGCTATATGATTTTCATCTCTTGATTATCTATCAACAAATCACTGAATCATGCCTCGAAAAAAGAAATCCTTTATAAATGAGAGACTGGCACAGCTGCATGACTTATGTGTCGTGCTTTTAAAAAAGATATTTTAACAAAATTTTACCGTAAAGACCAGAGTTTACTGTATTTCCTTATTTAGAATCATTTAGATCTTGCTTTTCTCAGGCTTTGCAAAATGGATAGACGTTATTGGAACGCACGACCATAGGCGATGCGTATGACTCCAGATAAAATATATTATTATTCTCATCGCATTTCAGAAGTTAGAGCACGTTTACCTAGGAACCCTTATGCTAAATCGACTCCAACAATGTTCTCAGTAACATAAGATATAAAAAAGTTAGGAAAGTGTACAACGTATCACAAATGGGCGCGTTTCGTGCAGTGGAGTATTAGAAAGAAATTATATACCTGTACGTAAGGGAAATTGCGTTTTAAAGTTCTTTTATTCATCATAAACAATCCATTTTCTTCCTATTTAAAAATAGTGCTTGCACACATAACTAAATTAAACGTTTGTTTTTGAGATTGTTTATGTTAGCAACAATGAAGAAGTAACCATGCACGAAATTTTCTAAGTTCAACTCTAATTAAGACGTTTTTGTTTGATTTTCTCGATAACAGCTACTCCTAGGTTAAAATGTATAGGAAAATAAATACTCTTCTTTACTAGTCCTACAACTTTTATTTGAAAAATATTTTGATATGAGCAATACTTTACGAGATATGACGAAAATTTAATTTTTTTCACCAGTGAAGTGGTACCTCTGATTGGCATACGTGATTCATTTTTGCGATTTTCTTTTTATATTTTATTGTAAGTCCTTAATATAAAATTTCATGAAAATCCTTTCCGTAGAAGCCGAGAACGAACATGCGGACGGACGGACAGACCGACGATACTGGGCGCTCACACTAGAAGCGAAACGTGCCTAAAAAGGCTAATTGATTATGTGATCCTTCCGTATCTCCGGAAAGCTAAATATATTTACTTCTGTTCTAGATCATTTGTCATATGTAAGAGGTGTGACGGCAGAAACCACACGAAAGTTGCTTTGCACGCGACAGATTTTATGAGACATTAAATAACTTGTATAGCAGTTGTCCTCAAAAAGGTTCACTTTACTTTGGTCCGGTAATCTGGTGATAAGCATTTCTTCCTTAATATTTTTGCTAGCAGAGAGCTGTATTCTAGCCTATGGCACATTAGCAGCTTCGTTGGAATTAGTTTCTGACTTATTATTGCTATTTATAGCAGAGACTAGCACCATCGATTTTACCATTATGATCCTCACAACCTGTAGCTCTAATCTTATCTTCATTCCTTTTAGTACTTATCTGCCAGCTTTTACGAAATTCCCACCGAAAATTAGATGCGACGTTTCCTCTTTTGTTAAATGCCGTCTCATTATAATTTTCATGTCGTAATCACCAGTGTGTTACTGTGTCCTCATATTTGTCATTGAATTCATTCTCAATTACATCTTTGCTGGATTTCAAGTTCATACCAGAAAGATCATTTCGCTCGTCATGTTTCATTCCAGGATTCTTGCATCGTATAATATCCGAGCAAGTCGAAGCGTTGAAAATTGTGTGCAACTAGTTTTAATCAAAGGCAAGATCCTTCTAACTTGTACATTACCTGCTGCCAAGCATCGAAGATTTCGCTATCAAATTTGGATTTTTACATTAGTAATGTTTTGTACCGTTACGAGATGATGGTTTTCTTTAAACAAATTTGCTTTAGATATCGGATGATAAAAAATTCTGCGGTTTATTTTAATTTGTAAATGAGATAAATAGTCGCAAATAATCCCTCATTTCATATTTTAATTCCATGTAGTTTTATTCATTAAAGTTAGAACTGGAGAATATCATATTTATGATTTTTATTATAAACTGTAGAGTGCGTAAAGAATATACTTTTAACCATAGGGTATTGAAAAGCCGTTGAATTATTTCGGAATAATGTTTCCTACCAATATGTCAATTAGATATGCATTTAGATTGTTATTTTGTCGCACTTCTGCGTGGAATTCCGGTTTAACAAAGAAATGGAGGATCTTTTACAATGTGGAATAAAAATAACGGCTTGTGTAGGACTACCGATGAATTATTTTTAATTATTTCCCCGTAAGCTCTCTGTCGCACATTCATATCTCGCTCCTTTCCTACGTCAAATTGACGGTTCCTAGCGATAAAGTTATATTGATATCGATATCATACCATATGCTGTTGCGATACAACAATTCTTATCGTATATTATTAGATACCATTTTCGAATTGGCGTTTACGGTTTTTTCTCTGATATGATACGTCCGAGAGTTCATCTTATGTTTATGGCGTAATTCCGTATAAACATTGATCTTTCGGAAACATTGTCGCAAGATATGCTGTCGGTAATACAGTGGTATTTCCTCCCTGAATAACCAAAGAAAATCGATATTTAAAAACCACAGTTAATCGTGATGAATGAGAGACCGGAGTTCATACTTATATGCCGATGATGATGCTACGAATCAAAGACTTATTTAATTTCATTTAGTTTCATATATAAATCTTATACTAAATGCATTCAAATATCCGAAGGTTGTATATCTTTTATCGCGAAGTGAGTTTTGTCGCAACAATTTTCTTCTTTCTCACCGTGTCGGGCGCGCGTTATTCAGTGATTTTTGTCAAATAAAACCTTGGAAATTTTTGCCAAAAACGTTCTTTGGTGCATCTAGTTTTGTGTTCGTGAGCAAACATATTTCATAGCGCTTCGTGATTAAATTACTCGTATTCACCATAACAACAGTTGTTGCCCCTTTTTAGGCGCGTTTCGCTTCCAGCGTGAGCGCCTATTATCGTCGGTCTGTCCGTCCGTCCGTCAGTCCGCATGTTTGTTCTCGGCTTCTACGGAACGAATTGTCATGAAATTTGATATTAAGGACTTACAATTAAAGATAATAAGAAAATCGCAAAAATGAATCTCGTACGCCAATCAGGGGTACCACTTTACTGGTGACAAAACATGAAATTTTCGTCATATCTTCTAAAGTATTAGTCATATCAAAATATCTTTCAAATAAAATTTACAGAACTAGTAAAGAAGAGTATTTCCTTTCCTATACATTTTTAACCTAGGAGTAGCTGTTATCGAGAAAATCAAACCAGAATGTCTTAAATTGAGTTGAACTTTGAAAATTTCTTGCATGGTTAATTCTTCATTGTTGCTAACATAAACAATCTCACAAACAAACATTTAATTTACTTACTTGTGCATGCAGTATTATTAAATAGGAAGAAAATGGTTTATTTATGACGAAGAAAAAACTTCTTAAAACGCTATTTCCCTTACGTACAGGTATATTATTTCTTTATAATACTCCATTGCACGAAACGCACCCATTTGTGATACGTTGTACACTTTCCTAACTTCATTGCTTTATTTCTTGAATCTTGCAAGATGACCGAGTTAATTTCGCAGGACTTAATGCCTCGTGGGAGAAATTTTCATAGAAAACAAATTTCTGGCAAAAGTAAGGGAGCATTATATGTTAGAACGGCTTCTTGTTTCATTTTGTAAAATAATCCGCTCGGCGCATTAAGATGGGAGGAAGGGAATCTCTCATATTCGAATGCTTCTCTCGACTCTTTCATAGCGACTGGGGTTTGAAATAAGGATGATCTATTATGCCTTATTATTATGATGAATGAATCGATTCATTCGTTGTGATGCACTATACGAATCGATTCAAAGGAGTCTATCTAAAGGCTTTTCTGAGTAATTATTTTAAACAATCCTGTAAAATATAGAAAGCCATTTGTGTATGATTCGATACGATATTTTAATATGTAATTTTGTTTGTAATGCAGCTACCAATTCCCAAATTGTTGTTTTTACTCTCTAGGAAGTTCTGACTTGTGTTAAGTTCCATTTTTAGGCACGTTTCGCTTCCAGCGTGAGCGCCTATTATCGTCGGTCTGTCTGTCCGTCCGCGTGTTCGTTCTCGGCTTCTACCGAGCGGATTTCCATGAAATTTGATACTAATCCTTAAGTGGGGACGCTGGCGTACGGAATACCCCAAGTATTTTTAAAATGCTGTCAATTTGTGAAGAATGCTTCATATACATTGTTCTCTTATCTATACTATCTTTATTGCCTGACTAATCGAACAAGTTTTTATCAATCTTTTAGCTATTGTTCTTGAGGAGTAAAACAGACGCAAAGCTATGTGCGTCGCTTCCGCTGTGTTAAACACGCATCGCGATTTGCCTGTAAAAGTTTAAATATTTCTACCACGTAATTTTTTTAGCTGTATTTCTTCTATTTTTACATCTTTGTGCTTAAAATGACGCTTATGTAAATATATTATGATAAAAAATTTTAATGATATAATATCATGTGTTACCTACTTAATATATCTTGAAAATGTAGTTCGTATATAATGTAGAAAATCCTAACAATAACTTCAACAATGAGAATTATAATCATAACATGCATTAAAAGGCTAAATAAACAAAATTTAGAATGAATCTATCGTTTACGTTCGCATTTTCCACACAATGCAGCGGCGCACTCAGTACGCCACGCGACCAGTTGCGTGACATTTTTTGACGCGCCCAGTTAAGGGTTAAGGACTTACAATCAAAGATAATAAGAAAATCTCAAAAATGTATCACGTGCACCAACCAGGAGTACCACTTTACCGGTGACAAAAGATGAACTTTCCGTCATATCTCGTAAAGTATTAGTCATATTAAAACATTTTTCAAATAAAACCTGTAGAACTATTAGAGTATTTCTTTTATTATACATTTTTATCGTAAGAGGAGCCATTATCAATAAAATCAAACAAGAATGTCTCATTTCGAGTTGTACTTAACAACTTAACATAAACAATCTCACAAAAATACGTTTAATTTCCTTACGTGTGCATGCAATATTTTTAAATAGGAAGAAAATGGATTATTTATGACGAAGAACTTTAAAACGCTATTTCTCTTACGTACAGGTGTATCATTTCATTCAAATACTCCATTGCACGAAATGCGCCCGTTTGTGATACGCTGTACACTTTCCTCACTTGTTTCTTATTTTTAATGGTCTTAGTTGTAATCTTGGATAAATTCTGAAAATTAAAGACAATATTTATTCTTAAGATTTCATTGTAATTTACGTTACGTGCCATCTCAATAAACTGTCGCTATTTGAATGCTTTTTTCGTTTTCGAGGTTTTATTAAGAACGAATCGTTTTATTGCATTGATAGCTCCGTAAATTTATTTAATTTATGTTTCAAACCATCTTCATGAAGAAACTGAATGTTTTTAGGCGCATTTTTCCGCTTTAAGACGTCAAAAAAAGAATAAAATCGGATGAATCGCTTCAAACGATTCGATTGTGAATCGAAATATCCGATTGGAATCGATTTAATGATCAAATTTGGCCATCCCTAGTTTGAGCCCGATAGTGCTATGGGGAAAGAACCGGCACAGAATATTCTTGGGATATGTTTCGGCTCCGCCTACCTTGATAAGATAGAAACCTCATTTTACGTTCCTCGTCCTACCTCTCAACCTATCTCATACCTCTTGGCGGAGTGAGAGTAAGAAGGATATGGAGGGAGGGAAAGAGAGTTCTGCTTCGCCTTATCTCGTCTTATCTAACTCTGGCCACCTGTTGACCCCATGCCATATGGACCTTTCCACACACTAGCTATCGGGGATCACCCTTGTCAGCCGTTGCAGGTTCTCTCTCTCCCTCTGACACACTGGACGAATAGAGTAGTAGACATTT
Source organism: Uropetala carovei (assembly GCA_036926305.1). Classification (NCBI taxonomy): domain Eukaryota; kingdom Metazoa; phylum Arthropoda; class Insecta; order Odonata; family Petaluridae; genus Uropetala; species Uropetala carovei. Next base: position 208,563 of record JAXCHB010000085.1, read on the forward strand.
ACATTTTCTTTGAAATCTTATTCAATACGCTTGGGAACGCTCCCGAAGTTCATTTCGAGATATGATGGGTATGCAGTTTGTACCGTCGCGGTAGAATATTTTGATTCGTAATTTTTTTTATCCACAGAATTTAACCTGTATTCGCCTCCATTTATGGTATCATAAGCGTGCGGTTTTCATTCTTTTATTGCGTTCGACGTTTCTGTGGCGTTTTTTCCCGTTTAAATAAACAAAATCATGTCACGAGCTGATATTATCTTTATTCTCGAAAATAACTCGTCCGATATTAGGTTTTCATTTTCCCTGCAGTCGCAAGTTTATGCGATTTTTTTTAAATTTATACTTCTGAAGTCCGACCTTTTATATTCATTCGTTTGAGCTCGACGTTTTAGCGTTTCAGCATTTCATCCCCCGCCGCGTGCGCTGAGCTTTGCTTTAGAAACGCGTGGGAACTCCAGCACGCGGGAACAGCCTGATTTCTATCTTTCGTCTTAGTGGTATCGCTTTTATGCCATCATTCATCCAGTTGACTCACTACTCCACAGTGACACCTCTTCCTATCCCACCCTATGCCTTTCATTTGAAGCTCGTGTATTTTTATTATCTATTATACAATCAGCTCACCGTGCCTTCGGATTTTGACGTTTTGTGCCAAATATCCGAAAGAATAAGTTGCAAACAAAGGTATGTGTTCGTTTTGGAGGCTGGAGGATGAGGTATCAAATGGAGTCGATCTCTATTACGTGTTTATTGTTCTCTTAATTAAAAAAGCCTAAAAAGGCTACTTTCAGTTTTAGTGTTTCGGAAATATTTTAAAACTGTAATTACCATAAATGGTGCGTTTTATTTTGACATGGATATGGCTGAGTTAGCATATGTTTATTATTTATAAAGCGCAGCACAATAGACGCTAATTTCAGGTGTCATTATGTTTCTTAGAAAAGCCATTCGTATTTTCTCCACTTGTTAATAAAAGTTCTTAATATTTTCTCCCATCGCTATTAAAATTGGACCGCATTCATCGACGCAGTTGAATTGTATGGATTTTTATTTCCTTTAACATCGAGAACAAAACCTAATCACCTTTATAGGACGAGCTGGATGTCAAACGATTAGCGTACGTACTCCCCATTGAGGTTGATCTACGAATGAACCGACAAGGTCGAGGAGTTATGGCGCATACATAACGGAAAATGATTCTGTATTTCTCGTTCTATTCAGTCGTTGATTGACCTTTATTCGTCGGTCAACTGCCGTCGGACTCATTTTTATCTTCCTTGGAGCGTCGAAATTTAATTCTCAACACGAGTGTTTATTCCATTTATCGAATGTGGGGACATTCAAACCTCTTTTTTTACATAACGTCGATAATATTGAGTTATATGGCGAAAATTCATATTATGAATCGGAGCACTTTTCTGTTCTCAGCTCTGCAGGGATTTAATGATGGATATTTGATATTTTTAAGTTTTTCTTCTTTATTAATGAAAATTATTTAGCTGTTTTCTCTGAAGCACCGAAGAGTGTCTATTTTTAGCGTTATTGGAGTTCCTTTTAAAATGCGTTGTTTTGAGTTAGGGTTACAATCGGTCTGTGCAATCTATTATCACTTCAAATAAATAGAAGGATGTGAAATTTAGTTTTTTCCCCCCGTTATATTCGACTCTTGCGGTATCCTCTTCATTTTTCCTCTCATATGCTGCGATAGGTTATGTTTGTTGATCAAACAGTCTTCCGTAATCTCTACGTTAACCCATTGTTTGATTTGTGATAAACTTAAAGCATATATGACTTATCGTGTAAATGCGTTCCCATATAATTTTTTTGTGGAATGAAAATATAGCAGTATCTCTTGAGCAAATAAGTGCGCTCCTCTAAATGTTTTTGAAAATAAAAAGACGTTGAATATTTTACATTATTCTAACATCGCTTTTATTTCTACTTATTGTATTAGGTTATTTCCAGAAGGCGTTTTCGTAGTTTAACAATCTTTTTTAAAGACTAGTATCGTCAAATAAATTTGTTCATATGCGCTTGAAATTAGGTACATTTCATATTATTTCAATGATTTTACGTTAGTGGTAACATTTATATAATAGTCCATATTGAATTTTTTTCAAATTTACGTTTTAGGCTTACTAGGCATCGCGAATTTTCGTCGCAGGAAATCGTTACTTGCGTTTCCCATTAAGCTATACAGGTGTTTACAATTTTCCGAAACTTGAGTCGTTTAGGACGTAATTTTTCGAAAAATCATAATTAAAATATTTTGCATTGTCCAATAACCGGTGCCTATAACAGAAAAAATGAACTATTCGGGGAAACCCTACCCTACAACTTAGAAACTTCCAAAAACCCATCCATAGAGGGAATCTAGAAAGAGAGTTGTGCCAGCACGGCTGGACAGACCAAATAATAACATAAGCTTTTATAAAGGCTGCCAAACGTCTCCAGTCCTAGCAGAAAAGAAAGCTAGGAAGTCTCTATTTTTGTCAACATTACCGAGAAAGTTTTTGCATTTTCTTTGGGTCTATAGGAAACTGGGGGAAACCTTATGGTATACCCTATCGATCGTCTCTTGTAAACGGCTTAATTGTTTACAAGTCTGTCAGAATATCAGAAATTGACATTTTTAATTAATTGGTAAGATTTTACCGTTTGAAAATTCGTAATTCTTAATTTTTTGCGCACTTATAAGCTTAAAAGATAATTCTCCGTGATATAGTCACAAAATTCTTGCCCGTAAATTTTCATAACTTCTGAGAAAGTCGCCGTTTTCATATGTGAAATTAAACTCTCGCGTTAAACATCTGCAAAAACTTCCGAATAAATGTTAATTTTTGCGATGCGTTCCATTTTTTTTGGCCGTTTTTCATCAAAGGAACTTCGAACGAAACCAATTTTTTGGTCGGCTTTTTCATCTCATCCCTCGTGTTTTTGAGGCCGTAAAATTTAATACCGACGACATTAAAATTCTTCTTGGAATTCTTTGTATTCGGTGTATTTTATAAAAGAAAGTGGAAGATGTATTTTGTTTACCTCTCTTTTGCTTGACTATCCGTATAACAGCTTCATCATCCCAACCGTTCCCCGTGCCTTTCATCCCTTCTTATTGCCGACATTGTTTCGGGAAGCAATATCATTGCTCGACATTTCTATCACCTTCATCCACCTTAAGCCTCCTATTTCTGTCAAATTGCCACCAAATTGCCATTCCCAAGGTCCTAAAAGAGGTCTCCTTCCCACGCCTCGGCTCCACAGGTGTCGCATCATCAAATAATTCCGACCCCGGCATATGTTGATATGTTATTCTCCGCCGAGATTCTCACCCTTGTCTCCATCCGTTCGCCCTTCTCTCCCTCTCCCTCTAATTCCGAATCCACTTTACCGAGTCATTCCCCATTGTAGCGTGCGTCCATCTCCATAGCAACAAGGGAGGTTGGCTGCCCGATGTGACAAGCCTACCAGGATTCTCTCTCCGATGAACTCGCTCCCTTCTGCTACGGAGTTAAACCAAAACTTCCTCCGATCATCCCTCTCTCTCCCTCTCACGACCTCTCTTGCTCTCTGTCTCGTTCTCTCCACTCAGTTTTCCCGCTGACTGCACACACCTTCCCTCTTGCCGCATCCTTCCTTTCTCCACGTCGACCCCTCCTCCACCTTCATACCTATCCAATCTCTTCCGCTCGCTCCACTCCCATCCGTATCCTCTCTCACCCACTCTCTCTTTCCCTCTATCCTTCAACCTCCCTTATCTGTCTTTTCGTCCTTTTTCCTCTTTACTTCTTCCCCCTCTCCTCTGAGTCGTGGCTCTTATTTTTTCTGAATTTTTCTCTTTGGATTTTGGTTTTTCTCTCAGCTCCATTTCATCCATCTTTCCCTTCCATCTCACTCCTTCGTACACCTCTTCCTTGTGTCTTTCGTTTAATTCCTCCTACCCTTTTCGTCTCACTCCGTCTCTTCCTCTCTTTCCTTGTACGTTTTCCTCCTTTCTCTTTTCCTCCCGTGTTTTTCTTTTTTCCTGTTTTCCCCTTTTTCCTCTGTATTTTCTCTCCTCTCTTCTTATTTACCCTTTTATCCTCTTGCCTACGTTTTCCTGGCCCTCTCTCTTTTCCTATTTTCCTCCCCTCTGCTTTTTAAGTTACTCCATCTCCCCCCCCTTTTTTCTCTTCTGTTCTCTTTTCCTCTCACGTTTTCCCTCCTCCACTTTCTTCCCTCACTATCGTGTCCGTTACCTCACACTCAATCCTCTTTTTATTTCATGCTTTTATCCCTCTTTTTCCTCTCCATTCTTTTTTCTCTCTAATGTCTCCCAGTTTTCTGCGCTCTTATTTTCTCTCTTCCTTTCTTTTTCCCATCCTTCCACGCACCGCCTAATACGGCCTCAACCTCCCCTTTCGCTCTTTCCCTTTCGCTCATTTCCCTCCCCTTTTCACCCTTGTCCTCCTCCTCGCTTAGGACACAAACAATGCGCCAGTCGGCTTGTTTTACCTTTTTTGTTTATACATTGCTCTAAAAGTTCGCCTCTCAGTCTCCTCCTCCACCTCCCCCTATTCTCCTCTTCCTCTCTCACCTTTCATGAGACTCCTTTTACGGCGTTTCTCTCTCGATTCGACCCGAGGGGCTTTTGTTTGCCTTTCTACACTTCATCCAGACTCTCCGGGCGGCTTCCTCTTCATTATTTCTTTTTTATCTTTATATATTATCGTTTCCTCGTTCGCTGCTCGTTCTTTCGCCCTCAGACCGGAGGCTCCGGTCATCGCCGCCCACCTTCCCTCTTCGCTAGTACCTCCTTCATATCCTCGAGGATTCGCGATCTCGTCTTCCCTCGCTTTCCTCTCGCTCCTTTCGCCTCAACCTCTTCAATCTTGCTTTCCGTCGAGCTTTCGTTTCCTGTGCGCCCTCTCTATCTTTCTCGAGAGGGGATTTTCTCGTGGAATCGGTCGTACCAAGAGGAATCTTTGCCGGTTCGACGTCGGATTAGTTCGATCGATCTCCTACGTATACCTTCTCTAGCTGTCTAATCCGAAGATCGTTTTACGTATTCGAGTTCACTTTAAAGGAGGGGGGAGATGTAGTGCAAGTTACGTCGTTTCTGTTTCTTCTAGCGTTGTTATACGTTCTAGATTCCGTTCGCTCCGATGGTTTATTCTAGCGATATGACGGAGGCATCATAACGTCTCGAGTCCTTTGGGAGTACGGTATTAGTTTTCAGTTTTAACGTCTTCTTAGAAGTCGGGGAACTTTTCAGTAAAAATTTAATTTCGCGACGGAAGTGATGATCGCGGCTTTACGTAATTTTCTTGTTTTTGAATGTAAATTAAAGTTGGTATGAAAGAAACGATATCGAAGTTAATTAATTAATTATATTTTTGTATCTGCCTCTACGGAAGATTTCAGCGTGCTTTTAATTTGAAAATCATTTTATTTATTCGTTATCATCATCTACTATAGCCCAAATGTCGACCTTGTGTGGTCCATAGACATCTTGTGTTTTACACACGGAACCAACTTTCCGGGTAGACAACACCACGCGCGCAGAATGGAGGAAGAAAACCCGATGACGGAATTAGCCCATTTATTCGAAAATCACCAAGGGAACACAATACTTAACATAATTTCCTAAGACCAGAGTGCTGTTCTTGCGTGTACTCCACACAGCACACAAGTCGGGGCAAGCAAACGTTGAATAAACCCACCTCCGCCAGTATCGAACCCAGGTCTGCTACATGAAAGGCTAACATTCGAGCCACTCCGCCACCACTTTCCCATCTTATTTATTGCACAACCGTTGCTTCCTTGTGTGGAACTGTTAGCATTCATTCACAGCATTGCGTTTCATTTTGCTGTTTTTTATATTTACTACACGGATAGCTAATTTTAAATACGTTCCTAAAGTGTAACAGATTTGCCGACGTGAATGCTTAAATTGGATGTTATAAACGTTTTGATTATGTAGTGGCTAGTGTTTACTAATTGGAGCAGCGTATGTAAATTTCATACATTAAGATGCGCGAAGAGCGGATGTAGGACGTCGTGTTCTACGGAGATTCCATCAGAAATTTCGTCAGTAACCCTCACTGCACAGCTTGATCAAGTTTTCCGCTTCGTTGAAGCGTGTTTCATTGGAGTTAACTCGATTTTACAAGGTTTGAAATGCTTTCAATCGATCAAATGAAAGAATAATCGACGTTGTAATTTGATCTGCGTCTTCGTACAAGAAAGTTAACCATTCAAATAAAATCTTTTGCCTTAATCTCTTTGTCGAAATTGTTTTGAGGGTCTAAATAGCGATAAATAACCCTCCTGAAATAGGAGAATAATTCTGCCGTGTCTGTTGTTTAAAAAAATATTTTCAACTTTACAGCTTATGCCCGTCTGCGTAGGATCCTAACATCACTTTATTCCATCAACTCTTCTGTTAAATTAAACGAAGTCCATCTTTTGGGACGGGAGCATTATTTAAACAGACTGCGAAGTTTTTATTTTAATGATTTGTTTGGAGAGGACGGATCCGAACGTATGCTCGACGTAACTGTTAGCGAACCAGACGTTTACGCCTTACAATTAAGAGTGGCAATTTTTCCAACACCCTTGTTGTTTCCACGAAAGTGATTGGACGCGTAGGCCGTTTCTGGTCCTCGTAACTGACCGAGTGATGTGATGCGTGGTTAAGTGGGGATGGGTGAAGAGGAATGGTGTGGGATTCCATACCCTTTTCGTTTCTCCAAACCCCTCCTCCTTCTCCTTCTTCGATCCCTGGAACTCCTCTCGTCTTCCCTTTCTCGGATCAAACTCGAGATGTTTCTCCTTGCTTCCACAGTCCACTAAGCCACCCTCAATCATCCTCCTGCCTCATTCTCCCCCCCACCCCCCTTCCTCCTCTCTTCCCACCTCTCACTCCTCCCGCCCACCTAACTCGCCCTTCACGCCCCCTCCTCGTTCTTTTCCGCCACAGTGGACGCATGATGCGGGGGCATTTCCCCTCTCGCCCTCACTCCACCCACCCTCCCCTCATTCTCCTCGTACCGCCACCCAAGATCCGCCATCCCGTCCGTCAGTATCCTTATTGTCCGCAGTTCTCCCCTCCATAACCGTTAAGCACAAGACGCTTCATCCGTCCGTCCGTATCTCCTTACACGCGTCCTTTATCCCGCTCCATCCTTCCTCGTCACTTCATCCTCCTCCATCTCCTACGCTCTCTTGTCTCGACTTTCGTCGTCTCATCTTTTGAGAGGTCGTCTTTTGCCAGCTTTTTCGTATCCGTCGCTTTCGTCTACCTTTGGTTACGGCCGGAAAAACTCTTTGCCGTGTCGTGCCCGATGATTCAGAATTTTTTTATCTCGTTTAAAAATTATTTCATATCAACCAATCGAATTTTCTTTCGGAACCGTTCTTTCCTCGTCTTCGTGTTTTTTAAAGGATGGATTTGTTTTGCATACACCACATGGCGATACAAAATTTTAAGCACAATTCATGGTTGGGGTTTTAGAGGAGATCTCTCCCTTTTTATCAAAAACTTTTTATCACACTGAGTAGCTAGGGTACGAATAGAAGCCGCCCTATCAAAACCCTACACCATAGAAAACGGAGTTGCACAGGGATCTGTCGTAAGCGCGACCCTGTTTTCTATTTGATAAACGATATAGTAAGCTGTATAAAGACACCAGTAGAGGCATCTCTATTTGTAGACGAACTTGCAATTTTTTGCAGATCATCCAATTTGTCTACAACAACAGGGCAGATACAGCTTACTGTCAATCGCCTACACAAATGGGCCAGCGCAAATGGTTTTCGTTTCTCCAACGAAAAAACCAAATGCCTCTATTTTTACCGGGTGAGAGGAATCTTCCCTCAACCTGTTTTAAAACTAGGAGGCAATGGATTAGATTTCGTGGAAACTGTCCGTTTTCTAGGTATGATTTTAGACAGAAGACTAAATTGGCGGAGCCACATTGGATTTTTAAAAGATAAATGTTATAAGGTTTTAAATATTTTAAAGTTTTAAATATTTTAAGGTTTTTAACAAATTCGTCGTGAGGTGCTGACCGTACATCAATGCTCACTCTTTACCGGGCATTGGTAAGGACGAAAATGGATTATGGATCGTATATATATGCCACGGCACGTGCTTCCTATCTGCACCCTTTGACGTCCGTCCACAACTCCGCTCTAAGGCTGGCTACTGATGCTTTCAGAACCAGTCCTGTTCCCAGTATTTACTGCGAAGCAGGAGAGCCACCCTTAGAGATACGTAGAATGCTCTTAATGTGCACATACATTTCAAAAATTTCTGCATTGAAAACACCCTTGTTTTAATATAATTTTTAAACAACGTTTTGTAGAACTTTTTAACAGACGACCAAGAGCAACATTGCCCTTAGGTATACATTTTAAAAATTTTATCCAACTTCAGGAAGTCTATCATGGAGGCCCTCATAGGTTTCCACCGTGGCAGGTCCCAGTGCCTACGTGCCCGAAACTATCTAGTCATTCAAAATCTTAAACGGACCCATCATTTTACAAGGTCAAGCTCCAAGAAATAATGATGAAGTACCCCTACTATATTCACATCTACACGGTTCGAAATCGGAGGATGGGTGTTCATGTGCATACACATCCTCTCGACATGGCACTCATGGTTTTAAGCTGAATCCCATCTGCAGCATATTCATTGCTGAACTAAACGCAGTCCAGAGAGCGTTGGAGGGCATTGAGCCTAGGAGTGCGAAATACATCATTTGTTCGGACTCGATGAGTGCAATGAAAGCCATCCTAAGCCCGTACCACAGCCATCCCACGATGCATAAGATTCATATCCTATTATCGCGGCCGATGGCAAACGATGTGAATATAATCTTCATGTTGGTTCCTGGGCACGTAGGAATAGGTGGAAACGAAACAGCCGACTCGGCTGCGAAGGCAGCTCTGAACAAAGAGGACACTGACAGCAAAACGGTACCATCCCAGGACCTAAAATGCCTTTTTAAGAGCACCCTGCTTGAAAAATGGCAAAGGCCCTGGGAGGCAGTTACAAGCAGTAAACAGAGCGATCAAAGTAAGCGTTCATTCTTATTTATACGGGAAAAGGAACCTGCCAAATGCCGCACTTGCAACTGCCCTGTAACCAGAAGTCACCTCTCGGCGGAATGTGTCAAAGATAGAGGTACTCGTCAAATTTTAAATATGAGAGGCAGTCTCTCTGAAATTTTAGCTGACGGTCCTCAGAAAATTGACACTATTATAACATTCCTAAGGGTAACGAAACTTTTAAGTGCTCTATGAATATTCCCATTTTTATATGACTTTTTATTATTTTATCATTTTTACTTAACCTACGCACTTATTTATTTTTATTTATTTATTTAAATTTAGCTATTTATTTTAAGTTATTTATTTTAACTTTAACAGAATTTGACGGTGCAAAATGACCTTCGCTGTCGACGCACCTAGAAAAACCTAATTACTACTACTACTGGATTTGTTTGGTTCGCCGTGAAGCCTTGTTTGCGAAGAGGGAAGTTTTATCGGAACCGGAGAATATTTTGTTTAGCAGAAGGACTGGTTTCAATAAATTATCGAATATTTCCTAAAGCAGTTGGGAGATACCTATATATTCTACGAAAACCAATGAATCGGAAAATCAACTTATGGGGATCGCTTTCTTGTTTGGTTGTTCCTTGATATTATTTTCTTTGAAAAAATAATTTAAAGGTAGATATTCCGGAAATAAAAGACGATTGCTTGAAGCATTAGCTCACTTCAATATTAAGTGAACGCTCTATCCGTTCATTTTAAACCAGAAACCTGTTAAGTTTTAGGTTAACTTCTTCACCTCTGTAATGAATCTAGGTAAAAATTGTTATCGGAATGAATTTCATTCCTGCGCGCCAAAAAGGTAGCAAAACATCGGCGTATACATTCTGTGATTAAAGCGGATTGCTGCCATTACATTTAGCTATATTTCTTATGATGTTTTTTGTATAACATGGTATTAGGTACTCTTTCAAACATTTTTTTACTTATGTCGTCAAAACAATTGGCATTTTGAAGTAAGAATTCTATTGACATCTTATTTATTTAGATCCCATTTTCAACTTTAAGACTAAAGGATTACTGCTTCGCAGTCACAGTCGTTCTTCCTTAAATAACCCTCTCATTTCGAATGTAATTACTTCTTTAGACTCAATTTACGATTTTAGTATAATTATTATTTTAAAAATTAAGATTAAAGAGTTTCATTATGCATTTTTGGCGCACCAAAATAAAAATTCACGATAGACGTCGACCCATGATTCAGTTTTCTTCTAACTCGAGCCCACTACGCAAAATTTTTGCAAAACAGCCCCCTTCACAAGCATTCCTTAAAAATAATTAGTCGTGACAGCTCACGGACCTAAAAAACTATCATTTATTTCCGCGTTCGCGTCGACCGCAAAAATCCTCCCCTCCCCATTACCACCCACCAGAGGTGTCATTCTCAACGGAAGTCATTGATTCCGAGCTGGAATTAAATTTGTCGTCTATGTAAAAGAATTGATTCCGAGCTGGAATTAAATTTGTCGTCGATGTAAAAGAAGAACACGAGGTCCACTTAGTCTCCGTCTGTCCCCGCTTTGTAGAGTCACCTCCCGTCTCTCCCCGCGCCCGAACCACTTTTCCTTTGTACTTCCATCCTTCTGCACCCGTTCCCCATTCGCCCTTGTCCCACCTTTCAACTATTCACTTCGCTTCTCCTCTCTCTCTCTCTCTCCCACCCACACCCTCTCCCCTTCTTCCATCTCTTCCCCATTTCCATGACTACCCTGCTTGGCATCCGCACTAATTGGACAGATTCCTGTGCGGTAGAAGATTTTTGGAATGTTGGAATAGGTATCAGCTCACCTGCTTCGCATCCTTCTAACCGCCGCCTTCCCCTTTCTCTCTATCACACGCTCTTTCCATCTCCTCCCCATAACCACCCGGGAGGATACCGTCCTCTTTCGATGTCTGACTCACCACTTGAATGAAGCTGCTGGACCATAAGTCTCGGCTGGAGGGCCCAAGCGGACCGAGTTACAGCGTAGACTACCTGCTAGGTTTCTTTTTCCCCTCGCTTCCTCTCCCCTTTTCCCTCGCGTAGGTTGAGCGGAACTAACCGGCCCGAAAAATGGTAATAATGTGCTGAAGGTGATTTAACACGTGCCGAGCCGGTTTCAAGTGGGTATCTTATTAAAAGTGTGTAACAATACTTGGGAGGATTTGATTCTTATATTGGGCGGTTCTCAGACGGTTAAGTTACCTATTGGAGAATTGAAAAGGGATTGATTTCTTTGTTCTTTTGAGTACAAGTTGTCTATTTTAATCCCGTGACATATAATTTTGGTGCAGAATGAATAATTAGTTTAATTAGGTAAAAGTGGTAACGCCTGACGTTGTAGATAATACTATTGCGTGTTTTGTTGTTGTAGACGAAATTGTTCTTGTATGACAATGAAGGCGATGATAACCTTGAAATGTGCCTTCTGTTGCTTACGTTTATTACGTTATTTTTTACATCCTCGTTGGGACGTTTTTCAGATTAAGTCCCGTAAAATTCTCTACCGTTTCTTAATAATGGTATTAGAGTAGCGTCTACAATTCTCGTATTTATTTCTTCCGCTGTCTTCTTTTGTATACCTACATTTTTTATTTCTTAGAAAGGTTATAATTTAATGGAAGCGGTATCGTGTGGCCATTGTTGAGAAATATTTCGGCATGGAGTTTCTCCCAATCTTATTGTCGAACGGTCCGACACTTTTTCCCTATATAAATTGACTTCGAAAAAAATTGGATCGTGTGGAGGATAGGCAACAGGTAAAGTTCCTTAGAGACGTTCTTTCCCCATCCGAAAGTCTGCCCGGTCGCTTTCGAGGGATGCATCAATACTCGCACAAAAGAAATCAACCGGGGCTGGTCCCCTCTCCCTTCCTTTCCCCCCTCTTCTTTTACATTTTTATAATATGCTGCTCCTCAACACGCCGTATTTATGTGATTTTTCTCCCCCTCTTATCTTTCGCCGGGGTAGGGGCAGCTCGTGGCGGCGCTGTTGCCATGACGACGGCACAGACGGCGTCGGCCTTCCTTCCTGAGATGCAGCAGCAACGGCAGCAGGTGGTATCGTCGGGGGCGGCCGGGGGCGGGGGAGGCGCCGGCGCGGCAAGCATCGGCCCCTGTTCCTCCGCCACCACCGTCACGGTCGTCACCGGTCCCGCGCAGGCGCAGGTAAGGGATCTGCTCTTTTGGTTCGAGTGTCCGTATAATCGGGTGCCGAACGCACTCGCAGTCTGTTCGGACCTTTCTCCGCGTTCTCTCGTCCCTTAGAAAAAAGAATCGTCAGGAATCCCGCTTTCCCGTCCGATCGGAAATACCGTGTTATTTGAAGGAGCATAAACCTTCGAGACTTTTCCCTCGCCGATTGCTCTATCTTTCTCAGCCGAAGGATTTTTCTCTCTCTCACATCGTGGGTACTCGGTCGACGTCGAGTTTTTTTTAAATGTCTCACTCGTCTCCAGCTTTTCGAAGTGCTTTCTCTTTTACTGCGGCTTTGTTTCACCTTCGCTTCCGTGACACGTATCAATCGCCGAGCGTATTTTGTCGGTTTTTTTTGCGGGAGAACGTTTACACGGTGTTGCTTTTTCGTCGGCGCGGGTATATATATTTTCGAGTCAAATCGAGAGGGGATTTTGTTTTTCCTTCTGGCGACGCTTCGTATAAATAGCCGACGAATTTATATTTTTGAAAGCTGTAACCTTGAACCGGCAATGTTGTGGTAGGAATCGTTTATGGAATTTATTCAGGGATACTGTTAATGTGTCATAGAATTGCGTCGTCTGCTTTTCCAGGTTAACGGGAATAAAAGTAGACTGATGTGAAATCGCGTTTACTTTTTATACTGTGTAGATCTCACGTAATGCTAAAATTTAATAGCTTATCCGTGATTAATATATTTACAGTCCTGGGGTCGGTTGAAATTTGAGATAATAATTACGGAAGTTGGTGCTTATTTTAAGATTGTAGGGAACTGTGACGACTGCTAGAATTAGCTTTTAATCAATAAGTCAAAAGTTAATTTGTAAAGTTTTTCTTCTTATCTGTTACCTGTGACAGTCTTTAATGTGGTTCTTCAGAGTTTACAATAACAAGCAAGCATAATTTGATGTGATCCATTTTGCTAGTTTTATTTTGTTTTGACTTTTACGTGCTTGGAAGTTGTTACTGTATTGTCATGTAGCATTAGCATGCATTGGTATTAACTTTGGTCATTTTTATTTGCTGTCATATTTTGTTTTATTACAATTTTTTGTTATATGCTCCTATCGTAATGGAATGTTTTCTGGTGTCTGTCCTTGTGTATTTAGTCTCCCGTGTACCTGCAGAACGGGAGTGTGGACGGGGGAAGTGGATCAGATAGTCCAGAGGGAAATGCGAGGGATTCCCCCTCTGGCTCAGGGTCAGCAAGTGCTCAGGTAGGTTTGTGTGTATATAAATTTTTTTTGGTAAAATATGGGTGTTGGCTGTATTATTGAAAGACATGCTGTCTTATTTTGGCTAAGAAAAGTACATTAATTTTGGTATTTTATAGTTATAACAAAAGAAAAATCAGTGGTTTTAAAAAATGTTTATCACCTGGGGAAAACTTGCTCTGTAATGTTTAATAACCTGTATGCAAATTGCACTCTTGGTTAACAGGTGACAGCCCAGGTTGTGGTGAGTAATCCATCTCCTGGGGTAGTTGCGGTAGGTGGTACTGGGGGTACGCCAACGCCAGCCACCCCTGGTGATCCTGGCCAACCTGCCTCAGGGTCCTCTGCACCCACAGTGGTTGCAGGTGCTGCCACCACGGCGGCCTTGGTGGGCTCCCCCCATTACATCACCGTCACAGGTAAGAATCATTTTGTTTGCATTTATCCTATATCTTGTAGGATATATTATAGATCTATATCGTTGTTATCATTTAAATCATAACTAGTTTACAAGTTAGATTTCATTGCCGATGCTGGTGAAATGAGGAATTCCTTTCAGGTAACAAGATTTCAGAATTTTTGTTGTATGACCTGTTGTTTACATATTGTTCGAAATAATATTTCTAATTATTTTTGTTAGTGTAGTTGGTAAATGATTTTTTTATCAACTGATACGTAAGACTAACGAACGTGTGGCCTGCTGTAATAGTTTTTCCTTGCATGATCTACCTTAAGTAATATTATATTGAGATTTATAATAGTGTGCCAGAACAATTTTGACTTTCCTAAATTTCCTTATTTTCTTTTATTACCTTTTTACTCCAATTTAGTTGAAAGAACCCACCTTTATCTTTATATATCGAATTAATTTGGGTGTCAGCTTCTAGTGGTGCCATCTGCATCTCTCCTGGAAATACCCACAGTGACTTGCTTCTCTTAAAGTCTTTGTTTCACATACAAAATAGCTGCCTTTCATCACCTTCCACTTTCCCTGTCATCACTTATCTATAAAATTCCTCAATGGTGGAGCATAATTATATGAAGATCCTCTCCCTCATGACTTGTGAAATTTCTTTCATGCTCACCTCTAGAGGGCAACAGCACTCGGTCTTATACATCCCTAACTCCGGTTAACCCTGCTGTAGGTAAGAAACCCCATTTCCTGTCCTGATTGCTTAGGTATTCTTGTGTTACATTTCTATTTTAATTAGTGTATTTCTGCTCTAATTGTGATGCTCCATTTATCAATTGGGGTTTAATTAGCATATTTTTTGTATTCATTGCTCATGGTTTACTTGTGATTGAAATGTTTATTTTCTGGTATTAGGGTGAATAATACTACTTTTTTGTAGTCACTCCAGTATATATTTTGCTTGATATTTTTCTGAATGGTTGGATGTTGTCATTGAAAATTTAAATGTTGTGCTATGTATAATAATTGAAACTGCAGAACATTTAAATATTTGCATGTTGTCCTGCATGTGGCTTCTATGTTCATATTCCAAAAGAACTTGTATGTTTGTTGAGTTGAATTAAATAATAAAATAGTGCATGACAGATTTCAGTTACTTGTAGAAAATGAATAGGTTTTCTTATCAGTATGTTTGTTTTGTGTCTTTTTTATAACTTGACATTGGTTCAGCCATTTCTATCTTTCATTATATACATATTTTCATCATAATTCATATGTTTATATTAAACTTATTTTCTGATGAAATTAATTAGATCTTATGTATGAATTTCATGTATTTATGAATAACCAGTCTAATGAGTTTTCATTTTAGCTTTGTGTGCTCTGCAGTGTGACGAAATTGTATAGTAATGGAGTAAAATAGGTGTTATAATGAAGAAGTTGGTTTCTTAGTTACATTTAAGCAGGTAGTAAATGAAAATCTAAATGAAAAATAATTGCATCTAAAATTATTTTAAGCACAGCAAAATTTAACTTGTTTAGTCTTTTTCATACTTAATTAAATTGCTAAATTGTTAAGAGATTTATTTTTGTATTACTTTATGTTCTACAATTAAAAAAAATTGCAGTGCAGTCTCAGTATCGTTAAAGTACAGTGGAAACCACTTGACATGAAAATGCTTAAAATGAAATATCGGTTAACACGAAACGCGTGCTCGGTTCGTTCCAGTACCTTTCAGTATATATCCATTCACTAACGCGAAATGGTTTACACGAAATACCGCTTAACACGAAAATATTTGTCGGTCCCATGAAAATAAATACAAGCAAAATTCTTCGGATAACATGAAATTTTAGATAGACTTTCCACATGATTGTGGTAATATCTTCGGCTGTGTATTACATCCTATTATTGATAAGTATCATGGATTTACCTACGAGCCTCATTACAAGTTTTATAAATGAAAATTTTACGATTAAAATTCGGTTAACTCGAAATTCAGATAACACGAAATGATTGGGCTGGTTCCTATCATTTCGTGTTAACCGGTTTTCACTACAATTTTTTCATTTTATTTGATAAATTTTCATCTGTAGCTTATTTAGCATTGACATAAAAATCAGCTGACAAAAGTTTTGTTCATTGCAAAATTTATTCATTGGATTCAGAATCTATTTACTTAATTTGGAGTGTTGACATTTAATGATGTTCACTATAGTTGGCTATTTATGCAGTGAAGATTGGTTCTGTCGAGTTAGTATTGTTGAGAAAGGATTTTGTTTTTTGTTAAGTCGTTTCTAAAATAGTGGATAAATAGCAATAAAAATAAATGAAAAGATAAAATCCTCTATTAGGTATGGTTAAACGTTAAATCTGTAGATGTTATCATTCAATAACAAGACAGTTGGTCATTATAAGGATGAAGCTCCTGTAAAAGGAAAGGATGATGGATTAAATCCTCTTCAGTATTTTAATTATTAAAAACTAATGAGCGGTTGTGTTATCAGTTGCCATAGCAGCATGTACATTTAAGCAGATTATAGCTAATTTTAGAGAACCTAAGGGGCTCAATTTTCAAGTGGCTATAAGCAATTACACACTAGTGTTGGGGGAACTCCTCATCCTTCAATATTATGGCTGCTCCAGATAAGTCCTCATTTTTTTATCTTCATTCATTTCTATAGAATAAAATTGGTCATTTGTTATTTTGGAAAAAACTTTTTACTTTTAATGGTGAAATATTTGTTTAATTTTCCCATTCTACATTAGTTTATTTTATTAATTTCTTCCTTTTATCGACTGATTTATCACATTACTCATATTCTTCGCCTCTTATCAATTCAGTACATTTTCCTAAAGATTCTGTGGTGGTTTTTCTTGCTTGCAATTATTGAGGAATTAGGGAGCTTTTCCATTGAAAAATTGTTTGGGCCTCCTGCTTGCCTTGCATTGTTGTTAGTGCTTGAAAGGGATTTAGCCTCTTGTGTGAGAAGCCTTTGCTTCCGTCCTCTTAACTTCCTCTCCCTCCCTCTTCCTCCCCCCTTCACATAAGCTGTCGATCGTCTGGTTGGAGTGAAAGAGGGAGGCACTTTCCATCCACTCCAAATTAGAGGGAGCATTGGCAGCGAATCGAGAAAAGCGTGGAAGAGATTTCCAGAGCATATTTCTTGCCATTCCTTATAAACTCGCATCAATTCCAAGTTAGTAGCCATTGGAGTTAGCTATCGACAAAGATATTGATCAGTGGTGGGAGAAGAAGTATATCAAAGTGCTTATTCATCGATTTGTCTCGAGGAATAATTCTTAAAATGAGGAAAAGGATGACTGGAAGTTGGAATGGGGACTGCGAGTGCTTGAGGACCATGACGACAAAGTGATAAAAAAACAGTGTCATTGTGTGTGGTGAATGGGACAGTGTGAAGTGATATTCGGTGGTTTTCAAGAATGGCTCTGGATCCTTTGGTGTGGGGTTCACGTAGTGGTGTGTCTTGGGGGTCAGGAGGTCGGGGACTACTTGCCCCGAGATGGGCTTGCCCACACGTTGGAGGTCAACCAACGGATTGGCAATTCTCACGCCTACACTCTCATCCCCACAACTTTAGGCATGGTAGGTGTTAGGCACTTGTTATTTGTGGTTTAGTTGGATTTTGTATTCATGTGTAATCAGATAAAAGTAATGGCATTTTGTGATTAACTACTGCTGTGTCGGGATGTAAGTTTTTGTACTTTTACTTCTTTGAAATTTTAATTTATAAGAATAAAAAATTGTTGAAACTTCATTTCAGTGGTAAATGTTGGTGGTTTTTGTTTCAAGTATGTGATTTCTGTAGGTATAACTTTCTTGAAATTGATGAAATTGAAATTACATTTTCGAATATCAGGTGGTGCTATCGGTGTGGCATAACTACTAGTTTTTAATTATAAGCATTTGAATTGTTTTTAATATTAAGAAGGGCATGTTTCTTTTTAAATTTGTTTATATATATTTTGTTTTATCATGTTCTTTCTCTTAGAGAGGTGTTTAATCTACATTGTGTTAAGGTGCTGTCTTTAATTTGATTACATTGTAGTAGATAGTTTTGATGAACTATTTTTTATTTTCATCTTAATAAATTCAATGTTATATTTGTTAAATGCTTCAAAGTGCTGTTTTAGAAACATAATGAAGATATTGCAATTTTTGCATTTATGCACCCATTTTTATTATTTTTATTCAAAATTTTTACATAAGTTTCATTTTTAGCTCAGCAAGCTTATGCTCGTGGAATCTTAATAAATAATGTGGGGGCAACCGTGCATGGACTTCAATGCCTCAGATACTCTCTTCCATTTGTATGAAAAACATCTGTTGGTTTTGTACATATCTTAATTGATCTTTTTCCTTGTTTTTGTATTTTTTGCAGTGTCTGAAGCAGATGCTGTTGGATCTGAAGGTGTGCCTCAAGGTGTACACCCAACTTACGTCCAATATGTAGAAGGCTCTGCAGATCAAGCTATATATGCTGCTACTAATGGACAAATGTGAGTAAAGTGAATTACTATATCATTTAGGAAATTTGTTCTCTTATATGAAAACATTTTTGCTTGGTTTATATCTATTATATATATATATATATATATACATACATACATACATACATACATACATACATACATACATACATACATACACCCCTGCTTATATCACCCCCTGACTTGTCCTGATCTTCTTCTTCCGGAAGGTGGCGCTGCATTTCTAAATTAGGGGCATCTGCTAGAGACATATTCGTAAAGGTAAAACCTTGTCTC
Organism: Uropetala carovei; assembly: GCA_036926305.1. NCBI lineage: Eukaryota > Metazoa > Arthropoda > Insecta > Odonata > Petaluridae > Uropetala > Uropetala carovei. Next base: position 227,248 of record JAXCHB010000085.1, read on the forward strand.
GTCACAATATACACTCCTCAAAACAATTAAGGGGTCAAATTTTCAAATGATCATCAGTTTTCTTGGGCTTCGTAAAATTTAGTACAATATGAGTAGTTTAGGCAATATGTCTTTATTTAAACAAAAACAGAAGTCTTAATTAACAATAAACAATCAATGTATTGTTACACTGAACATTTGTTAATGAACAATAAAATAAGAGTAGACCTGGTGTGTTTGTTATTGCTTGTGTTTGTTATTGACGATTCACTAGTACTGTAGTCATGCCACGCAATGGGAGAGCTCGGCAAGGAGTGAGGAGACATTTGACAGCAATACAAGCAACCAGGGCTGTCACTCTTCTGCGAGAGGGCCGAACACAACGCTATGTTGCCCGACAGCTTGGTGTGGCTCAATCTGTGATATGGCGACTAAGCAGACGATACCATGACACTGGAAGTGTCACTCGACATCGAGGACAGGGCCGTCATAGGGCAACAACTGCCAGGAAAGATCGTTTTATACGTCTCCAAGCCTTGAGGCATGGCAGAGATACTGCTTGGGCCTTACAAAATGATCTTTCCCGAGCTACGGGTCGACGAGTGTCAGATCAAACAGTGAGGAACTGTCTTCGTGAGTTCAGTCTGAGATCCAGCTGTTCTGCAAAGGTACCTCAATTGATGAGGGAGCATAAACGAGCACGAAAACAGTTCGCCCTACAACATCAACACTGGCAACTGCGATACTGGCGCAAAGTGCTGTTCGCTGACGAGTCTCGATTTAGGCTTCAGGCCAACGATGGACGCGTCCGAGTTTGGTGACTGCCAGGAGAGCGTTTTCTACCGTCACGGTTCAGGAAAATGTCGGTTTTGGTGGTGGCTCCATAATGGTGTGGGCTGGTATTTCGATTGACGACAAAACTGACCTCGTCGTCATCAGAAACAGCTCCATGACTGCGTGGCGTTACATTGACTACGTGCTGGAACCTCATGTGAGACCTCGTGCATTGAATTTGGGAGAAAATTTTCTCCTAATGCATGACAATGCCCGCCGTCACGTTGCGGGGATTGTCAGGGAGTACCTCCAAGAGCACGACATCGCCATTTTGCCATGGCCAGCTCGCAGCCCAGACTTAAATCCTCTGCAGCAGGTGTGGGACGAGCTAGGAAGACGTGTCAGAGACCGTCTGAACGCACCTATCACCCTGCATGACCTGGAAGATGCCCTTGTGGAGGAATGGGTCCAAATTCCCCAAATCGTCATCCGGAGGAAAGTCCGGAGCACGCCTCAGCGATGTAGAGCCGTCCTTCGAGCTCAAGAAGGCCCAACAGTCTACTAAGGTGCAACAAGAAGCTTGAAATTGTGCCTTAAAACATTATGGTCATACCAGCTCTATTCTTGTTTTATTGTTCATTAACAAATGTTCAGTGTAACAATACTTTAGTTGTGTTTATTGTTAATTACGGCTTCTGTTTTTGTTTAAATAAAGATCTATTGCCTAAACTACTCATATTGTACTAAATTTTACGAAGCCTAAGAAAACTGACGATCATTTGAAAATTTGACACCTCAATTGTTTTGAGGAGTGTGTGTGTATATCAGTGGCGTATCCTGATCATCGATGGTACACTTGGGGGAGGGGGATTTATGCAACCCGCACTGCATCCAGGAAAAATCCAACAGCCATCTCTAGGGAAATAGCTGAACTACTAGTACGTTAAAATAACAAACTGCCATCTTGCAGGTATTGACCGAATTATATCTACTCAGGGTGACCTGGGATTTATCTCGTAAATATAGAATACATCACTCGATTTTTAATATGGCTTTCTTATAAAAAATTGGTTACATGTAAAATGAAATGTAAAATCGCATGTGAAAGGACAAAGCATATTAGTGAAATGGAAGTACTGTGAGTACATTTACACTTACAGTTGCCAGAATATCAACAAAATAAAAGTCTGTTTCCAACTTACGACTCTATAAACGTTCCTGAAAATCACATCGCAAGTCAATATCAATTTCCCATAGGCATACATGTTATAAATTGAGATGCGCTTTATTAGTTAAAGAACCAACAGTGTTATATATTATATAATACAGGTCAAGCTAGAATAATAGTTCTATAATAAACATTTTTAAGACAAAACAAGACATATCGTCCTACTGAATATCGGCCGAAAATACGCACAAGAAAGCAGACTCAAAGTGCATCGGATGTCAAATATCGTATGTCTGGAGTAAGATATCGGATAATCAAAAGGCTCTGTTAAAGCTAAATTTAACACATGAGCACAGCAATGTGTAAAAAGCGTTTAAGGGTACGTATTGATAACTTTGCTCTGTAAACCATTTACAGTAAAACCTCTATATATCGAAATTGAAGGGACCAGATTTTTGCCATTTTGATATATAGAGGTTCACTATAAAGAGGTTACCGACAAATTAAAAACAGAAAAAGAGCATAGATTAAATATAATGAAAAATAACTCGCATACTGTTTTACATCAAATTTTATTAAAAATATAAAAATATTGGCACTGATTAGCAATATAAGATCTTGTCAAAATTATTTACATTCTACATTTATATTATCAATAAACACTCTATTTTAGGTAAAATAATAATTCAAAATAACAAAGTAACAAACAAAATCACATTAACATAAAACACTGATTAGCAATAAAAAAATCTTGTCAAAATATTAAACATTCTACATTTATATAAGCAATAAATACTAAATGTTACATACATACTTAAGGATTTTTATTTTTTATTAAAATAAGTTGAAATTGTTTCTTTTGTTTATGAAATTCTTTCGTAACAATGTCTTCTAATTGTTTTAATAAAATAAGATGCTTGGAATCACAGTCACTTATATTAGTTATAAACCTTTCAAGCACATTCAAAGCATTGACAACCTCATATTTTTTTAGTGGTTTTTTCTCAACCTCATCTTCATCACCTGTGGCATCTTTAATTTCATTATTACTTTTCTCTACATTGCTATCTTCCTCTATACTTTCTGCTGTAGGAGCACAAATAATCAGGGCTCCATCAGCTTCAACAAACTCTTCAATTGATGATTGCACTTGAAATGTTTGTTGAATTTGAGCCCATTCTGGGGGCTCATCACATACAATGTTGTGATTATGAACATCATTATGTACTTCCTTCATGAAGCCTGCCTTTAAAAAACATTTTGAAATTGTGTTTTCATTGATTTTCTGCCAGTATAAACACAGCCTGTGCATAGCTTGCAAAAGGTTCCATTTCATTTCTGATAGGTCAATATCTCCTTCCAAATTTCTTAATAAATATTCAACAAGTTGATGCCAATAGTTTCTTTTAATTATGGAAATTATTCCTTGGTCCAAGGGTTGAACTTGTGCAATTAGGTGGGAAAAGAACTATTTTTACATTCCTAAGTGTCATACCTGTATAGTTATGTGCAGTGCATGCCCATCTTTGAATCCATCATGCCCAACCATTCTCGGAAAATCAATGTCATCCATGAATTTTTTGAATGCCTGTACAGGCATGGGAGTATCTTTACATTTTTAAAGCATCTAGGATTTTTGTATTTACCAATTACGAGTGGTTCTAATTTTTCGCTACCGTCTGCATTACAGCAAAAAAGAACTGTACATCTTTCTTTACTTTTCTTTCCACCGTGGCAGAAATGTACTTTCACAGCCACAGTCTTATCTGGTATTAGATTAAAAAAGAATCCTGACTCATCAGCATTGAAAATGTCTCTTTTATCATATCCACTTAAAAATGCCTCTAACGTTACTTGCCATCCATCTAAGATACAAGGACTTACAGAAGCTTCTTCCTCTTACATTTTTAATGTAGCTGAGTTCCAGCGCTTCTTGAACTTTTCCAGCCCCCATTAGAAGCATGAAATTCTTGTAGTTCCATTTTAAGTGATATGTCTTTAGCCTTTTGCTGCAAAATTGGACATGACACTGGAAGGGTTTTGGCTCTTGCCTCCATCAACCACTCAAATACAGACTTATCAAGGTCTTCGTTTTTCACAGTACTAGATCGTCTCCCATTTGGATGAAGTTGTGCTGCAGCTTCTATTTCACTGCGCTTATTTAAAATGGACGTCAGTGTGGAAGGCGGTAATCCAAATTCCCTGGCAATATCTATCTTTCTTCTTCCATCAGAAATAGCCTTGAAAATATTTAATTTGGTATCGGTTGATACCATCTGCCGTTTCTTCGGCACATTCATGTTTATTAAAGGTCTGTAAACAAAAATTTTGCTATTATTATAATTTAATAGAAGATATTTATAAACGTGTTATTAATTTACATTTTATTTTTTATTTAAATGTAGTTTTCGCTAAAAATGGTATATTTGTTTTATAAATTGTATCAGAAATTATGTTTTCAATTTTTTTTGTAATATAAAACCTAAATAATGCATGCACACACATTTCGTCGTGAATCATTTTGTTGCATTTATTTTGTCGCACACATTTTGCCGCAATGCCATATTGTCGTGTGATCATTTCGTCGCAGATTTTACCGTTCGCAAGTTCAGTTTGTCACAGCCACATAATGTCGCATTATTGTTTAGTCGCATGCGTTTTGTCGTAAATAATAATATATTATTTTTGAAGATTTGAAAGGAGAATTTATTTATAAACGCATTTGTCAAAATAATATAAATTACAAAACTAACAGAAAATCATGAAAATAAAGGATTACAATGAAATGCTGTAGGCGATGCTATGCAGGTACTGAACCTTATTGGTCACGTCATAGTTGGAAACTTTGCTGTGCAATCTTCTGTCGCAGGTGACGTATTGCTTCTTACGTGAAGGAAAAGCATGTAGGCTAGCAGCAAGTCGTTGAACATCATCAGCTACCGATTTCTCTTCCAATTGCAGCTTGTGAGCCAATACTATGAGGGATGGATGTGCTTTGTCGTTTTCCATGATCCGAAATGCGTTGTGAGATCCCTCGACGGAATTGTTGGTGCGCAGAAAATTCTGGAATGTACGCTCATAGCATGACCAAATATTAACAGGAAAAGCTGGCTGACGTCGTCTACAGCCGCGACCAATGGTGCTGATGTAGTTAACTTCAAAATGTTCTACAACGTCTTCCAATTCGGGAGGAAAGTCTTCATGGCTGATCAACTCCTCAAACGCAGCATGAACGTGCTTCAGACACAGTTGCTAAAGCCAGTAAACATTTTGCCCATCTAGCGAAATCGTGGTCATTGCAGTAGCGAATTCAATGACCTTTGTCAAAAGATTGCGCCAGAAACTTTGACTGAGATGGAAAAAACATCTGTGCATGGAAGCAGCAGGAAATTTGAGTTTAAATGATGATATTGCACCAGTTTCGAAGTCGGTTGTAATTGAGTTGGGAACGAGCGGTTGAGGTGATGCTGCAATGATTTGATCGAGAAGATGATTGTAGGAGTCAGCGGTTTTGTGTTTCATGATGGCAAATACGCAGGGAATGGAAGCGGTTTCCATAAGTAAGGTGTGAATAGTATACAGCTGCATATATCCCGGAGGCTTGAAGGTTCCATCAACAAAAATGTCCGTAGAGTTTGCTAAAGTAGTGAGACCACGGTCACTAGCAAATACAGTCATATCGTCATTTTTGAAAAGAGGTAAACGATGCCCATCTGTTGTTCTACGAGAACGTCTTGGAATTGCAGAAGCATTTTCTTCACCGTCTTCAGAAGAATCGTCGTCTTTAAGGAGTCATCTTCTTTTCCGATTGACAACTTGTGCAAAAGCATGCTTGGATGGTAAGGCGGGAACAGCAGAAACAGGCACGTCTGCTAACACTTGGGTAACGATATTCTGTGATGAAGCTTCCGATTTGTAAATAAATTCTCCTTTCAAATTTTAATAAATAATATATTATTATTTGCGACAAAACGCATGTGACTAAACAATAATGCGACATTATGTGACTGCGACAAACTGAACTTGCGAGCGGTAAAGTCTGTGACAAAATGATCATACGACAATATGGCATTGTGGCGAAATGTGTGCGACAAAATAAATGCGACGAAATGATAGGGAACCAAATATTGACAGTGGAATACCTCATATTGAGAGGGATTAGATTAAATTAAAAACTTATTACAGGTATTTACGTGTTTTCAATTTACGTGACAACTTCTAGGATGTCCTACCAGAATACACAGTTATTATTAATTATTATTATTAATTCATGAATTTACATTCATCCATATTGATTAAACAGAATAAAGTTTGATTTCTGTTTTTGCTTTGAAGCAGCAACTGCACGATTTTTACTTGTTTATTTTCTGAATATAATTAAAATCGTAATGAATTCACTCAGAAATATACACCATTTTTGTGAATTATCGCCGGCAAATAAATTAATAAGGCGACTTTGCGATGTCGTAAGGTAAAGTTGTCCGCGAAAAGAAATTACGGTGTATGTAAAGTAGAGTAGTATACAAAGAGTAGTTTTGTTTATTTATTCCTACATGAAACTTTTGCTGACCTCTATTTTATTACGGAAGGATTGTTAATTATCGTTATCGTTTTGCATTACGCAAAAAGAACAACCAAGTGACAGAGTGGCCGAGGGATTTAGCCATTTATAGTTAGTGATATTCTCAAATAAATGCTATTCCTACGGCCTAGCAATCCCATGAGAAATACCGGAATTACTTTGTAAATTAATCTCTGCTCGTATATTGACTCCTGGTATATGTCTTTTAATAGCGATGAATTGAAGGAGAGTAATATTCTATTCATTAACACGTGTAATTTTGCCATATTTTGTGTTTTAAATCATTAACTTTCGTGCAGCAGACAACGGAACTGTATTAGTTATACCTGCTGGCAGCTGCAAGTTGGCATAGGGAGGTTAACACGGGATGACGCGACTGTATGATCTTAGACTGTGGCGATATTAGTGTTGCCTAATTCCAACAGTCGGAAAGGACTAGATTTTTTAAGAATATGGACGCACGATCATGCACCATGTTTAATTTGAAATAAGGTAGCAACAGAATATTCCAGTAACTCCACACCAAATAAAACAGGAAATGAGCCTTACCTTTAATTTGAAGTTTTTTCTGGAGATTCTTCAGTCACACTCGCACTCAAAATCAAAACAAACGCTCCAATCTAGGTATGCCTAAATGACGAAGAATTATATTAACACTAAACAATTATAAGAAAGGAGAAAAACTAAGGCTATGTACTTCAAGGATAAACAAATCATTCTATTGCAACAATAAAAAATGCCCTTTTTTTAACTTTTTTGCAATAGATTATTTCAAACATGATTCAACATTTACCAAATAAAAAGAGAGGTTGTATAAATCACCTTTTCTTGATGAATTGCTGTTTTCTTGCTGATTATATGTTGTTTCCAAAGTCTTCTTCACTATTTCACCACTGAAATCAAATCATGTGTGCAGTAGGTCTTGCCGATGAAGGTACAAACTGACGCCAAACAACGCTGGTTCACTGCAATCCATTAGTCATAGAAACATGCTGATTGTAATTACCATCGTTATTTTCACCTTTTTAATTGGCTCAACAATTAGCGTCAAAAACATCTCTATTTTAAAGCATAGAGGTTATTTTTGTGGAATGAATATTGGGAAAAAAGATTGCCATTTCAAAATATGGAGGCTATTTTTCATTTTGGGATAATAATTATGTTACAATATATAGAGGAATACGAAATAAAGAGGTACGAATTAGAGAGGTACATTTCCTATGATATTACATTACGTCTGTTCGGGACCAAAATATTAGTACGATATATGGAGTTTTACGATATAAAGAGGTATGATAAGTAGAGGTTTTACTGTTTATGTCCACCCATTACACATGCCCCATCATAGTTTGTCCAACCAATTTTCCCTCAATTTTAAATTCTTGAACTGTTTTGACAACATGATTAAATAGATCATTAGAAGTTCTATCAGCACTAACGTATGTAATCCAATAAGCCTTTCATGTATTTCCCCATCATGTACAAAACAAAAAACTGTTGAGAGCTGTGATTTTGACATGACATCCAAAGTTTCGTCCAGTACAATGGCTATAAAAGTTGCTGAATCAATTTCATTTTTTATTGCATCTCTAATGACATTAGATATAGACTTGATAAGATCATTTTGAACAGTGGGAAAAATTCCTTGAAGGACAGTTGATGTATTTAAAGAAATGTCTAAAAGACGATCATAATCGCGAAGTACATTTAAAAATTCTATATAATTACCTCTATTCATTGAATTTTTACTCATCATGACCTCGCAAAGGAAGTTCTTGTTTAGATAAATAACATATTGCATCAATGAGCCTTTTCAAAATGTCTCTCTTTTTATTCACTTGTTCATTATGCTGGCTTATTTCAGTTTTTCGTTGGTTGTCAAGTAAAGTGTCGATTCTTTGTTTTCCAAAAAGTTTAAGATTAAGAAAAGACAACATGTGCTTGAGATCTTTCGTTTCAGCTGTGCTGCTGCTAAATGGTTAAGATCGGAAAAACCATGCTTATTCCACATACCATTCTCTTTCGAGAACAATGAACATGGATAACAAAAAAGTCTAGATAGCGTTTCTCAGTAAATTAACCATTCCACTGTTTCATATTGTGAAATGGAAAAATGTCTCGTATATTCAGTTTTGCATCTTTATGATTACAACGTTGATTTGGAAAAGCTGGACAAGGCTTACCTTCTTCCACAATGTTCATACGATCAGAAAAGTTTCGAGTTGAAAATTGTACACTCAGCAAATCTTCAACACTATTTCTCATTGTATAAGATTGGCATACATATTGTTGCAATTTTTCCTCCGATTATTTTTTTTTGATTCACCTATGTATTAAATTTCAGCTCTCCAACTATTGTAGTTTGGGCTGGACATTTGTATCCTCCTATATCCTAAGTAAGACCGTCAATATATAATGAATAAGCATTTTTAAATGTTAGGATTTTTACAATTTATAATTATTCCCTGTCGATTTTAAAAAAAAACATATAAGCGTGTCAAATTTGAAGTTTGTAGTTCATTTAGAAGTGCCTTATAAGTTTATTCCTTGTATGGGGCAATAATAGGGCAAAACAGCCATAACGTTACGAATTTTGACAATATCAGATTTCTTCCTCTGTGGTAACTAAAAGCCCATAATTCTGCCAAATTTCAAGTTTGTATCTCATTAAGAAGTGCATTATAATTTTCACACTCGTATTGGGCAGAAATGGGAAAAACCGCATCTAAAAGTTTGAATTTTTGCTATTTTTTTATTTCATCTTCGGTTGTAACAAAATTTCTATAATCATGACAAGTTTCAAGTCTCTAGGTCATATGGAGCTACCGCACCTCTTTTGTTCCCGTATGGAGCAATACTGGGGCAAAACAGCCCCAAAAATTGGGATTATTACAATATCGAAATTCCTTCATTAGGCATAGTTTAACATTAGCATTAAAATATATGCCTCTGATTCCCATTAAAAGCTTTCCCATATGAAAGCATTAGGCCTGTTTCCTAGGAATCCTATTGTTAGACCAAAAAAATTACCACTTTTTTGCGATAAAAACTATAAATTTACGATAATTCTACTTGGATTTGAATTCTGTCTTCAAAAATAAGAAACTACAATTTATATCCTATCCAATAGTTGAAGTCTTGAGTTCGTATCTTGACGGGAAGTAATTTTAAAATGCAAATATCAAAACCTCTACACCGATTTACGTTTTCTTATGGGCCAAAAATGGGGCAAAAAGGGGCCAAAATAGCCCCTCAAAATAGGAATTTTGCCAGTTTTGGATTTTTTCCTTCGGTTGTGACCAAAAACCTATAATCCTACCAAATTTCAAGTTTCTAGCACATCTGGCATTGCCTCATAATTTTGTATCTTCCTCTATATATATATACATACAAACATATATATATATATATATACATACAAACATATATATATATATATATATATATATATATATATATATATATATATATATATATATATATATGCTAGTTAATGTGTGCTTGCATTCTGCAAGCATTTTTAAATTTTTAGCATTTTTATAATTTCAAATTATTCCTAATCGATTTTATACTAAATCATATAACCGTTTCAAATTTCAAGTTTGTAGCTCATTTAGAAGAATTTTCTCTCACCTTAGTGTAAAGAATAAAAGCCGATAATTAATTTTCAAACGCATAATTTTGCACCTGTGCACCTAATTACGTGTATTTTTTGGATAATATTGGGGTAAAAACAACCCCTAAAATGTATAATTATAAACATTTTATAGGTTCTCATCATCCGTTTTGAATACCTCACATTTGTGAAAAATATCATCGATGTAGCACCTCTAGAAATGCATTTATAGGAATTTAATTGTATAAATTTTTATGAATTTTTAACAGCCACAATAATAAACCTTTCTAAAAATTTTAATGTTTGTTACCACTGGGGCATCATTCCCTCCCTAGGTTAAAATTTTCATCTTCCTGCACCTTCAGAAAGTACATAAACATTAGTCAAATTGTTTAATATTTAAGAATTTTTTACAGCCAAACGAATAAAAATTATCGTATTTCTATATTCCCATTTTCGTTATTTAGTAAATTCTACCGTTAGAAAAAATTTCAGCATTGCAGCCCATATAGGAATACCTAAACCGCAAAATGTTCGTCCCTAAAAATTGGAATTTTTGCAATTTTTAGGCGCGTTTCGCTTACAGCGTGAGCGCCTATTACCGTCGATCGGTCCATCCATCCATCCGCATGTTCGTTCTCGGCTTCTACCGAACGGATTTTCATGAAATGTGATATTAAGGACTTTCAATCAAAGATAATAATAAAATTGCAAAAATGAATTAAGTACGCCAATCAGAGGTACCACTTTACTGATGATAAAAAATAAACTTTCCGCCATATCTCGTAAAGTATTACTCATATCAAAATAGTTTTCGAATAAAACTTGTAGAACTCATAAAGTAGAGTTTTTCCTTTTCTATACATTTTTATCGTAGGAGTAGCTGTTATCGAGAAAATCAAACAAGAAAGTGTTATATCGAATTGAACTTAGAAAATTGCTTGCATGGTTACATCATTGTTGCTAACATAAGGGTCTCGCAAATCAATCCCTGCCACGGTTAGAGACTGTCCTTGAGCCTTGTTTGTGGAGATTGCGAAACACGGCTTGATAGGAAACTGGAGGCGCTTAAATTCGAATGGGTAATCTGTAGGTATTAGAGGTATCCATGGAATGAAAACATGTTCTCCGGTGGCACAGCCTGTTAAGATTGTAGCCTCTATTACGCGAGGCCTCAAGTTGCCCACTTGCAATCGAGTTCCATTGCATAGTTTTGGTGCATTGAGGTTACGTAACAACATGATAGGGGTTCCAATCTTGAGTTTCAGTCTGTGAGGAAGAAGACCCAGCGGCTGGAGTGGGTTAAGGAACTCAACAGGATAATTTACTAAGTCATCTTCATTGGTTACACTGTCCACTGACTCGTATGCCTTCTCCTCGCCTGGCATCTGATCTAAAAGATAGTCATTGATAAACCCTGCAGTTTCATTTTTGGGTATCAAAACTGCTTGTTCACACAGCCAGGTCTGGGGCTTTTTGGTCAGACTGGACACATCAGGGTAAACCTTGGCAATCAGTTCTTCTAGTGAGTGGACTATGTGGCCCATATCCTTCGTTAATTCGATCTTGCCATTGCATTCAGGTATCCTCCCATCATCTATTTGTAACAATAAGTTGGCGAATTTCCCTGCTGATGTGTCTCCCTTCAAATGCTCTCTCATGTTGACAGTGAGATTCAGGTACTCAACCTTATCCCATATGTGAGAACACTTGATTGAAGCAGTGACCTCATCTGCTCTGGTGCCAATGGCATGAAACAGACACGAACCATCTCCTGGCATGGCGATTATATCGTGGCCAGCTAACACCCAGTCCATTCTGCCAAATTAACAGAATAAAATTAACGAAATAACGAAAGAGATATTATTTTTAACAATAATAATAATAAATACTGTAAATACAGTTCCCTTTGAACAAACACATGTAAGGATACTCTATTTCACATTTAAGATTTGTCAATAATGCGAACGTAATTTGTTTACATCGGTTGTCAAGAATATGCAAATGGCGTACAATAATGAAAAACCAATTTTTGCTTCCCTTCGTCTTATTTGATCTGCAAGCCTCACTTTTAAAAATATATTCTGAAAGAGGAGATAATTTTCCACAAAAAAGTCAGCGAGAGCATGTCTACGATCTATAGATACAGAGATAAAAAATCGAGAAATTTACGAAAACGTTTTAAATGTAAATCTCATGTATTTATGAAAAAAACTTTCAGAATTTTTTTAGTCAAATCCATGGCATTTAGATAAGAAGTCTTATTTTTTCAGGTGTCTTCTCCATACCCTCTACAACCTCAAAATATTTATACCTTCCTAGCTCTTCTGGTGTTGTGTCAGATTTCTGGACAAACCCACAGACACTTTCCTTTATAAATTTAGGTACAGGAGGATACAAAATTATGAGGCACTTCCAGATGTGCTGGAAACTTAAAATTGAGTAGGATTATAGGTTTTTGGTCACAACCGAAGAAAAAAATTCAAAACAAATAACGAAGTTGAGAAACGTACCCAGCTTGGTATTTGAAAAAATAGACCGAAATAAAAACGAAAAAGAAGCGGGCAGTGGGAATCGAACCACCGACCTTATGCTTACAATGCCAACGCCCTAGCGAGAGCAGCCACAGCACTCTATGAAATGGCCGAGTTAAATACTGGTATACGTTTTGCGTGCAAATCTATTTTGCTCATTTTTTCTCGAAGAAAGCCGGGACACGTGTCCACTTATTTTGTCTCTAGTTTCACCTCAAGAAGTTTCAACCAGATTCTTGACATCGACTTGACAACATCCCCTTGTAAGACGACTCCCCATTTGGATGATTTAAAAACAGAAAAAAGCTTCAATTGACCTTCATTACTACAAAAGTTATAAATCTTGTCAAATATTTATTTTCTCCTATACTTTTCTTGAATGCATTGTCTTTTAACATTTTAAAATCATAAGATCACATCACAAATAGAACCATTCAGGTTTTCAAACAAATTAAATGGTAGCATTCATTTTAAGATAACATTAAAAATAAAGTAAATACATTGACAGAATGTACTCATTTCAGGACAACAAAAAAACATTTCAATCCAAGTGCTGCATAAAATCATTTTATTGTGTTAGTCATCATCACTGTCTATGCAACTTTCACTATTTTCCTCACGCTCACTATCTTTATCGCTCTCAACTTCATCATCAGTCTCCCACAAAACATCATCCGCACTCCCATCCATGGCATTAGATAAGCAGCATTTCTTAAATCCTTTTACTATTACTTTTGCATTTATTTGTGGCCACAATGCCTTGATCCATTGGCAGAGCATTGCAACTTCAGGTTTCTTAAGATTTCCTTTTGGTGTTAAAGTGTGAGTTCCACTCTGTAACCACTCAGAATACAAAACCTTTAAATTATTTTTAAAACACTTATTGACAGCAACGTCTAAAACTTGAAGTTGCGATGTCTTTCCTCCAGGTATTACAATAAGATCAGTATTCATCGCACTCATTATGTTTTTAATTTCAGGAGATAAGTGTCATTTGAATGCATCCAGTGAAAGCATTGCTCTTTGTTTTAGTAAAGCTCCTGGCCGTCTATTCCACACCACACGTAACCAATCTCTCATTAGTTCTTTAGTCATCCACCCCTTTTCTTGACACCTAACTATTATTCCACTTGGCATATGTTCCTTAGGCATTGTTTTCCCCTTTAGAATCACATATGGTGGTAATTTAGTCCCATCTGCTAAAACCGCCAACATTACCGTGACTCGCACTTTTTCGTTGCCTGAGTTTTAATTAGTACGGACTTCGCACCTTTTTCGTTCACAGTATAATTAGATGGCATGTAGAAGAAAACCGGAGTTTCATCGGCATTTCCTATTTGGCTCAAAAGGTAATTATTGGTTTTTCTAAGTCCAATTACGTATTTCTGGTAAGCGAGAAGTTTTTCAACGTAGTCTTCTGGCAATTTCTGACACAGTGAAGTTCGTCGCCGTAAAGAAAAATTATTTCGTCGCATCATTCTTACGCACCAACCTCTGCTGACCTTGAATTCTTGCAATGATATATTATGTCCTCTAGCAATTTCATGAGCTTTTAAGTATAATACTTTCAGTCGAAACAGGCATACTGTTCTGCCTCATGGTGCGCACAAACTTGACTACTTCTTCAATGCAATGAAATCGGCCTAATTTTGGACCACTGAACGACTTCCTTGTGGCTTTGGCTTTTTCTAGTTCCTGTTTTGAGAGTTTCCATCGACGCACATTTGCCTCAGATACACCGAACTTTCTACTCGCAGTTATTAGATTTTTCGGCGTAATTTATCACGATCAGCTTAAAATTTGCATCATAGCTCCATCTAATTCCTTTTGTTAACTTTCCCTTTGCACTCGTGCCACGTACTTCAACATGATCTGTCATTTTAACTTAAGGGTTGTGCATTTAAAACAAGAATGTGCAACTCAAAATTACTGTCACACTTAGTGAGTTGTTTGAAAGGGGAATCCCAATGATTTCTGCTCTCATTTGTTTTTACCTTGCGGTTGCCATTACGTGCAAGATAAAAGTACATCGTCTGTGTTTTGATCGTCGACGATGATTATTAGTCTAAATAATTATTATTCCCGTTGTTTTAGTTATTTTTATTACTATTTGTTTATTTCAATTGTTTATGTACGTACTTGAATTTGCTGTTGTGAATTGTTTACTCTTACGTACCATTTGTTGTAAAAAACATCGATTAAATGCGTAAATATACTTCGTATTCGAATGTAAGACGACTCTTGATATTTACAGCTGACAATTTGGAAAAAAAGGTCATCTTAGATTCAGGTGAATACGGTACTATAGGTTAATTCTTTCTAATTTTAATCTAAGAAGGAATGAAAGGCTGCACATCAAAAAGTTGATTTTTAGGTGTTCTTTTATGGAATATGGAAATGTATTCCTTGGAGTCGAACCCAGGACTTTTTTTGAGATTTTTTTTCATCATCATCTTAAAATATGTGAATCGAGCATTTCTGTTAAATTTAGAATGTCTATCTCGGTTCTTTCTCGAGTTATTGGTAGAGGGGTGGTTAGTGTGTCTAGCTCCCAATGCTAGGATCGCGGGTACGAATCCTACTGAGGGCATGTATAAAAATAAATATTATTATTCGCATTTTTTCTAGCGAGCAGGTATAGCATTACATTAGACAAGCCAACGGACAAATAAACCATGGAAACTATATATAGAATTTATTTATTTATAGACTATTTCGTTTACTTTTTGTTGGAGAGTTGTAATCATATCTTTGGTGAAATTTGGTTACACTTTGTGGAAGTTACTCATAAATAACTGTAGCTTCCATGATAATGTTTTAATGAATACACAAATGGTTTTGCTACATTTGTAGGTGACAAAGTGATTGTACCTAAGCCATTTATGTATTTGTTAAAACCTTTTGTGAAAGTTATAGAGTAATTTTTTCTGTGATTATAAGTACCGTATTTACTCGTGTGCTCCGCGCACATTTTTTCCCGAAACACCAGGGAAAATAGGGGGTGTGCATCTTACACGAGGATATCTGAACGTGTTATATAAATTGTGAGTATCGATAGTAAATTCTTTGCAGTATGCTTGCATCTACGTTTATATTCATAAAATACGTCGAATTCTACGAAGTATATGTGTATTTATGTGATCAAGCAAATGTGTAAGTTACTCCTGCGCTGCAGGCAAAAACTCACAAAAGTAGGCAGTAAGAATATGCCGACTAACTAGCTTCCCTTGACATCTTCAGATATTTAGCTCATGAGATAGATACTAATAATAGTTATTGAAATGAAAGAAAAATTCATTGTACAGTAGACTCGATTATCCAGGATGAATGGGAATAAATAATCCCAGATAATCAAAATCCTAGTTAATATACCATCTGTATAAAATTACAAAAAAATTTTCAAAAATTTAGAAAAAAATCGTGGTATGAATGTGCCTTATTCATTTAAAATAAGATAGCAAAGAAGTTTGCTTTTTCCCTTCATTTGCCTTTCGGTGAATAGTGCTGTGCAGATTTCTCAGCAAGGCTGCTGTCTTGCTGTTGCTCCAAGTAATCAAGCAGAGTTTCAGCATGAGTTAAAGCAGTGCTGTGACTGATCCTTTGCTCTAGTATAAGGTTGTCTTCTTCCTGGTCCAGATCATCGGTGACTGTTGGTTCATCTTCGGTAATAATACGTTGCATGATTTCTTTGTCATTTAATACTTCATGACTGGCCAAATTTTGATCTGCATTTAACCACTCAAGCAAAGCTTCCTCATCAACATTCTCACATCCACTAATCTACTGTAAATTATTTAATACTTCAGGTACTGTTTTATTTAAACTGTCCTGAAAACCAAGAAATTCCTCATTGTTGCACTAAAACTTTTTGCCATGATTTTTTTAAAGTTGATATCTTTACCAATTTCCATGCGGCAGCAATTTATAAATAGTATCCAACACTGATAGTTTTTTCCAAAACAACAGTAAATATTTACCGCCTTCCTTTACAAACTTGAGCAGTAAATTTCTTCGATAAATTGTTTTCATATTTTGTATCAGTCCTTGATCCATAGGCTGGGTCAAAGCTGTCACATTTGGAGGTAAATACTTCACGATGATATTTCCATCTTCGTACTTTAAAATTTCTTCATTTGGGTGTCTACGGGCATTTTCTAAGAGTAAAACACCTTTTTGTGGCAGATCTAGAGATTCTAAGTGTTAACACACTAAAGCAGGGGTCTCAAACTCGCATTGATGTGCGGGCCACATGACAGCTCTGACGATCCGCGGGCTGCATTCATTACTTTCCCAGTCTTCACACCTTTTCGTATTCTTTGTATTATATTCACTCTCCCTCTCCACAAGAGAGGAATAGCTCTATTACGCATCTTACATGCAGTCTTTACAAAAATGCTAGATTTGGTGTAGAGGGTTAAGTCCTTCTGATATGCGAGAAACTCGCTGGCAGCGGGATAAACATTCTTCAGTAACTCAACCGTGCAGGCTGATATAAATTGGAATGATTTAATACACTTCTTAGATTGTTTAGAAATATTTTATAAGAAATAGATTTGAGTTCGGGTCGCGTGGTATAAAGTAAATTGCTTCACGGGCTGCATAAATGCATTGCGTGGGCCGCGACTTTGAGACACCTGCACTAAAGGAACGAATTTTGTTTTAAACCACTCCTTAAAAATTTCTGTCAATCCATGCTGATTTATTGTTATAGTAATTGATGGTTAAATTGGATAAAATTTTACCTTGTGAGAAAGCACGAGGTGTTTTAGCAGTCCCGATAACACACACTTTCAAGATATGAGTCCCGATGGCATTACTGAAGCACAAAACTGTACGGCATTGTTTTTGAATTTTATATCCTGCAGTTTCATGAGCTCAAGTTTTTTGGGTAAACATTTCCAGTATAAACCAGTTTCATCAGCATTATAGATTTGTCCTGATATGAAACCTTAATTTTTGATGAAATGCTGAAATTGAAACTTAAATTCCTCCGTTGTCGGCTCATCATTGCTCAGTTTCTCACCTTGGATAGCAATCTGACGAATGCCATGTCTTTGCTTAACCCTAGAGCAGGCGCGCGGCGTCTGACAGACGCCAGACTCTGAACTTTTTGTATACATGCGAATGCATATGCCGTATAGACTTGCCTTCCTCCCTATCTTCCTACTGATTCAAGATCTCTCAGTCGGTAGAATAATCACATCGCTAGTACCACGCTGTTCGCCGTGAAAGCCATTTGGTGGAGTTGAAGTTCTCACCGGCGTCTCTCAGACGCCGCGCGCCTGATAACGTTACTAATAAGTGGTATCAGTTTTTTGTTATTTTTTACTTTTATTGCACTAAATGATCATTAATATTTTTTCTAGAGTAGGAAAATGTGTTTGTGAATTTATTAAATTTCAAAAAAAGCATTAATCTTAATTTGTTATCAGATATGGCAGACAAGAGTTATATCGTTATAATCGTTGCCCTGAATCGGCAATGACGTGGAGTAATTACTTATAGTAGGTTTTAAATTGTGTTTACATAGTTTTTTCTCCTATTTATGTACAAGGCACAATATTCCTTTATAAAATTGTTGCGATAAACAGCTAAAGTAATATAAACTGATTATTTTACAGTAGGTACATTATAATATTTCTTTATTTTGTATAAAATTGACTAGTAAATACATGGAAACAAATCCTTCTCTTTAAAATTTATAATATGTTTTGTGTTTATTAATGAGCATATATGTTGTTAAATGAAAAGAAAAACAAAGGACAATTTTTCGTGTTTTTTTTTAATAAAACTTTTTGTTAAGGTAACTTATTGTATATACTCATTTGTCATTTTGTACTGTTTCCATGAACATTTTCAGCTGCACAAATGAAATTGTGGATCATTGAAACGTTAAAAATAGCCATTTTTGTTAATAAATGTAGTGGCGTCTGTCAGACGCCACTCGACCGCTTGTGTATGATTCCGGAGCGCGCCTGCTCCAGGGTTAAATCTCTTCAACCAACCAGAAGATGTGTTAAACTTCCTCATTAATTTCAATTCATCAAAAAAATACTTCCCCCTCCCCCTATTCATTCCTCCACACTGCATATCACCCGTGATCTCAGCCTCTGTTATACTGTCGCATCGTTTTTCAGCGGCTGCCTTCTCTTATCCTAAATTATTTTCGTATATGTATTATTTTTTCAATTATTTTTTGAACATCCTGGTTAATCCGCATGCTTGGTAATCTGACCCCAGATAATCGAGAGTCTACTGTATCTTGTTAACTGTAATAATGATTAGGGTATACCAAAATGGGGTGTAGTTATACAACTAAAGGCTACATTTTGGATATAAAATCACTAATCATAATTCCATTGCTTTTATAGTTTTATATAGAAAGCAATTTCATTTGTATTATCTCTAACAAAAACTCATATCTAGGGCATATCCGGTGTACACGGTGGGGGAAACTGCCACCATGTATACTGCAGCCTCCGGCCAGTACTACAGCACAGGGAACTCTACTGCTGTCACATATAGCCAGGTAAGAATTACCTTAATATAGGAGTTATTTTATTTATTTCAAATGAAGCTCATAAAATCTACTCATCAGTCACATAGAATTTGGAAGAAGAAAGGCTCATATAACTTTCTTGTCATTTTTAGCCAGTTATAATGTACTAGGAAGACCAAATGAATCTAAAAAGAAAAAGTTATTTTTTCGAGAAATGGCTGGTTGATATGAGTGCTGTTCAAAAATATCTGAGACAGAATTTTTTGTAGGAAAACTAAAGCACTTACAAGTTAGTCGAAGTTATCTCCTTCAAAGTATGATCCTGCAGATTGTATGCAGCGATTCCAGCGATCCCTTCACTTTTCAGTGCATGTCTGGTAGGCCTTTTTTGGAATGGTCTGAAGCTGCCGTGTCGTATTTTGTTTTATCTCCATGATGTCTTGAAATTGTTTTCCCTTCTGGGTGATTTTCATCTTGGGGAAGAGAAAGAAGTCCCAGGGTGTCAAATCTGATGAATAAGGTGAGTGGGGAATAACAAGAATTCTGTGCTTCGCCAGGAATTCCCTGAGACGTAGGGTTGCGTGGCATGGTGCATTGTCGTGGTGCAGAAGCCAAGTGCCTGACGACCATTTGTGAGGCCGTTTCCGACAAACTGCATCTTGAAGGCATTGAAGAACGGTTATGTAGAGTCTAATTCATGGTCGTGCCTTTGGGAAGAAATTCGTGATGCATAGTCTTGTTGGTTCACGCCATTGATGGTCTACCTGTGTGTGGATCATTGTCAGTGGAAATGTGGCCATTTTTAAAATGGGAATACCACTCAAATATCTTGGACTGACTTAATGTGCTGTTTCTCTGAATGCTTTTTGTAACATTTCGTATGTTTCTGTGGCTGTCTTACCAAGTTTCCAACAGAACTTGATGCAAACACGTTGCTCCTTCAAAACATCCATTTAACGTTACGATGGAAGGAAAAACATGCTTGCACTGTAGATCAACTCATTCACGACTGAGTCTAGCTTATACACACTCCTCTCCTGTGTGGCATCAGGAGATGTTGCCGAATATGCTATATTGTTGCCACTTCAATACTACTGGTAGTTTCTCCACAAAAAATTCAGTCCTGGGTATTTTTGAACAGCCCTTGTACTTTTTCAAATTATCACTGCCTACTATTATTGATATTTATTACCATGAAGTTGCAGGTTTGTGTCAAATTAGAACCTATCTTTTACAAACATTTAGTAAGCAAATCAGAAGTATTATTGAAAATATATTTGAAAACAATAATTCCAGTTGCTCAACCTACTTAAATATTAATTTAATTGAAACTGGACAGCCTGTTAATGCTTTGCATGTATAATATTTTTCTATTGGACACTTTATACATGTATTTTGCAATATGTCATCAGTTGCTAATAATTCAAAATGAAATTTTCTATTGCTAAATTTAGGGTTAATAGGTTTGAACTATTTCTAAAACCTTAATCTCTTTTCATAAAGCAATAGTTATTTGTTGTGGTTTATTGAATCAATTTATGTTTGTCGTAGTAATTGTAAAGCATTGTTAATGATTTACTTTGTCGATACTGTACAATTTTAGTCATTAAAAGCAATCGTCAAAGCAATTTACATTCTATTTGAAAAAGTAGATAGAATTTTTTAAAGGTTTTATCTTGAGTAATAGTGATTTGTATTGTAAAATTGGTAGTAACTGAATTTAGATGAACTTGCTAGCATAATCAGAGATTAAATTGATCAGTAAATTGAGTTTTAGACAATTTCTAGAATTATTGTAAACAAATATGCTTCCAATAAATTCTTAATTGCTTGTTTTGCCTAACAAACTTACAAGTTGGCTTGCTGTGCATTATAAAGTGGTATATTGTGTTGGGCTGAGTAGTTGAATTTTAAACATATCTAATCATAGTATCATGCTTGATGTGTATGTGAAATAAAAATTTAACCTATAAGAAAAGATGGACTGAAATTTCCTACTAATGTCATACATGTTCACTTAGAAATATTCTCATGACCATAAATTGTGTTTGCCCAAGCCTAACTTTTAACCTCAGTATTACCAATATAGAGGCGGAAAATACTGTCTGCCTACTATTTGCTATGTGCATGCGTGATATATGGACGAGGCCTTGTGGGCACGTGTGTGTGTGTGTGTGTGAGCAGGTGGCGGGGAGCATGGGGCAGGGGGCCACAGGTGGTGGAGGGGTTACGGGGGGAGCAGGTGCAGGAGGGAGTGCAGCACCGGTGGTTGCTCAGGGCACCACACAACAGCAGTCTGCACAGCTGCTGTCTTCGCAGGGCAGTTCGACCTACCTCATCCAGCAGAGCGTCGATGCTGATGGGCATTCCCTCATCACAACGCGGGCCAGTCCTCAAACTGTTGGCGCCGTGAGTAGCGCCCCTCTCTGGCGCTGCATCTTACCTCCTTCTCGTCTCCTCCTCTCTTATGTGACCATCTATGCCTCCATAATGCATGGTTGAAATTTCTCCGGGTACCTCCTGTCCTAGAAATTTTTCTAATACTTTGTCAATGGTTATTATCCCTTTTAGAGACCATCGCAGAATTATAGCTTCAAGAATGATTGGACTTGATTTTTTTGTCACATAATGAAATGCATTCACTTTCAATTATATATACTATCTTGGTTCAACCTGCATTCTTCTTTCTTGTGAGATGTACAATTCTGGTTTCATCGCAACTATGAAGTAGTTTTAAGGTAAAATTGATCCATTTTCCTCACCTTAGACCGTCTTTCATTTGACATCTCATCTAATCTGGTTCAAACCCTTTTTGTGAGTGACTGGTAGATTTTTAAGGATATTTTTATATAAATTTTCATTTTGCAAGCATATTATAATTACTTCCCTCTCAAATTCAGATGGCTAGACTGGATTGCTCAAAGAATTGCACAGATGTTTTACAGCATGTGTGCATGGGCCATATCTCTGTCAGCATTAAAAAAATTAAGATATGTAAGGAAAGAATTTAA
Source organism: Uropetala carovei (assembly GCA_036926305.1). NCBI lineage: Eukaryota > Metazoa > Arthropoda > Insecta > Odonata > Petaluridae > Uropetala > Uropetala carovei. Next base: position 249,411 of record JAXCHB010000085.1, read on the forward strand.
ATCAATTTGAAATTAGCTACTAAGAAAGATTTTGGCTTTGTTTTCATTTTTAGGCTATATTTACAAAGATATCTGGTTTTAATCTATAGTTTTTCCTTGCATAGTTTTGGAAAATATTTGTGTCATTTTGCACTCCTTTGTGCAAAATATAACTTCCATCTTCATTATGGTTTTTGTTATTTTTTGTCTTCTGTCTCGCATTATATATCTACTCTTAATTACATTTACAACATATTTTCAGAAACTTTTTAAATGATACAAAGCTACGGATTTTATTTTTCACCATTGAAGAATTTGAATGGATTATTTACCTTTCATCAAAAGATTAATATTTTTGCTACTTCTTTGTTTTATTCTTGAGTAGATCCTCTTTATTGTTGACATGAGGTTTGTTTGATTTCTGATTTTTATGAAGGCCTTGTTACTTGTTTTATTTCATTAGGTTTTGGTAATTTAATTTTCCAATATATAGGTAGCTTCATGGAGGCACTATATATTTTCATGTATTCATTGTTTTAATTAGTATTCAGGATATCTTTCAAACATTCTAACATTACACTAAAAATGGAGATTTTTTGTTTTTTTTCTTAATGCCGGTAATATTTCTAGTGGTATAATAGGGATGGCAATAATGGAAAATCCTTTCTTTCTTTAAGAATAACTACATAATTATTATTTATAGACTTAGGCTCATTTTGTATTTAATAATTATAATTTCAACTTGCATTTTTATCTTTATGAGGTAAAACTGAAGGGTAAATTGACATATTTCTAAATGATAGAAAAATTGATACATAATTTTGAGAAGATATTTAATTGTTATGTTTACCATTGCGGAAGTAAAAGTTAATGTGAATTTATTCTTTAGGTGTATTTGAATGTAAATTTACGGTGAGTGAGTAAATTTAATTTTCTGGAACTTAAAAAGGTAGATAATACATGAACATTAAAAATAGTTAGGTAATACAGAAAGGAAGTACTTAAAATATTTAATCTAATTTGTGCTTGAGGGATAAAATCAGAAGAGATGATAAGTCATAGCTGTGTATGAATTGGATAGTTGTATTACAAGCATTTCTAATGATTTCACAGAAATTCATTGGCTGATATTTGTTCATTAGAAGTTCAATGAAAATAATCCTTTCGAAACTGACACCCTCAGTTGTTTATCCAAAAGATTTTGTATTAGCAGCAAGCATAGTCTCAGTGACATTGTATCAGTTATAGGGGCATTTTAATCCAGCTCTTTCAAATAGCCATTAAGTAGTATATATTATTGCTAAATTGAATTATTTCAAGTTGATTCTTATTGTTTGATAGTGACAATACCTTCAAATGCTGTGAGAATACTATGATTGCAGTTACAATGATAATGAATATTTAGTACATATAACTAAGTTAGAAATTAATATCTTGATGTATATTATGAGTTTTTATGCTGCTTGGTATTTTAGGTTTCATCTCTGACAGGAATCTCAAACTTGGTGTGTGGTCCACATTAAGGCACAGTACCAAATCTGTGGGCCATATTCTGTGCTTTCCCATCCTTCACACTTTTTCATATTCTTTGGACATTCACTCTCTTTCCACAAGGAGGTAAATTGCCCGATTTATTTTTAAAATACATTCAGTATCAAGAGTTAGGTCCTTTGGATATGCAAGAGAAACGGGCAGCAGGGAGAAAATTCTTCTGTATCCCAAATGTGCAAGATGTTATAAATGGGAATGGGAAATAAACCACCAATATTATAGAAGTTGGGATTTAATACACTTCTTAAACTTCTAAAATTATTTACAAAGATTTGTGTGAAATATTTTATACGAAATACATTTGTTTGGATCATGTGTTATAAGAGTACAGGCTACATAAATGAACCATGTGGGCCATATGTGGCATGAGTTTGAGATCCCTGATCTATGAGTTTTATTCGATTTCAAATTTTTTTTTTCAAAATATTGTAATAATTTGCTCCTTATCCTTTCCTAAGTTTATTCATTAGTAAAATTTATAGAAATTTAATTTTGATCCCGCCTATTAAAGTAGCTTGTTTCTTTAATGTTTTGTGCTTTAGAAGTTGCTATTGGAGTAATAAACTATAAAGTTTTAGACTTAAGCTTCTTTAAGCATTATCCTAAATGGTGTCTCATGTAAGATTTTAAGTGAGGTGTTGTTACATAGTAGTGTAGTTTTAAATTTAAAAATTTACCAAATTTTTATGATGTTGTTATGTATATTAAACGAAGTGAAAAATTGTTTGCAAGAAATTGTGCTTTTATTGAGACAAAATAATGATTATTTATGATAATTTATCAAGTGAAGAAAATTGGATATTTAATTTCTCAGAAAAAATAACTGCCCAACTTTATTCTCTTTTGCAACATCTTTGATTAAATTTGAGCTTTTTCAGTAATGAAAGATGTGGCATACTCTTTGCCTACATAGTTTAGCTGTACATTTTGGCCATTTTGGTAGAGAGAGAGCATGCTTTAAGGTAGACAGACTAATGATACTCCCTTCATCTTTCAGTAGGCAGTAGTGGCTAGAGGCATGCTCTGCCTACATGCCAATGCCCTCTTATTCACTCATTCTCTCCATGGCATGTCTTCCTTATTGCTCTCGGGGCCTTGTGTGTGACTGTGAGTGCGTGTGAGCATGTATGCCTGGGTTTTTTTCTGGCCTTGCCTATGGGGATCCGTTCGTTCCCTGTTTACTCAGGATGCGGGTGGGACCGTGACATACATGGTCCCCGGGAGCACTGCTAACCTAACCCTGGATGGTGATGGGCATCCAAACCTCTCACATGCAACTCGCGTCTCTCCAGCCACCGTAAGTCCTTGCCTTCCTCTTAACCCTTTTCTGTTGTCATCTTACCTTTTTATGATATTGACCAAACCTCTTTGTTCCTATTCCTTGTTTGCGCCTGTCTGATGGTTGTGAAAGTGTTGGGCTTTCCTGCATCTTGTTTCATTTTTTGAACTAACATGTCTTATGGCTAATGTTTTCAAAACTCTGATTTTAATGATTATATATGATTTTAATAATTCTATATGATATGTCAAATAGATTTCTGAATGTTAAAAAAACACCATTTAAAAATTAACCTACCATAGATATTTATAGTTCACAAATGTGTTCTGTATTTATCTGTATTGATTTTCTTGTCTATACATACTTACTGAAATTTGATTTTTTACAAAATGCAAATTTTTAGCCCAATTATATTGGGTGTCTTTAGAATGGTAATGAGGTAAGTTTCTTGTTTAATCTCCTAAGCTTGTAGATGGCTCTTTGATGTTGCCCATTGCCATTTAGGGGGATATTTCCAGTTTAAGAATGTACTTCAATTAAAAATGAATTACTCTCAAGTAGTGATGTGAAGGTGGGAATAAACCCGGTTTAAACCCTGGGGAATTTTGGGAGGGAATAAACCATTGGGAATTTTGAAAAAAATATGAAAACAATATTTAATAGCTTTAAATAGGCATGTGATTACCAGTACATCATTTCTTGCACATACGATAACTCGAAAATAACATAAATAATGCTCTTTAAATATGTATGGAATCTTAATTTTTTCTTGTGGTATTAGAATTCTAAATATATAAGTAAGTTTCAAATACTCCAATACTCGACCAGAATCTTCAGTGTGGAATCACTTCATCAGGGAATACCGTAGAATTGGACCGGCAAAAAAAAAAGAATTGCAATGTGTCGTTACTGTCAAACCAAGTACAATGTGCCAAATGTTACAAAAATGAATAAACATTGATCTATATGTTCAAAGTATCAGCAAAGTATTAAAAATTTATGCAGAAGCGAAAATCAACCAGCAAGTATTATGGATGTTAATGGAGCAATTATCATTGAGAACTCCACTGACACATTAACTAATACACCTATGCCATCAATAAGTGAAATTCAGTATCAACAATTGTCAGGTTCAGATGAATGAAATTATACCAATGAAGGTTCAATAAAATCATATCTAGATAGTGTTACTTCTTCTGAAAATAATCAACTTGATCAGGCATTTGTAAGAGCAGTGTACGCAACAAACTGTACATTGTCTATATCAGAAAATTACTTTGGAAAGATTTTATAAAAAAAAATCGCCCGGCATACACACTTCCATCATGCCATGCCTTCTCAAATTGATTACAGGCAGTCCCCGAGTTACATGATTAATGCGTTCCGGCATCCGCTACGTAATTCGAAATTTTACGTAAGTTGAAACACAACGGAAAGTACAGCAGAGACGGGGAAACTATGGCCTGCGTGACGGAACTAGCCCCCGAAGGCATTTTATTCGGCACGCAAAGATATTTAGAATAAGCGATATCTGAAAATTAAAATATCGTATTTACTCGTGTAACCCGCACTCCTTTTTTTCCAAATCGCTGGTGAAAAAAAGGGTGTATGTATCTTACACGAAGATTCAATTATTTGTGTATCCCGCTCACCTTTTTCCCAAAATGTCGCATCGGTAAACAAATATATCTTAAGCCAGCACCCATGCTGCATCTATTATTCTATTTCTAAATTTCGTCATATTGGGACGTTGTTGTTTGTATATAAATTTTAAATGTATAACAATAGGCACAAAGATTGGGTCAGCGTCACCTCTGCGAATTGAACACGTCGAAAGAACGTAAAGTCACAAAATTTCCCCTCTTCCGCTTCAAGGAATTCTGAGTGATGAAATTTGGTTGCAAATGAAAGATTTCATCGTAGGGAAGGAAGGCAGAAGTCTCTATCTCGAGTGTTTGGACTTGTTTGCTCCTATAGTCGCTTCACCATCGGAAGGCTCTTGGCCTACTTAGAGCAAGTAGCCAATCACGAACGTTTCTCCTTCCATCGCCCCTCTCAACTTTCGTGCGGGAGAGCAGATATCGGTGCGCGTTGCCAGCTCTTGCGGATTTTTGCTGTCAGCTGATATACTATGCAATTTCTAATGGCAACGCATCCAGATGTGATCTCTTTGAGAGCAGGAGTGAGACTGGTTTCCTCTCCACTACCTTCCCAAACAAACAGTCTCCTATTGGCTGCTGCTAACTGGTGTACGCCCCGTTTTCAAGGCCAGGAGTCTTTAGATGTTGGAGCGACTATAACCTTCCAATATTTACTCATGACACGCTATGCGAAAAGACTCCCCATCTGCATAGGGAAGTTCCCGTTCATAGATGAAAAATACTACGCGAAACTTCGCATTGGTGCATAATACTGTCTCAAAAAAGTGGATTGTGGACGAATTGCGTAATATGACAACAAAAACAGTTAAGTGGTTAACAAAAGAGGACTATCAAGAAGATTTCTGCTAGTATCAGCATAAAGAGATCATTCAATAAATTGCGTCACATAGGAGGGAGAAGATGCTTAACTTGAGTGGAACTTGTTTTGGGGAGTGGGAATTGTTGAGTTTAAAAAAACTTATTCGGCTCAAATTAATTTTTTTTCCTCCGAACCAGCCCAAAAATAGGGGGCACGTGTTATAAGAGTAAATACTGCACGTATAATTTCATGCATCTGTACGGTTCAAGTAATCGGTTAAAATAGATGCATGTAAACGCAGTGGCTAACGTGAGTATAGCATATAGTTAACAGAAAACGGAGTTTACAAAGAAAAATAAGACTGATGATGTGTGAATCGGAAGATGAATGAATTCTCAATGTAAATCGATAATGTATTACACAAGATGAAACATTGGTTTTTACTAACATAAGTGCAGTTTTGCTCTTGCAGCCTCCAATAGTAGTTTTCTTGGCAAACAAAACATACATACGTAAGTGCGGAATTACGTTAGTCGGATCTATGTAACTTGGGGACTACCTGTACTTGAAAAAGAGTATTCTACTGTATATCAAAAAAAGTGTTCAGAAAATGTCCAGTGTAGCAATAATTACAGATGGATGGAGTAATACATGGGGAGAGAACATTGTCAATTTTATTGTTGCCACACCAACTCCTTTATTTTACAAAAGTGTAGAAAATGAAGCAAATAAACATACAGGAGAATTTATAGCAAACAATATTATCAAAGTTATAGATGAAATCGGGAATGAAAAAGCGGACACACTAGTAACTGATAATGGCAGTAACATGAAAGCTGCTTGGAGAATTTTGAAGGTGAAATATCCACATACCAACACTTTGGGTTGTGCAACTCATGGGTTTAATTTGTTGTTTGGCTATATAATGAAACTTTCCTCTATGAATGATTTCCATCGTAAGTCAAAAACAATTGCAAAATATGTCAAAAGAACGCCGGTGTTTCAGCAGTCTTCACAAATAAGCAGAAACTTAAAATGGGAGTAAAAGCAACAAATCTAAAACTTTCAGTGCCCACAAGATGGAATAGTAACACTCATATGTTTGAAAGTTTACTAAAAGGGAAACAATGTCTCCGAGAAACAGTAATACAGTAAGATTTAAATGTTGATCCTAATGTTCGAGATACTGTGCTGGACAATACATTTTGGAATAAACTCCAGACTACCTCTTTTATTTTAAAACCAATAGCAACAAGCACATCAAAAAATTGAATCCAACAAGGCATTGCTTTACGATGTTGCGGAAGATTTTTACACAATTTATAAAGAAATTGAAAATGTGCTACCATTATCTTGTCTACCACCAAACAAAAAATGTAAGATACTAGAAATTTCTGCAAATAGAAAAAAATGTTTTGTCAAGAAATACATTATTCAGCAAATTTGTTAGATTCTCGTTGAGGGTATAATGATGAGTGAATATGAGTCAGAAGAAGCACTGGATTTCATAGCCCAACTGGCTACTTAGAAATATGAACCCGGAAGTGTTGGCAAATCTTGACCAATGTAAAGCTCATGAAGGCATTTGATCAAGAGAGTCACTGTGGCAGACCTCAGAGCACGTGTTTCCTTTGGTGGAAAGGTTTAATGTATGCACAACCTCTTTACCCCCTTATAATTGCTATTTTATTATGGTAACTTTTGTAAGTAAATATGCATACATATATAATTGATTTTTTATGTTAAAAAATTTAAAATTTATCATTTTTTTTGTTCAGTTTACTAAGGAATAGAATTTGGTAATAAATATATTTTTTGTTTAAAAAATACTGGATTCCACTTTAATTAATTTCAAAAACTTCCAATGTTCCCAATACTCCTGGGTTTAAACCCTGAATTTTTCCTCGATTCAAAATTCCCAGGTTTTTTGCATCTCTACTCTCAAGTAATGTTTTGATGTAAACAGAGGGTAGTTATTAATTTCTATAAGTTATATGAAAAATGAAATTAATTGCAGTTAAATCATAATCTGAAATAAAAATGAATGCAATTCTTATGCAATTATAAGAAATTTATAGCAATATAAAGGATTGTAATACCTCATCTAATTAAAAAAGATAATGGCTAATATGCTTTGAATTAAAAAAAATGTTGAATGGCATGTTTTAATGTATAGTTTAAATGGTACTATTTTTGGGTTTTGATTATGAAAGTCAGGAGATGGCAGTTCATATGAAAACATTTTGCCATAAGTGTCTTACCTCGAATGATGCAGGTGCAATGGTTGCTGGAAAACTATGAGACTGCTGAGGGAGTAAGCTTGCCACGATCTACCTTGTACAACCACTATCTTCGACATTGCACTGAGAACAAGTTGGATCCAGTTAATGCAGCATCGTTTGGCAAGCTAATTCGCTCAGTCTTCCTTGGTCTGCGCACCCGCCGTCTTGGCACAAGGTAATATTATGCTGATGATGGCTTAGTAATTCATTAATACAATTATGTTCATCGTTATTTATTGGAATTTGTACAAAGTACCAGTAAAAATTTATTCTTCAGTTTGTTTCCAATCTGTTGGTTTTATGATAATTATCCTAATATGAAGACTTACATTTAAGTTTGGTCTAGATTGGTGTTACTACTTACAGTATTAACAATTATAATTATATTTAACTCCATACTGAATGGCTAACAAATACAAGTAAGATTATGCGTATGTGCTTTAGTTATTACGTTATGATTCTATTTCTTGAGAAAGGGATTTACTTTTCTTGTCCTGACACTGCACAATGTGAAGAGGATCTAATGACAGCCTTGTATTGTTTTGTATTACAGAGCAGTGGTTTTCCTTAATTAATTTAAGTGAAAATGCTATTATGTAACCTATTATTGTTTTTACCAACCTGTAAAAGCCTTCATGTAAACCAGGGTATTTTAATTTTGCAGAGGCAACTCTAAGTATCACTACTATGGCATTCGTGTGAAACCCAATTCCTCCTTGAATCAACTTTCTGAGGATGGGACAACAATAGCAGTGGGGCCTCGTCCAGTGGGTCAAGGAGGCCAAAATTCTCAGGGTGGAGTCAGCAATCAAGGATCTCAAAAACGTTACAAATCTCTATCATCAATGTCTAAGGGAGGTGGTGATGGGACTCAATATGATCAAGGCAGTTGTAGTAATCCTGGCTCCAATCTGTCAAATTCTGCTTCACCTCAGGTCATTATTTATTTATATTCATTATCATGTCTTTATTCACTGTTAATGTATTAATTTATATTATTTATTTCTAGATGTTTTTGTTTTATGAAAAGTTAACAGTTCTTGAGAAAATGTTATAGCATTTTGAAATGATATTAATTTTAAAATTAGCTTTTACCTTATATCATTTTTATATTTTATCTTTTTAGCATAATCAATTTCTTGGAGATGCATCCAATGCCATTCCTGATTTTCCCGAGATTAATTTCTCTGGAGTACCCTTGCCTGAAGATGTCAACTTGGAGGATGTGGATACTCTTCGAAGCATTTACAGAGAGCATTGTGAGGTAATTGTTCTTTGATGCAAACATTTTTTGTGTACCATTAATTTAATTCTTTGAAAAGAAGAAAATACAAATTTCTCCATACGTAGTATAGGAGAAAGTATTGTATTCGTGAAAAAAAATTGAGATTTCAATGGAAATTAACGTTTTTGAGGTCCCCAGAGTACATTTTGACTATTTTCATGATGATGATGTGTGTATCTGATGGAATTTTTTGGTTGCTCATAAACTAATAATCAGATCAGCACAAAAATGTTTACCTTATAAGATTTTTATTAGTAAATAAAGATCTAAAAAGGTTTTGGCGGAAACTGATTAGCTAGAAGTGGGGGTTTATTCTCGTCATTATTTTTTCATTTTCTCCAAATACTTCCTATGGAACTCAATTTATATAAATATATGTCATTATCAAAATTGTAGAGAATTTAATTTTCTACAAGTTTTGTTTAAAACATTTTTCACAGAACATTGTATAAGAGATTTAGGTTTTGTTTAAATTTATATTAAATATCACTATGTGATACAATTGTTCACATTGCTATGATAAAATTTTCTAATTGTTGTTAGTGATGCATACACTGCCAAGGCTAATTATTATTGTACATACATCGATATTTTATTAGCCATAGTAACAGCTAACAATTTTGTTAACTTATTGTTTTTTCAATGTGAGAAGTGATTCAAAGTAGTTTTCATTGTGAAAATCATTCTAAGTGTTTAAAAACTATTCACGGATGTAACTGCCAATAATTATTCTTGAGGATGCTGATGTCGGAAACAATCATATTAATTACTCTGTTTGAAGGAAGTCATGTGATGGACACATCAGATTTTTTAACATAAAACAAAGGAAACCATTTCCATATTTATTTGAATTTAATGTTTTTACTAGGCTTTTCTGGATGCAGTAATGAACTTGGAGTTCAATACTGTAGAAAGCCTGTGGCGTGAGTTTTGGAGAAGTCAAGATAACAACAATGGTGAAGAATGTGAAGAGGAAAAATATCTATCCAAGTAAGCAAGGTCCTTTAATAAGTTCTCAGAATTGTTTTTTTTACAATCACTAGTTATTGTTATTCTTCTATACTACTATTTTTTATCTATCTAGACTTTGTTATAAATTTTATGATAGTTGCTGAGTATTACTGGATGCGTTGAAAATTTTTCAGTTTGGTATTTTGCCTGCATATGCTGAAATGAATTTCCAATGCCTGCAATACTTCCTATCTTGATCATAACAGTTTTAACCTATAGAGTGGAATGACATAAATCGTACAAGCACTTAAAATATTTTGACATTTAATGGGTTTTTTAGCCAAATGACTTGAAAATCAGTTTAAAATATAATATACGGAGTAAATGACGAGATGTAAATTCATCAATAATTTCCATTTTTCAGAAATATTATGTTGCTTGAACAACATTTTATGTTTCGTGATGCTTTAATTTGGCTTTATGTGTTTATATAACAAAGTCGGAATTCTCTTCTGATGCAGGCTCACAAAATCGTGACAACTATCAGTTATATGTGGCACAACTTCTTTAGCATCAATTTGATAATACAGTAAAACCTCTCATTAACGGAATTCAAGGGACCCAATTTTTCGTCTATTCGTTTGGAAGTTTGTTGATCGGAAGTTAATGGGTGTTACATAACTTCAGGGGCGGATTGCCTGTTAGATTATACGGAAGCAGCGGGGTTATCCAAATGAAGGCAAATGCACAGAATTGGCATAATCGAACGGAGCTATGTACTAAAGTATGCCCATTACAGCTTTTCAGGAAAGAATGTCACATAAAATGGACAATATTCAAAATGTGTCTGCAAGGTTTAATTTGCTTTGCCGCCAGCCATATTGATTTTGTGCACCAACGACATCGTTAAAATGCTTTCTTATGGCAAAAAAGACCACTTTTGCAATGCTTGACAGTGGCAAGCACCATTTACAAGTCGAAAATATTATTTTTCTCACATTGATTGGCAAGCTTCATCTGAAAACATCCTCTGCGACTTTTTAGTATGTGAATTCTTCGAGGTTGCAACCCACATGCTCTGTTTTATTAATGTCATCAATATTTTTCAATAAAATTCTTAACCACCCTCCAACTCCGTCTCTGAAAGCATGATGACATTGAGTCATCAACTGCAAACTTAACTCAAATAGCAACAAATGAAGATCAGTAAGTGAAGAACCAAAGGTTAGCATTGTAGTTTACCGTAAACCACTAAAATACCTTGAGCAATTGATATTTAACACCTGTTTCTCGCACAGGAACACCTTATCGCAATTTTACATGCGTTCCGTTTTCATTTTCCATTTCGAGCAATGCGCGAGAGCACCAGAAACACAGGAAATACGTCATCATTCTAGAAGTGCTATGATTGGCTTGTTGAAAGCTTGACACTAATTGGTGCACTGTATTTTTAATCGTTTTCCGTGCATATGTAATTGAAAAAAAAATATTTTGCAAGTGAAATTTCGTTGAAAAGAGGTTAATCTATATAATAAATTGCTTAGTGTCCATCACGCTAAAATTCATAAAGCTAATAACTCGAGAAATAATGAAGATAGAAACTCGAAATTTGGCAGGGATGCTTGATTAGCACTTTTTCAGGTGATGACGAGTTTAAATCATGAAAAATTCCTTGGTTCGACTCCAAGGGAGGCATTTCCATTTCCCATTACTTAACATGTAAAATGCGATTTTTTGACGTGCAGGCTTTTATTCATTTGGAAATTAAAATTAGAAGGAATTAATCTACGACCTTCGGAGTTGAACCATTTTGAAGAAAAAGTTATAAAGTTTCTTATTCTGTTCATCTTTTTTCGCCCACAGTTTGAAGTATTCCATGTTAAACGTTTAATTTACATATTTTATGCAAATCTTGCCATTTTAACGGAATGTTGCCATAGCGACTCATTATGTTGTTAAACCTCAAAATCTGATTATTATATCAATCCTTATGGGAATATAAATGCACTTAGAGAGGAAGAGGAAAGAGAGGAGAGAGTGAGAGAGATGGAGGAAGGCAACAATATAAACAATTAAAGATAGCCTGTATTATTGATAGGCGTTTCTACTATTTATATTACTACGTTTTAGTAATATTTTTGTGCCTTTGTATTCTATATAGCAAACCGCTTTTAAAACAACGTAACTCAAATAATTAGACTTAGATTGAATATATCCTATGGCTTCACTATTTCCGGGTATTTCTTGGCATTGTTTAAGTGCTGATGCATTAACAACAGAACAACAGGAAACTGTTATTCCAGTCGAATACTTGAATTCAATTGAAACAGCAAGCATCCCTGCACATCGATTAACACTAAAGCGTGGAATGATAGTTATTCTGTTAAGAAATCTTTCTCCTGAACATGGGCTATGTAACGGCTCTAAACTTATTGTTGAAGATATGGTTGGCACAAGACTTCTTAAAGTATGCCAAACGGGTGAAATTTATTTTATTCCCCGTATAACGCTACAACCAACGGATACTGATTTTCCATTCGAGTGGCAGAGACGTCAATTTCCCATTAAACCAGCTTTTGGGCTCACAATAAATAAAAGCACAAGGACAAACTTTAGAAGCAGTTGGTGTTTTTTTGAAAGAAACTGTTTTCTCTCATGGACAATTGTATGTAGCTGCATCGAGAGTTAAAAATCGACAAAATCTTCGATTTGCTGTGCCCAATTACCCACATACAACAACATTAAATGTTGTTTATAGAGAAGCTTTAGCTTAAAAGTTAAATTAATATCATTGATATTTATAATGCCATATATGATACTAATAAATAAATGTTTTTGTTATATATGGAAAATTTAATATTAAAAAAGAAATGGTTATAATATTTTATACATTCCGTGTTTTTTTATAAAATTGCTGGCGAAGCTGCAACGGGCTACTAGTACGAGTAAAAGTGACAATTTTTTTTTTGTTGTTCGGAAGTTTTTGTAGCATGGGAGTTCGTAGTAGAGAGGTCGTAGCTAGGTATTTTATATACGAGTTTGGCGGGACCATCGGCATTGTTCGTTATCCAGAAGTCTTCACTTTATAGGGGTTTGGAAGATAGAGGTTTTACTGTACTTGTATTTATCTCCCGTATTTTATAGTTAACCTTCAAGCATTGCTTCACATGCCCTTTCATGAACATTATCTAATCTATAATGTCAAAAATTATAGATAATTGTAGTTTAGTTTTATACAATTTTTAAGAGTTATCACTTGGTATTGATATTTTCTCATTTCGTCTTAAAATGTATTACTGCCCACTGGTTTTCATACTTTTTATATCCTATATTAAAACTTCTTTTGTGCAAACTTTTGAACACATCAAGAAGCTGTTTGCACTAAGTTAATTTTTTCATTTAATATCAAATTACATATTAAACTTACATTCATTTGATCAGTGTTCTTTTTGAGATTATATTTTATTTGTTGTATTCCTATATTTATATTTAATCTTTTAGGGTAATTTAAAATCGGATTTTCATGATCATGTAAACTGGATGATATTTTTAGCTAATAGATGCAAATCATAAAGAGTCTATTCTCAATACATACAATATGAATTGAATGCTTAAATTTTGAAAATTTTCAGTTTAAAAATTGTTCATGTGTAATTGCTCATAGTTATTCTTGAGGACACTGTTGCTGAGAGCAACTTGTAAGTACTATTGCAATCATATTAATTACCTCTTATGGAGAAAGTCACAACAGATATCTTTAATTTATCTTTTTCTATACTTATTATGCAATTTACCATACATCAACAATGAATTATAATCATATACATGTTCTGCAGAGTTACAGTGAACTCCCGATTATCTGTGTGTGGATTATCTGGTTTCCTGATTATCCACGCTGTTTCTGTCCTTATGCCTTGAAATTTTATTAATACTCTAATTGCAGTGCTTTAAAAGAAATGACTGCGAGACCGCAATATTTTTTATTCCCATTACATCAATGTCTAAATAATTATATTATACACAGAAACAGCAAGTTTGTAACTATGTTTTTTTATGATCGGGAGTTTCACGAAAATCACACGAGGAGACAGCATGCGACCTTGGCCCATCAGCTGTATTCTTCCGTCATCTTGATTTTTTTCGATTCATTTTATTACAATTGAATATTAAGTAGTCATTTGCTAACTTCAGCTGTATGCTAGCTCACTAAACTACATGATTTTTATAGTGACAAACATTTATCTTATCCCTCGTTAAATTGGCAGAAAAATGAAAGAAAATTGTTCTTACTATTAGAAATTCACATTAACAATGTTTTTTGATTATTCGTGCTTCCTCTTAGATCCATTAGGCCGGATAATTGGGAGTTTACTGTAGTACATTTGATTTAAATTCCAAATATTGCTGGAAGGAAACCAAAAGTATAACTTAAAATTATCTTTGTTTATTTGTGTAAATATTTGTACAATAATTTTTGTGGTATGATGTATTTGTTCCTGCAAAGTTATCTTTTTTTGTATTTCACAAAAGTTTTGATAAAAATTGAATAGCAATGCAAGAAATTTTATTTATTTTTTGGAATTATGTTGGCATCTTCTTCCCCCAAATGAAAATGTGGCTAGCTTTATCTCTCCTGACAGGATTGAAATACCTTTCCTTCTGGGGATTTCACACATTGTTTTGCAATGATATTGGTTTATATGAAGTATCACAGAATGTGACACAAAGAGTTTAAGTTGACTGAATACGAAGCAATAAAATATAATAAAACTGAAATGTGCTTTACTATACAATCAGTGGAAGGGGGATGGCAAGTTAACTATGGTTACAGTGCTATCTGTGGGAGATAGTTGATGGAGGCTATTAATTTAAAGATGAAAGTAACTAATGACTGTTTTTGTTTTTAATTTTGTTGAAAAAATCATTTTCCTGTTTTATCTGTGCATATTCTATATTCAATGAAAAGCCTTATTTAGGAACAAAACTATCCCTCAGAGATTTCACTGTATTAAAATTGTTAGATATTATGTAACTCATAACACTTATTTTTTTGATTACTCTAGTTCTTAATATTTAGAGTTAAATTGTAGTTTATGTTTTAACAATTTTTTATTGAAACTGATAACATGTTTTGGAAATTGCAGGACAAAATTATATCTTCTATGTAAATGTGCACCTGTTCAAGAATTTGTGCGACGTGTAGATTACCACTTTTATCAAAATCTAGTCGAAGTCCTCATTCCAGACGTTTTGAGGCCTATTCCCAGTGAGTATATTTGTAATACGTCACATAGTGATTAAAG
The DNA here is from genome assembly GCA_036926305.1 of Uropetala carovei. NCBI lineage: Eukaryota > Metazoa > Arthropoda > Insecta > Odonata > Petaluridae > Uropetala > Uropetala carovei. The sequence goes on from JAXCHB010000085.1 coordinate 264,501, forward strand.
TATAAGAGTTATACATCTTTATTTATTTTCAGTTTCAGATGTTATTTTTTGCTTTTTTACAAAATAATGAAAAATGTATAAACACAAATTAGCTGATATGGTTTAAATGTAAATTCACTATTTTCCCTAAATCCAGAGTTGAAGAGTACAAAGCTGTGGCATAAAAAAAACAAGAATGGAATTATCTACCGTATTTAATCGATTGTAAGCCGACCCCCACTTTTCACAAGGCCATGCAAGAAAAAAAATTTGATTTTAACCCCCTCGCGACCGGACCGCCCGAGAATGCCTGTAAATTTTTATACTCCCAATCGTGGGACTGCCCGGAAAATACGCTTTCAAATTTACCTCTGAAAACATTGACTGGATGGCTTCTCTCTCGGAAATGACGTAGTATACCATATAAACACGAGATTTAGATCGTATTTGGCAGATTTTTCTTAACTTTGTATACGAAGAATTTTTTTTAAATATTCGATCGAAATTTGCTATTTTTTGGATCCTGAACAATCTAACATGTCTCGCAGTAATTCTTCTACTTTGGAGATTTTTCAAAGTATATATTTTTGGAGATTAATGTATAATTGTTTTATTTAATGTTTCCCATTTGGTGGCCATCTTGAATTTCTCTGGACTTTTAATGCCAGCAGGTGCGCCACACCTCAGGATGTGAGAGGGTTAAAGTATTAACTAAAATTACGGTGACATAAAATACATTTTATTCACTTATTCATAACTTCTACGAAAAAAGTAATTTGACCTCGCGGAATCTTAATATAATAATACTCCGGGAATAAATTATGTAAATAATACGTGGTGCGTCAAAGTCTTAAAGAACGCAGCGATAGCGTTCGTATGCGTAAGGAGCTAACACAATGTTTCATTTTACTCGTGAATCGAAGCATTTGCCCTCCCTTGCCCTCTCTCCTCCATCTATCATGTTTCAGTGTTAGCTCCTTACGCATACGAGCGCTATCGCTGCGTTCTTTTACGACTTTGACATGCCATGTATTATTTACATAATTTATTTCTTCGTAGGTGTTCAGTCAATTTGATTCTTTTTTTGCATATATTTAAAGATCTCGCGTTATAATGTAACTACGGACATAAATTCATTGACTACTTTTTTTGCCCCCGATTCTAAGCCGAGTGGCGATTTCTGAGATGGTAAAAAGGTAAAAAAAGGTCGACTTATGATCGATTAAATACGGTAATCTTAAATGCTATAAAAGGAGGGAATGTGTAATTTTCAGCTGTATTTATCTCATTTTATATATTTCATAAATTACTGTTTCATGTTTCAACTACTGTGTGTGTACCTTTGGTTTTTATTGTAATCCATACAAAAATATTTCCTAAGAATAATACTTTAGGTATTATTGTTAATGTATGTGTTGAACAGTTAGTGTAATGTAAGAATGAAACTCACATTTGGGTACTAAATCAGAAAATAGAACCTAAAATGTTTTATTTTTATTGTATAGGTTCCCTTACTCAAGCTATTCGAAATTTTGCCAAGGGTTTGGAAGGATGGTTGACTTCAGCAATGAATGGCTGCCCTGAGGAAATGATGCAATTAAAGGTAGTGGCATTGTAATTTCATTTAAGTGAAGCCAGAACAATGTATTTTGATTGCTACATAACCCATGTAACTTTCATAGTGGCACCTATGTTATGCTGTGACATGTGCAGAGACTTTTTACTGACATCTTTCAATTTGCTTTTTTAATTCATAGGTGTCAGCAGTGAGTGCCTTTGCTCAGACACTGCGTCGTTATACTTCTTTGAATCATTTAGCACAAGCTGCTAGAGCAGTGCTGCAAAACTCAGCACAGATTAGTCAGATGCTTGCTGATCTTAACCGTGTTGACTTTCACAATGTGCAAGAGCAGGTATGTTTTGTTTGTGCAATAAAACTTAAACTATCTTTATGTTTAATAGTAATTTATTCACGTTCAATGATGGTACATCAAATTTTATTCATTGTCAAAACAGTAAACCTTCCTTTTATGTGAAGATTATGCTCCTTATCTTTGAATGTATGGTGTTTAAATCTCCCTGTAATTCATGGTGAATTAATTGCTCTAACTTCATATTACATAAGTCAGTTAGAAAGTAAGGTTAAAAGGCTTATATTTTATTTGAACTTATTTATTGCAAGTAACTGAATAAAAAACATGAAACCACCACAGATACACTATTTTTCAAAATAGTCACCAAACAGATTCAAGGATTTGTTCCTGCATTTAATAAGCTTGTCCATGCCCTCAGTATAGAACTCCAGTCCCTGTGCATTCAACCACACAATGAACACATTTCACATCTGTATCTGAAGTAAATTGAAGTCCTAGGTGATTTTTCAACAGTGGGAAGAGGCAAAAGTCACTGGGTATATAAATCGGTTTGTGCCCACTTCATGAAGGCTTGTATCACCCTAGCAAGATTGGTAGCAGCCAATGGGAACGGTGCAAATACACCCGGTGATGCTTCCGACGCGACTAATGAGATAGGGATTAATTATTTATTATTTTAATAACTCAGAATCAGTAATATATCCTATTAAAATGACAGTTACTTGTAATTTTTACTTTTCCTCTTTGTCTGGCATCTAGCAGATAATCAAAAAATCTGAGCTTGCTCAGATGGGCAATAGATGGCGAGGTACACACAGCGTAGTTCAACTATGAAAACATTGAGGAAATGTTTGTTTATTACATCGTATATTTCTACAAAGTAAACTATTTCGTAGTTTGACACTTTTTCTAATATAATTAATAACTGAGAACGTATACACCCTTCCCTCTCCAACCGCGGGTTTATTAACTGAGGCCCTTGACTATATGCGGTCTACATATTGAGTCCCACCCTTCCCAACCGTGGACATTTCCCTTGCGTATCCACGGTTCGGACCAAGAAAACTTTTAAATACCGAGCATCTTATGACTTTGTTGTCATCTTAACTCACTCACAAAGACTTTGTTGTCGTTTTAACTTGCTCGCTATTACGTTGTTGCTGTACCGACATGATTATGTATCCTTTTCGCATGCCACAAGTCACTGCATTCAACACGATTATCCCGCGCATCGTATGACTTTGTTGTCATCTGCACTCACTCACTAAGGCTATGTTGTTGTTCTAACTTGGTTGCTATTACTTTGTTGCTGTAATGTACGATTACGCTTTTCGCCTGCCACAAGTCTCTACATTCCACACAGGCGATCAGTTGTGCATTATTCATATCAGCATACTAAATAAATTAAACGTTTAATATTTTTCTGAATTTGTGCGTAATAATATTTGTTTAAATGCAAAAAACGCCGGGTAAGATTAGAAGACCATAGTAAATTGTATAAAATGATATGATGTACGTCGTAGTATGCACGTAATTTCTCCGTTACCTACAGGGCGTTTGTAATCCTTCAGTCGGTAATTGTTTTACTCAATAGTTTGGCTTATGCATAGTGTGATACGTTTGAAGAAATTCTTAAAAAAAAGAAATTCTGGGGTAGAATATGTAGTTCCGAACAGTGGAATGCAGCAGAAATCTGTTTCTCCTATTTACTACCACAAGTAGCACATAGATGGCGGTGATTGTTTTTCGTCACATTTTTCATCAACGGGAGTTTCGACTATGCCAAACCAGAGAGCTCGTAAGGAAAAAACAGCATGTTATTGTATTCGTAATATTTATATAATGTATTTAAGTGAGAAATAAGCGAGTAATGTAAGTGATCAATAATATATATGGTATAGTAATAAAAACCGTGGAACCTAACCCCCAATTTCCAATATACTTAAGTATTTACCAACTGCGGTACTTTTCAGGAACGTAACCCCCACGGTTGGCGAGGGAAGGGTGTAATTAAGTATACCGACACTATAAATGTAGTTACTCGGTTGTCTTCATTCGTTTGTTTTGGGTTGTTATAGAGCTTTTAACTTTCTTACATCTTTAATTATGCTACGTCATACTGGTTTAGAGGGATTGAATGGTGAATGTTAACATTTTTAGTTACATCAACAGTTAGAGATAAAATTTGTAATTTAACACCCTTATCTAAAGAAACCATGGAAGAATGTGAAATTTCATTGCTTGGGACTAAAAAGAAAAACTAAATAAATTAAAAAAGGTTTTTTAAAAAATAACTTTTATATTATGCACTAAAAAGGAAAAAATAATTTTTATTTATTTATCGATCATGAGTTCGGCTGGTAAGGAGGAACAAAATTTACAACAATTTCAGTGGAATAAATTCCTTCTTGCTCAACAATGTTGATTTACTAAACTTTATTTAGAACTTTTGTAAAAGTTATATGGTGCAAGATAATAAAACCTTTAAGGCGCCATATAACTTTTACAATAGTTCTAAATAAAGTTTAGTAAATCAACATTGTTGAGCAAGAAGGAATTTATTCCACTGAAATTGTTGTAAATTTTGTTCCTCCTTACCAGCCGAACTCACGATCGATAAATAAAAATTTATTTTTTACTTTTTAGTGCATAATATGTTATTTTTTAAAAAACCTTTTTAAATTAATTTATTAAATGTTGGATTTCAACATATTCTGGCACGAATTTGTTTTTTCCCTCTGAACTGGCTGAAAAATACACAAATTTTAAATAATGAAAAGCATTTTAAAGAAAAATCCAAAATAATTCTGTAAAGTAAATGTGAATTTGGAGAAAGAGAAAGATTTTGTACTTGACCGGAGATCAAACCAAGGTTTTCTACATGCCAAGTAGGTGTTTTAATCATCTAAGCCAGAGCTTCTCAACTGGTGTGCCGCAAATTCTGAGGGTTTGTAATTTTCACTAAAGCATGTCCAAACAAAGAAAGTTCACTTAAATTTTATTTTGCCAATCATGTTGATAGTGTAATTACCATTAGAAAGACATGCACAGTGAAAGCAGTTATATATGAATATATTATATCGTATTCGCTGAGAATCTCTATACTCTTGATTTTTCTTATTAAAAAACTTATACCTTCCCTTTTCGTACGAAGTATTTTTTTCTCATGTTGCGCCGAGTACATTTTTCATTACAAGTTGACGAATCTACAGATAATAGTGGTCATGCGCAACTTATTGCCATTGTGTGCTTTGCTGATGGGAATTGTATAAAAGATCACTTTTTGTTTTGCAAAACATTTCCTCACTGAACAACAGGTGATGAAATATTCCGTATCACTGATGAGTACATGAGTAGCAACAGCATACAGTGGCAAAAATGCATGTTTATAATGATGGCGCTGCAGCGATGACAGGAAATGTCAAAGGATTCGTAATGAAATTGAAAATGCAGAGCCCGAATGTGCAAATAATTCATTGTTTTCTGCATCACAAGGCCCTTATGGCAAATAATTTGCCAGGTGATCTGAAGTCAGTTTTAGATAATGCAGTAAAAATAGTTAATTTTATTAAATTGAGACCACTCGAGTCACGTCTTTTTTTCATTCTTTGCAATGAGATGGGAGCAGATCACTATTCCTTGCTTCATACAGAGATCAGGTGATTTTCTCCAGGTGAAGTATTAGCAAGAGTTTTTGAACTAAAGGATGAGATAAAACAGTTCTTGTCAACACAACATGAGATATATCTTGCTGATTTTATTCAAGTTAAAAACTGGTTAGCGAAGTTGGCGTGCATGGTCGACATCTTTGAACATCTCAATGAGTTGAACATAAAATTGCAAGGATGTAACCAAAACAAATTAACTCGTATGAACAAAATAAGTGGATTTACAAATAAACTTCAGCTATGGCATGATAAAGTCAGACTGTATCATTGAAAATATTTGAATGAATAAATGAGATGCAGTTCAACAAGAATTTCTTAAGTGTAGTATCTTAACATCGATGTATTCTTTACAAAAAACTCAATCAGTATTTCATGTTTAGAAGTACAGGACAATTTTACTGGATTTGAGATCCTTTTAGTTTTTCATCATAAGAATCGTCCAAGGAACTTACTCTGAAACTATGAGAGGAATTGATAGAACTCAGAAGTGATCACACATTTGAACTTAAATTTAATGTGACACCTTTGGATGGATTTTGGTTTAAAGCCAGGGGTGAATATCCTTCAATAGATGAATTTCGATCGATGTGTTGCCTCATTTTCCAACTACAGTGAAACTCGGATATAACGAGTACGGATATAACGAGTTCCCGGCTATAGCGAACAAAAATCAAATACACATTTCCTATGCTTAAAGTTATGTACAAAATTTCTTGGATTTTACGAGCATGCTTCTCGGATGTAATGAGTAAAACTGGAATGTCTGGAAGGAAAATTTATCGGACATTTGTGAGTTTGAAACCCTTTCTATTGTATTACATCCTCATATGGCCAGTTTTTACCTGCCTGTACCATTACGGTTACGGTATTCCCTATTTTGAAGATGCAGGGCAAAAAATTTGCAGTTAAATTGGGACACAAGGAGTTTAGCTGCAGTAATGGATGGCTGATCCATTTCAAAATTCAGCACAACGTCGTTTATACTCACGTAAGTGGAGAAGCCATATCCGCTGATGCTAAAACGTCCAGGGAGTGGATAAAAAACGTTTGGGAAGACTACAAGAAGAATTACACGGAAGATGAAATATACAATGCCGATGAAACAAGACTCCGGACTGGAGTGAAATAAAGAAGATATTTGTAATAGTTTGTCATATTTTTTAGTTAAAACGTATCCTAAACATCCAGAATTGCATTGCATGTAAGTACTCTGAATTTCAATACATAATTTGTGTAGTACCTGAATTTCACGCGTATAATGAGCAAAATTACTCAGTCCCGTGGCGTTCGTTATATCCGAGTTTCATTGTACTTATTTATACGAACTAAGCTTTTCAACAATGGCACTTATTAAGAATAATAAAAGGGCATGTTTGAACTTCGTGTAGCTCTTTCTACTATTGAGCCAAACAAAGCATATTTGTTCTGAAAGGCAAGCCCGTTTCCCATTGAAGAGTGAAAATATTTATGTTGTTGCATTATGTATGTACCTACTTCATTTCCAATAAAAGTATTTAATAGGTTAAGTGTTATTTTAGCAGTAAGACAATATGAAACATATTTATTCTACTATTAGTTGTTTTCTTTAAAAATATGTATTAATGCAGTGAAATTAATTAGGATAGGGTTTCATGTGCCGCAAGACTTTAGCAAGTATGTAAGTGTGCCGTGGAGCAAAAAAGGTTAAGAAGCACTGATCTAATCTACCAGGTCAGTCTGAATCTCCATCTCCAGTTTGAGAATGGAGAGTAGGACTTGGTAGCTTAGATGGTTAAAGCACCTGCCCTTAAAAATTCATATTTATGTTTAGCCTTCAGGCTTAAAAAATGGTTTTGAAAATGCATTTTATATTGTTGGTAAAATAAGCCTAAGTAACAAATATATCACTTTTCCAACTTTGTGGCCAGTTAACTTTATTGTACTTGGAGATATGCTGTCGTATTATTTCAGAAAAGAAATTTTTATATGAAAGTGCAGATTATTTTTGAGTAAATATGGAAATTATTGTTTATTATTTAGAGGCAAAGTGTTTACAATACATTCTGGGCTATAAGATGAGGAAGCACCCAGAAAAGCAGGAGGCAGGGTTATTGATGTTGCATCTTGAAAGGGAACAGTCACACAGAGATTTCTATACAAGAATTTTTGGCAGAGCTCAACCTACCAAAGATCCCATTCACTTAATTTGGTGCTGCATTACTTTTTTTATTGAGCTCTGGATTGAGCAGTACTGAAAGTAAATAAATTTCAACCATAGATGAAAGTACATCACTTGTACCGAAGATGATAAGGAAAGAATAGCTTCAGAGGTTGTCTTTTAAGTAATAGTACTGCTGAGATTACTGTAATAAATCTAATGAGTCTACTTTGTAAAGAGTAGATTTTAAAATAAGTTTTAAGATTCAATATATTCATTCATGGAACTTTTTGATCTTCCTTGTATTACTTCATTTATTTAGGAAGTAGTGGCACAACCAGAAATTTAGTTTAGGGGTGAGGGGAATACTTAAACACATTATTATCAGAGCACTTTTTTATTGATTTATCTGCAGGAACCTTTGTGTAATGATAGAAGCTAATGAATAAAGGTAATGATTGTAATTTGGACCCCTTTGATTCCTCTTGTTTCCATCTGACGCTCTCATACTCTTATGCTTCTGTTAAGATTATCTCAGATTTTGGTGGAAAGGGACAAATGCCTGGTGGCCATTCCCTGGCTATGCCAATGGGGAGCAGTTTTGCTAAAAATTTAGATTGTTTTGTGATGTAATTGGTTTTTGAAGTTTTACTTTGAAGTTATTCATGTGTGATTATATTTGGATTATCATGAGTTTTGCATTTTTTTCTAATAGGCTTCCTGGGTCTGCCAGTGTGAAGATGGTGTTGTTCAACGCCTTGAGGCTGATTTTAAGGTTACTCTTGAAGCGCAGAATTCTCTGGAGCAGTGGGCAGCATGGTTGAAGGGTGTTGTAGCACAGGTGCTCAAACCATATGAAGGAAAGGCTAACTTTGCCAAGGCTGCCCGTCAATTTCTTCTTAAGTGGTCCTTCTATAGGTGAATATAAATTAACACTCATTCTGACCAAACTTGCCTATACTGACATGGTAGGTGCCTTGTTTTTCTATTGCCCAGTTTATTTCTGCTAGATAAAGAATGTGTATTATTATTATATTGAAAACCTCAATGTTATATGCTTTATTAAAATGGTCATTCATTTTGAAAAAAGGCAGTATTGAAAAGAGAGCTTCGTCTGTAATTTTTTTTATTGTTTTGTAAATGTTTAAATCTTTTATAAATAATAATTTTTGTTGCTTAATATGCCTTTCAGTAAGTATTAACTATTAAATATATTTTCAAGAATTATGACATTACTTTTGATACATTTCCATACTATGGGAGCATAAGCTCGATGTGACATTATTTACTTCTTCCTTCCTTTAAAATGCATCACTGTCTTCATATTTTGGTTAAATTTTTAAGCATTGTTTATATGTGATCTATTTCTCAAGCTCAGGATTTTAAAAAATTTCTTTTCTTTGATTCCCAGCTCAATGGTGATTCGTGATCTGACCCTGAGAAGTGCAGCAAGTTTTGGGTCATTTCACCTGATACGTCTTTTGTACGATGAGTACATGTTTTACCTTATTGAGCATCAGGTTGCTAATGCTACTGGGGAGACTCCCATTGCAGTAATGGGAGAGGTATGTAACTATTTAGCTGTTTTTATAAATAATTATAAAAACTTCTGGTTAGTTTAGAATTTGAGGGAAATTTTTAGTTATTTTTGTTACAATTTAAGTAATCAAATTAAATAATTGCTATTATTAGGCTCCTTATTACTTGAGTCTTGGATTTTAGATGCTTTTTTAGGCTAAAAAGTACACTTCAACTTATACTCGAATATATACAGTACTTCTTTTTCACGATTTTCTCTTTGAAGGTGTTTTTAGTAACACAACCCCCACGAAAGACTAGGTCTGCCCGTATTTATAATTATGTATGAATATTTATTAAAAAGATGTAATAAAGTATAAATTCTTTTTATAAATAAATTTTATGTAGATAATTTCTCATTAGTAGCTCTTTGTGGTAAATGTTGAAGACCAACTGGATATATAACTTTTATTTAAATAGAGGACTTAAAAATATTTTTTCATTAATATTTTTTGTGCTATATTTTCATTTACTTTTATTTGGCTATTTATTGATATACTATTGTCTCTAATGTACATAGTGTTAAAAATTGCAAAATTTTCCATTTAAATATTTTGAATACTGAAAAAGTAAATTTAGTATAAAGTAATCCAAGTTTTGACCATTAATAATGATATAGCTCAGTAGCCTAGAGATGCCCTACATCAGGAATGGTAAATACATGGCACGAGTGTCAGAAATGGTACACAAGCGATTTTACTCAACATGGGTAAGCTTGTATTTTCTGTATAAAATTTGAAGTTTCTTAGAGTAAACTAGTGACACTCAAATAAAAATTCTGATGGTTCACATTACTTTCTTGGCACGCGACTCAAAAATCATTTGCCATCCCTGCCCTACATCATAAATTGCCACATCATATAAAGTATTGTTTTTACTATGAAAATCGACCGATGTTGCAGGAATGAAAAATATAATACCGTATTTACTCGTGTACCATGCACAAATTTTTTCCCGAAACGCCAAGGGGGAAAAAAGGGGGTGTGTGTCTTACATGAGGATTTCTGAACAGGTTATATAAATTGTGAGTATCGATAGTAAATTCTCTGCAATATGCTTGCGTCTATGTTTATATTCGTAAAAGACGTCAAATTCTACGAAGTGTACTCGTATTTATGCGACCAAGCAAACATGTAAGTTACGCCCGCGCTGGCAAAAACTCGCAAAAGCAGGCAGAAAGAATACGCTGACTAACTGATAACTATAGTTCAATGACTACTGAGAGTTTGCAGGCTTGAGAATAGGTAGGTTCAAGTTTGGTCCTTTTCCCTCATCTGCTTCAAGGAATTCGGAGTGGTGAAATTTTCTTGCGATTGAAAGGTTCCATAGTTCGAAAGGTAAATGGAAATCCATATCTCAAGTGTTTGGACTCATTTGTTCCTAACCTTCCAATATTTACTCACGAGACGATACGCGAAAAACTTCCCATCCGTGTAAGGAAGTTCCCACTCATAAATGAACAAATATTTCATTAAGCTCCGCATCGGTGCTTAATATTACGTCAAAAACAGTAAAGTGGAGACGAAGTTGCATGTTATTACAACAAAAACAGTTATAAATTGCATCACGTAGTAGGGAGAAAATGCTTAACTTGAGTGGAACTTGTTTGAGGGAGTGGCAATCGGTGACTTAAAAAAAACTTAATCTGGCTCAAATTAATTTTTTTCCTCTGAACCAGGCCAAAAATAGGAGTGCACAGGGTACACGAGTGCACGGATTATATGAGTAAATACAGTATTGTTTTTTATCATAAAGTGAATTTTTTGGAAACATTCTTTAATTAAAATGTTAGTGTTTAAATAAATTATAACCAACAATAATACCCAGATATGCATATATGATGAATCTGAAAAAACCTTACAACAAAGTGCCAAAAATTGGGTACCTTCAATCTTAAGGAATATTAGAACATTGTTATCTTTTACCATTAACATTGAAAGATTTATTGCAACATAAATCGATACATCTACTTACATTTGTTCGGTAACCAAGATGTTGTTTATTGTTTATGTTTTGGCTAATAGTATTGACATAATCCAGATAATTTTATTGCCACTTTAAAGGCTTCGGTGCATCTATCCATGTGAATATTAAGTAAGACGTTAATGCATACAATACAATACATGAAATAGTAAATGTTAATGTAAGCACCGCTGGCATAATTAAGGAATGGGGAACGTTTGCCCTGAGCAATAGAAATCGTTTGCCACACTTCCTTGAGCGAAGCCAGGCGTTTCAGCTAGTTTCATTATAAAGAGGTCTTTCTGTATAATGATTGCATATTATTTTGTTATCATTGGTTTGTGTCAGTTAATATGTGTCATTTTGTCATAATGTGTTTCAGGGAATTGTGTTCAAAAGAGTTGCTTGTTACATAATATTTGGGTACACTTTATTAGCCAAGATTGAACCAGAAGTTGAATTAAGTTTGAGTTATCATATTTAATTGTTTGTAAGCTGACCCCCCCATTTTTCACAAGGGCATGCAAGGAAAATTCCATGTTGGATGTACAAACGTCCTGGTTTTCTGGGATTTGTTGCAAAAAATACTAAGTATGAATGCCTCTGTTTTTTCAATTTGTAATGAAATAAAAAAGGTATCAATTAAACTTACTACAACACAAATTACGTTATATTCAAGCAATTTTTACTAAAATATAATTTGTCCTAGTTATGTCTCAGATTTTTAATCTCCCAACAAAAATATCTCGGTTCTCTCTTTGTCTTCTCCAGCATCTCACATTCAACTCATCAATCCCGTAGCACCATCATGTAGCAAGATTTGATGTTTCTTCCGCATATGCTATCACTTTTCTTTTAAAGTCTGCAGGATAATGCATTCGTCCCATTATGGGATTATTTTTAAAAAAACTGAAAACTCACCAAAGTAAATGTCAAAAATTTACGCTTGCAAAGCTATGAGTAAATGACGGTTGGTTCAGAGAATCCTAGGATTGCACACACGCACATAGTAGAGATGGCCTGGGGAATCCCAAAACTATGTGCATACTAGAGATGGCTTGGGAGTGAATTTATCGAAACATTTATTTCTTCCTATTCAATCATTATGATCCTTTTTACAAACATTTAAAGTAGATTGTTTACTTATATATTATTACACTTATATTTAGAGTTATAATGTAACTACAGGCACTAATGCATTGATTACCTTACTTTTTTGTTCACTGATAATTAAGACCTGATTCTAAGCCTAGTGGCAATTTTTAAGTAGGCAGAATAGTAAAAAAAGGTTGGCTTACAATCGATTAAATATAGTAAATGGAAAATAATATTTAAAACGTATGATATTCAAAATACCAGGAGCTCATGATATTTTGTTTCTTTTATCTTTGTCGCTCTTTCACTTTTTAGAATTGCTTTCAGTGATATGTCTCTGTTTACTTTCATTTTTTTAGAAATCTGTTCCGTCCATACAAGAGGAAAAAGTTTCCATCCTACACAGCAATTATGGAGTAGTTCCATGTAATGGTGGAGGCAGTGGTTCAGTCCATCACTCTAACCACATGTCTGCAGGTCTATTAGAAGGAAAAGTGGTTGGTCTGAATTCTGGGACAATGGGTAACAATCAGATGATTGGTCAAGTTCAGGGTGGAGGTGATCACAGCTCTCAGACAACCCACCATCTTCATCATCACAAGAGGCTCAAAATGAGTTAGCCCTTGATGGTGCACTGCTCTTGGACTGAGCGTCCTGAATTCACGCTCACCACCTCTCCGTCCCATTGGCGCACACGTGAACCCTCATCAATCCAAAAGCTACCCTCTGTCCTCCCTTCCACCTCAGATATCCCTCTCATGCATCCAGCTTGGCCCACGAATGGCTCATATCTGATGGCTTATGTATCACCATTTTGTTCTCTAGGTGGTGGAAGCTTAGGATAAAGAGTTTTCTGGTCAGTTAGGGATGATTCAGCAGGGAATACATTAGTCTAAGGATATTGGGAAACATAAAAATTTTTTGGGATTTTGAAGGGACAAACCGATTTTTCTAATAAAAAAATATCCTAATTATATTTCAAGTGCATACAAATATTTTTCTGGTTCTCCAGAGGTTTATTCGAGAGAATGTAGTATTTTGTTACAAGTGTGAGCATGTGCCACTTTTAACATTTTGGTTCCTTTGGTGCTGTTGTTTACCTCAATTGTTCAGAGGCATTTGTACTGGATCAGAGAGTGGTTGTTATTTTGGATGCCGGACATTGAAAGAAATTGGAATGGTTAGAAGTGATTGGGGCCTACTAGAAGTTATAAAAAGTTGAGAAGAGCTGTCACGTTGTGTACTTAACTGTTACTATTTAATTAAGTGTTTTACATTCCGAGAGTTGTAATTCGTGGCTAATTTAATTTCAAACGGATTTACTGCCGCACCAAAGATGTCTTGCATCATGAAGTGAAATTTATGGTTTGATCGCATTTATGAAATTTTGAGCAAGTGTTAGGAGTGTTTGTTATTGTCTACATTAGTAAAATTTGAAAAGCACGTCATCTTGAATGTGGATTCATGATGCTTATTTAATCACTTGGATATAAAAAAAGTCATTTGGTGCCATAGGTTTTGCACACGATAATGCCTTTATACAGAAAGAGCGTTATTATCCTTACAGGGTGCATGCGATGAATAATTTGCTGTTGTATTTATCGGTACGTGTTCCGTATTCAAACTAAGACATTTGCATTTTAGATATAGGAAGTGAATAAGATGATGTATTTTTTTTGTTTTACTAATTGGAATTTGAAGTAATTGCATTTATGGTGATCAATTTTCATATGCATGCCAATTTACATGCGAGCACCATGTTGCCAAGTACTGGATTTGCCTTCTGTAAACAAAAGTACTATTTTTTTTGACGTAATCATGTTGTAGTCATGAAAGAGCTTAACTTAAATTATAGATATTGTATTGATAATAATTATGGATAAATAGGAATGCCCAAATATCCAATCACACATGCCAAGTCTTCAAAGGTATAGCGAGTACATCTTCCTGCAATTTTGCTCAAAGTCCATCCATCCACAAGAAAATAAAAATTAGGTGAAAAGCATGGTATGTTCTCAAGCATTCCTCAAGGTTAGATACGTTAGCGTAAACAAGGGATTTTATGTACTTTAGGATTGCGAGCTAGAAATTAAATTTTCTAGGCTCTTATCAAGGAGTGCCTCCTGTGCCTGGAAACATAGTGCTTTACAAAATTATCAATAATTAAAAGATGCGGTTTTTTTATGTGGGAGGCAGAGTTGAAGTGAGTGGTGAAGTTAAACCAAAGTCAGAAATTGTCTCGTTTTTAAGTGTGAATATTTAAAATTTTTGTTGGGGTAACGTGTGCGTAGTTGTGTGTTAGTGTTTATCATGGTTTTGTTAAGTGATTTGTTTAATTTATGTGTTGCATTGACTAATGGAACCCCAGGCACATTCAGATGTTTTGAGCAAGAGGTGCTTGATTTATTTTTGTTACTTGCTCTGTCATTTCAACGTTAATTGGGATGTTTGGATTCAAAAGTCGTTTTTTTTTGCTTACTATTATAGTCAGAGGTATTTTTGTCTCGATATTTGGTGATGAAAATGCTTTATATCGTCTTATTCTCTTGATTATGCTATAGGCCTGATGGTCTATGGCTGACACCATGGTACCATCATTTATATTTGGGGTCATGCCGTGTGATATACGCTTCAATCCTAGTCAAAATGGTTGGTCATTGAGATGAAGGTGTTTTAAGTAAACTTTGAGATGACAACCGAAATGTCAGTCAATACAACTCCAAAGCACCTTGATTGTTTTGAATTATTTATTATAGTAAGCAGTGTTAGATCATCCTGCTGTAGGATGGAGCTTGAATTAGCTTTTGCCTAGTCAAGGAGATCTTTGATGTTTTCCTTCTGGCACCAAAGATTTCTATATTGCTTTTGTGGAAAAGGCTGGTTGCCAGGTTTTTGATGTGTTTGGCCCTTTTAATATTTCAAGGAAATTGTGCTGCTAGTTTCCATTTGTTTTTGTTACGTTCTAATTTGCTGATGCTCTGTTAGTTAAATCATACACAGTGGAGAATTTAGTTGAATGAGTTATTTGTTTTGTAAATATAATTGACTGGGATGTCTAATCCATAAGTTATATCTACATTCTGGCTCAGTGTTCATCCAAGAGTGTGCCTATGCACGAATGAGTGTAAAAGTTGGTATGCATGGATTTCATCAAGTGAAGGGGGGGATGAATAATATATGAGATAGGTGGTGAGGAGTATTTGTTAATGGCAAATAGCTCGGTCAGTGTTGCTAACCTGCCAAAGATTTATCTGTCCAATCATACAGTGGTTACTAAATGTTCCATTTGTGCAAATTCTTTGGTTTTTTCCTTGATGTGTGATTGCCATAAGGGCCGTCCATATATCTATACTTTCTTGCACTTTCTTTTTTAATATTTTCTACTGTGTTGGTGAATAAGTGAGCCATGAAATTGGTAAATAATGGGGCTATACGTATTAGGGACAATGTATGTAATTTCAAATGGGTGTATTGCTGTAAACAAAATCAACTTTGTCTTACCTATTTAAATTTCTTGTTTTTATATCCCTAGGAAGAAGCAAAGGCTTGTATCTTCATATCCCAACTTAACTGTCTTAAATACCTGTAGCATTAAATGTGTAATTAATTGTAGAAGAAAAATATTAAGTAATTACATTCCACAAAATCTAACACTTTCAATAAACTCATTTTTATTTTATAAAATGTTTTAGCTTCGGAAGTCGGAGGTTTTCAAGAGATAGTTTTAACGAATATGGAAAAAAATGATTATGTATATTTGATAATGAGGAAACAGTTGAATTTGATTGATTGTTGTTTGTAGCCATGTTACATTCCAAATGTCCTATATTATATGCCATGATTGTTCATTTATCTAAATGTATGCTTAGTATTTTTTGCTTAATTGTTCCTGCTCTGCTTCTTCCAACAACTGGGATGTCCTTTGTGGCTGATTACCTAATCATCCAACTGTACCCTTTACCTTTGTACATGTATATTGTGTGTGCCTCATTGACATATCAGAACTACTAAATATTCGTCACTTGTGGCCATCTGAGATTCACCCAAAGGCTTTGAGTGAATTTAAAACTTATGAATAGTAAAGACCAACAAATGCACTTTCCAACGAAATTTATTTTCTTCTTTGCTTCAGGCTGCCTTTGTATACATGATAAATTTTTGTTGTGAATCCGTGTGCATGAGCGTGTGTTTGCACACGTTTGTGTGAATGCGTGTACAGACTCGTACCAAATCATGATGGTAGATCTGTTTTGTACACTTGTTTTTGTACAGTGGAAAGAGTAAAAAATCTCCACTACTTATTTTGGTACTTATTTTGATTTCAGTGTTGTAGTTAGTACTCCTATTCACATTGCGCTGTGTGTGATCGTCTCTTGTTTTTGTGACAGTTAATGTGGCTCTGACTGCATGAACTTGGAGATATGATTGAATGAAATGAGTGTTAAAGATAACATTGGGTAAGTATGTGTCTCCATCAGATCATGCATCGAGTATGCTTTTTCATGTTTGGCCTTGATGTTTTATGCTGTTTCATAGCACATTCATGAAATGGCTCGAGTATTGTGTCGTATTATTATTAACGTCAAAGTGTCTCTGGTGTCTTTTAATGCAATGCTTTTTAAATTGTTGAACAGGATAGGTTTATCAGAAAAGTATCAACTCTCTGATGATTTGGCTTTTAAAAAAGACTGCTCCGTGATACATTTTTCAAATTAAAAATTCTCCAAATCATTTGTTTGGAATGATGTGCTGTTGAGATTTACCAGGCTTATATACAATAGGTCTGTTTTCAAAATTTACCAAAAAATATTTTTGTTACCTTTACAAAAGCAACATCAGTTATATAGCCAAAGAGATATATGGAAGCAAAAAATAATTGAAAAACTTGCTTTTTTAAACTACTATCACGGTAATGATATATGTTATAGACAGTAGTAGCAAATGAAACTGGTAAGTAGCACTTTGCTATTTCCAAGCATGTTCAAGAAATATTTTTGTGTAGTACTGTGAAAGTCATTTTATGTCATTTTGTGTTTTAACTATTAGCAGGTCATTGTGCGCCATAACAAAAAAATGAGCATGTGCTGGGCATCAACTTACACTAATTTTGAAAAATTTGGTGTTGACTGGACATTGTTTTTATTACTCCAATATATTTATATAAAAAGCAGAATTTCTTAGTTTTGGATAGTCATTACTGAATTGTGTGGCACTATTCCTTAAGTCAGTGATGGTGAAATGGTGACTTGCACAAACAGGGCTGTCACCAGGGATGTGTGAGCAGCACTCTAGCATAGCAGTATTTGATCGAGGATGCCAAATTTTTATGAGATTCATAAAAAATGTCATTCAATGAAACTAATTTTTAACACCTATTTAATTCTGTTAGAGAAAGAATTTAGCGCTATTATAAAAAATTCTTTTTCTTGCTTTTTTTTATCAGTAAATGCTTCTTTGATCATTTTCCAAGAGGTCATACTCATTTGAAATTTGTGCTAAAGAATTAAAATGTGTTTGGAACATTGTTGATTTCAAAATTTGAAAAAGCTTCTTTCACCACTAGCTACAGGGATTATCAGGGAAAATCTTAAGACAATCCAAACATTTGGCAAAATACAAATAAGTTATGAATTGTCATGAAATTTATTGCAAACATTGAATACAAGGAATATTTTCTTTTGCAATTTCAAAACAAATACAAAATGTTTAACCAGAAAAAGGTCCATATACTTTTGACAGAGGTGCCAAAGTTTGTTTTGCCTTGTATTGTGACTTCAAACAAATACCAGCACCAGTAGGCTTCTCAATCTAAATCACAAGGCAAGGGAGGAGAGAAACCTGGTGCAGGCATTAGCCTAATCTTATCGAGAAGTACCAAGGTGACCAAAGGCTTTACGTCCCTTACAAAGGACAGTGCTGATTTGTGTTCTCTTGACCACGCAAATAGGGGAGCGCGCAGCCTCTGAAAAAATCCTACTATCACAGGATTTGGTCCTGGTTCGCACTGGGTATGCTCAGCGTAACAGACCAACACCCTCGCTACTATGTCATCCCCCAATTTTGTTTTGCACAGAGTGCCAAAAATATTAGCACAGCCTGTGCCAACCATTCTGGAACAAGGGGAGCTTGGTAGGAATTTTATAAAGAGATGAAAAAATCGAGGATTATCTTCCGACTAATTTCTTAACATAACAAAAATACCTTTGAATGATATGAATATACAGTAGAACCTCATAAACCCGGCATTCTCAAAAACTCTGCACTTTTTTGAAAGTTATATGTAAAAAAATTAGAAATTACTTTAAATGATGTATGCTTATCTATTTTCATTGTTTCATTTCCTTCATTAGAACCACATGTTTAGATTTGTGGCGATAGCAGTTGTTTTTCGTTAATGCAATTAGTACTTTATTAAATTTTATTTTGACATGACTTCAAGAAAAGAAGGCGACCCATAAGTGGTGTTACGAAATGTAAACAAAAATCTCATGATTGAAAAAAAAGTGGAATTACTAAGAAAACTTGAAAAAGGTACTTCAGTGAAGAGACTGCAAAGAATATAGCATTGGTAGTTCCACTGTGTACAACTTAAGAAAAAAACGGAAATATTGAAATTTTTTGCAATGTGAGATACAGCGAAAGCAATGTGTAGCCATAAAACACTACACATTCCAGGTAAATATTGTTAAGGTATTTTTTGAGTGGTTTCGTCAGTGAAGTGAAGGTGTACCTATTTCAGGCCTAATGCTGATAGAACAAGTGAAAATTTTTCACAATAGTAAAAAGAGTGGTAGAAGATGACATTGAAAACTGGGTTGATATCGACAATGATGTGCCTATTGTACTTCAGCTGATGTGAAATAGTGGACTTGGTTTTGAAACATGAGCATGAAAAAGATGAAGAAAATGCAAGTGACGATGATCAAGAGATAGTGAAGGACAAACCATCAATAGATCGCTGTATACAGCTGATCACAGTTACAACATCTGCTTTAGAACAACGCTCTTTCATTGATTTTCCAGAGATTACGTGTTTGTACTGAATACAAGATAAACTTATAAAGGAAAAATCAAAATGCAAGAAGCAAGCTAGTTTGCCTGGTCTGTTTAAAAAAAATTCTCAGAATAATGTGTGATGAAAATAATGTTGTAAATGCGTATTAGATATACGCTTTATTTCACGTTCATTATTTATTTTTTAATGGTTCTTATATAATTCCTCGTTTTAGTGCATGTATTTATTGATAATGGGTTCTCTTTTAATTGTTATCATTTGAATTACATAATCAGTTACCAAAAATGTACATTACTTAAAGATTTTTTATAAATTTTCAAAATCCCAGCAAATGCTAGGTCCCGAGATTGCCGGGTTTATGAGGTTCTACTGTACAAGTTTCCTGTGTTTTATAATCATGTAGATGAATGCCAGGGCCAACTTTAGACCTGCCTATATCAGTGTACTTATTAATCTTTTATTAGTAATACCATACATGCTATATTAATCTCAATAAGTAGAAACGTAGACAATTCCAGCAACATTGTCAAGGTATGAAGGAATATACAACTAGCATTGACCATTTTGAGGACTGGATTGTTATTGGAAAGACTGGGCTGCCAGTCATTCACTATAATTGAAAATGACATTGATGATCAAGGTAGCAATAAGATAGTTAAGCCATAAGCTCATGTCTTCCGCAAAATTGTTGTCATCTATGGCAATTCAAGTTGCCTGATTCTGGATTGACTGAGTTGTTCTGATATGATTTTAAATAGATTTGATATGCCATCGATTTCATTACTCTTCAGCAGGAGAGCACCAAGGAAGGATCATTTTTTAGAATCAATGCATAAGTGTATTGCCATTCAATTAGAATTTGAAATGTAAGCTCATGAAGGTTGGGCACCGATGATCTCTTGAATTCAAACCGAAAGATGAGCTTGATAATTCATTTTTCAATTAATTAATTTTTCAAAAAAACTAAGGAAAAGTACTATCTGAGATAAAAGGAGAGCATATTTACTATTGCAATGCAATATTGGTTTATAAAAAAATCAATAACGATGTTATTCTGCAAATGGAAATTTATAGTTTAACTTTGTTTAGCAGAAATTTTAAGCAGAAAATACAGGCAGACCCCGATTTACGAAAGAGTTACGTTCTTGAAAAACTTCGTAAATCGAAATTTCTTAAATCGAGGTCTAATTTCTCATTGACCCATTACAGAAGGCGAGATACGTTCCCATGGCAAATAATCGTCCCCTAAATATAGTAAAATGACACTATATGCTTCTTAGGATATTTATTACGGAAAACAATTGTTCTAAACATATTATTATTAAATATTATAAGTATCCGTCGCTTAGCGTCGCAGTTGCGTTCCTTAAAAATGCGTTTGTAAGCGAAAATAAGTCAAGCTAGAGAGTTTTATCATAATAAATGGCTAAAATACGGAAGGTTACGTTTCTCCAGAGTAGAGTAGATTCCACTTATTATTATAATTATTACCGGTAATTTTTACCAGCCGCCTGTGGTAAACAAATGCTGATTCTAAAACCAAAAATTATTTTAACATGAAATTTCCTCCGCATAATATGATCACACCAGCCGTCTATTATGATAAAACTAGTGTAATGCCCATTGAAATATCAACGGAAGAATTATAGATAGATAGATTATTATTATTTTCCTTTAAAATAATTAATATCCCACTTTCACATATGAAATATTTTGTCATATACAACATACAACTAGTGAATATTCTGTTGTTGGCGGGCTATCTTTAGTTAAACTTAAAATAGTTGCCTCTCTTTCCCTCCCTTTCCACCCCCTTTCACACCCTCTCTCCCACCATCTATCTCCCTCCCCCTTCCAATCTCTTCTCCCCCTCTTTCCCCCTCCCCCTTCCCTCTCTTCCTCTCGCTCCCCCCTCTACCTCTCCTCTCGCTCCCCCCTCTTCCACTCCCCCCTCTCTCTCTCGTATTAAAATCATACAAAGCACGCTTATACATCCATAAGGATTGATACAACAATAGGATTTTGAGGTCTAACAATATAATTGGTAGCCAAGGCAACATTCCGTTAAAATGGCAATATTTCCACAAAATATGTGAATTAAACCTATAACATGAGCGATTTCGAATTGTATGCGGAAAAAGATGAACAGAATAAATAACTTTGTAATTTTTTCTTCAAAATGGTTCAGATCCGAAGATCGTAGGTTAATTCCTTCTAATTTTAATTTCCAAAACAATAAAAGCCTGCACATCAAAAAATTGTTTTTTACGTCACCTTACGGAAAATGGAAATGTCTTCCTTGGAGTCGAACCCAGGAATTTTTTGGAGATTTATTTTCGTCATTACCTTAAAATATGTTAATCAAGCAACCTTGCCATATTTCAATCTTCTACCTATTCGGGAAGTTTGCTAAAACGCTCTATATCGGCTATCGTGAAAGCGTGACCAACAGACCTGGGCTATTATAGTATTAAATTATCTGATCCCGCGATCAGCTGAAGGCAAGAAATATGTCTCTTTGCGCACTAATTTTCACAACATTATATGATGAACAAAACCTCGCGGGAGCACGCATTCAGATTTGTTTTTTTTAAGAAAGCGAATTTCGTCCGGACGTTTGCCGAAGTCGGTAACTTGCTCTGTTTTCCGTCGCTCAAAACAAGGTTTTCGTGTTAAAATCTAATGTTTGGACCAACTCATTAAGTTTTCGTAAATACTCTTATCAAGACGTTTATTCTGTTTAAAAAGTTTATTTTCTCCGACGTACCGTCTCCGAAATATAAATTTTATTAAATATTTAAACAGCCGGTATTTTGTTTCAAGATAGCAGGTGTAAATAAAACTAGTTAACGCTATGTTGTCGTCTTTAAATAAATACGTATTAATTTTCGATATTCCATACCACTCCATACATACGAGAATCCGTCTATTCGCGGTTCTGTCCATTCGCGATTTCGTCCTTTTGAGATTGTGGGTTTTAATTAGGGTTTTAAAGTACCTATAATTAAACTATTTTAAATTGAATGTATTTTAAACTAGTTTTTTCCTTTGTAATCATTATTACTATATTATTATTGATTAGCAATATTATTATTTTTCTTCTGTTACTTGTTTTCTTTACGAGATTTGCAACGAAAATTTTTTTCGTAACTTTGGAGTTTTATTTCGTATAAGGAGACCAGGTACAAAAATTTTTTTTTCGTAACTTCGAAACTTCGTAAATCGGGGTTTACGTAAATCGGGTTCTACCTGTACAATATTGTAGCTTCAAACTGAAGGTTAAGTTCCATTTGGAGTATTGAAATTTTATTATGTAAAGGAGTGCCTAAATTTGCAATTGTGTGCCGGGTACTCCATCAAGTTTGCTGTTTTTACATTTTTTGTTGACCCAAATGTGTGATGATGGGTCATTCAAAATGGAAGAAGACACATTGCACAAATTTTCTCTATCAAAAAATTAGAGAAGCAAGGTGTTATTGGAGCACGTCCTTAGTGATGTTGCTAAGCAAACTGGATCTTGATCCCTAATGGAGTCGCGAATGTTGCCGAAAGGGACTGAAAAACAAACCGTTGCATCTCAATTAATTTTCCTTGAATTATCCTGAAATTATTTTTCTAGGTACACTTATTATGATTATATTAATTTTAATAAAATTACAAAATTTTGTACTGCGCTACAAAGCAGCTGGAAAAATATTTTTCTTATCTGATATTTTAGTCAGTTTGTGATATAAACAAATTAAAAAGGGGTTGTAGTCTTAAAAGCATCCAGACCACGAACTAATGTAGGGGAAGGGGGGGGGGGGGGGCAAGATGGGGACGCTAACAAAATACTTTATAAAAATCCTTGTATTTATAAAAAAGCATACATAAATGGTGTCACAAATCTTGTTATCATCTGCTCAGTTTGATTCAGAAAAGTCTTTTCTAAATTTTGGCAGAAAAAATTACAAAAAAACATTTTTGTAAAAGGTGACCTTGCCCCGTCTTGCCCCAAGGGTGGGGTAAGATGGGGTAGAACTGGGGGCAAGATGTGGTAGAACTGGGGGCAAGATGGGGTAGAACTGGGGGCAAGATGGGGTATAGCACTTTAACAACATAAATCACACACAAATGAAATATCTTCATCTCCATCATCTACTCCTGAGCATGAGCAATGAGCCCACCTTTGACACACTAAACACATCACCCACCCCTCTACTGATTCAGAATACAAGTGACTACAGAAGAAACATTGAGTGTCATTATCTTCTTCCTCTACATGATCCTTCTTCTGGCATCTTCTGGTTTTCTTAGGATGCTAAGTATTCCTTTTTTTGTAACCTAATTTTCTCTTGCAAGAACCTGAGAACTTTTCTGTTTGAGCTAGTAACTCATTTTTGTACGGTGATTCAGTCAAGATTGCCGTTTTTCCACGACGCCTGCCACTCCACTTAGTTTTCTTTTGATCGACGAGGGGAATGGGTAAAGCGTCTTTTGGGGATACATTTTTAACGGCGCTTTTTCCTTTCTCAGGGCTCCAAAACAAGCAACCAGGAACCGCGTCATCATTGCTGGCAGTAGACTGTATTATCACTCTAGAGCAGTGGTCTTCAACCTTTTTTGAGTCATCGCCCACTTTTACCATATGTTGTCCTTTGAAATAAGTTCACCGCCCACCCAGTGGCGTAGTGAGAGTTTCTGGCGCCCGGGGCAAAGAAGAATTTTGCGCCCCCAGTAGCAAAGTGATTTACGGAGGTATGGTAACCCTAATACTAGTGGGATTGTCGTTAGATGAGATTACCGAATACGGTCTCAGTGGTAATAACAGTGTTTAAAAATTTATGATTTTATATATTTGATAAAATTAAACTTAAACGCTTCGCTGCTTCTGCGAGAGACTCCGACCACCCTCATGGGTCTTTCGATTTTACCGCAGCATAGATACATTGTCGCTAGTATAGTATGATATGATACTATAGTTAACGACAAACGAACTGTAATAGTTGTACATAAAATAGTTGTACAGAATATGTGTGCATATCATTAAGCTTTTTTATAGAATGTTATTTTTCAGTGTAAAAATTAGAATAGCATTTGGTGAGTTTTTTAACGCCCACAAAAAATCCATAAACGCCCACTGGTGGGCGCTATCGCCCACCTTGAAGACCACTGCTCTAGAGTTTCGGGTGTCCATCTCGTGATCCCTGAATTCCTCAGGTGGTGGCAATGGCAGGCTTGATTCAGCTGTAGTTTCTGAAGGATACGAAACCGTCTTGATTATTAGACCCTTCAATGAAGTTAGGAGCCGGTGTCTCGGTGGTTAGAGAAGGCAAAAAGTCACTGTCAGGAAATATTTCCGGGTCTATTGGCCATATTCTCGTCTTTCTAAATGCATTTACTGCTGTTTCTATCGTGGCTGCCCGATTAAATGCATTTCCAAATAGCTGAGCAATCTGAAACATGTAACGGCACGTCCTGCATTTCAGCCAAGCCAGCTAGTCACTTTGATGTCATTGTATATACTCAAAGGCTTCATAAATGCAACGTCCAGTGGTTGGAGGCGGTGAGTACAGTTTGGTGGGAAGCAAAGTAATATAATCCCATGTTCTCGAGCTAGATGTATAAGCTGAATGTTTTTTGTGTGTGATAAAAGTCCATCCAAAAGCAAGAGAACGGATTTGTCTTTTGAGGCGCGAGAAAACTCAATAAAGCGTTTGAACCATATGACGAATATGTCTGATTGTATCCAGCCAGCAGGGTGACACTCTGCCCACGCCCCAGGTGGATCACCATTCATCAGTTCGTTTTTCATTCTTTGCTGAGGGAATATCATCATTGGTGGCATGTACGTACCAGCTGCATTGAAACAAATCTCTAAGGTGACCATTTGCCCCCTATCTGCCGATGTTAAGGCCCCAACTTGTTTCTTACCCTTGCATGATATAATTTTTTATTTACACTTGGGTACAGCAGACATACCAGTTTCATCGCAGTTGTATATTCTGTCAGGTGTTAATTTGTATTCATCATACACCTTCTCCAGGAGTTCAAAGAATTTTGAAACTGCGACTTTATTGAATCCCATTCCTCTTGCAGCGGAAGTGGCTTCCGGATTTCGAAGAGCCAAATCTTGATGTTGCTTCATGAATCCCTTCACCCAATCTTTGATAAGCGCACGGAAATATAAGGTGGCAAGATGAGGACGTACCCCATCGTGCCCCCACCCACGCTACCCCGTCTTGCCACAAAGGGCTTCTGTGATACGAAATTAATGGCCACAGCCTAAACGCTTGTCAGCTACCACGAAAAACACAAAAATGGTCACCTTTTAGAAGTAACTAACTACCGATGTTAAAAAACTAACATATTATAACATATGGATTACCTGCTGGCAGTCCGAATATGGAGAAGAATTAGATGAAAGGCACTATATATCAACAAATGAAAACCAAGTGCGTTAATGCTCGCCGACATGACAGCTCTCTTTCCTGTTACATCCCAATGACATGATCATTGAGTTAAGGTAGTTTTCGGATAGATGGAAGTACTGTGTAGAAAAATAAGCCAGTACCCCATCTTGCCTCACGTCCCCGTCTTGCCCCCCCTTCCCCTACAGGGTTCATATGTGCAAGACAGGGCAATCGGTTATTGTTTTTTCTCTGTGACAGACGTTCATTTTCAGAATGATTAAATTGTAATGAGGAGACCACAGTAACTTCAATATAGTGCTCAACTCTACTAGGTTTCGTAACATGGTAGGATAAATTCTCTTGTTGGTTGTGATCATGTCATGGATGCAATCAAACGGGTTTATTTTTAAGGTGATTTCTCTGTTTTCTCAGCCTCTCAGATTTGTGTGTTAGTATGTTTTAAGATGACATGGAGAACAATAACCAATCAAAGGGTGTCTGGACATGTTACCCATGCCTTTTCACCTATAAGCTTCTCACCCACTAGCCAGTTCACCCATCAGAAGTTCCCCCAATGCAACGTTTCACCCATACTGCCGTTAGGAGTGTTATTTATGTATATTCAAATACAGTGGCATCTATGGGATAAAGTTTTGTTGACTCGATTTCCTTATTGCAATACATAAAATTGTGATAAATTAAAGTTTATCCTGTAAAACGTCAAAATAAAAATTGACATTTTCCACTATATTGTTGAGTTTTTATTGTAACTTTATCTGTCCTAATTCTAATCTCCTTCATTAATATAGCATTTTTCAAAATGTATTAAACATAATTTAGCATTTAAATAATACATTTTGTATTTAATAAATAAGCTAAAATTGACATACTATAGAGAACTGCAATAAGAAAATCAAGCCAACAAACATCCCCTTGACGCCATAGACCACTATAGACCGTATTTGAATATAAATAACATTATAACAAAAACATGGGTCAAACACTGCATGGGTGGAAACTTCTGATGGTTGAACTAACTACTGGACGAAAAACCTATGGGTTATCATTTGAAACTTTTCCTAATTACAGAAAGCAAAATTGCAAATATTTTTTCTTACATTTCCAATTTAGCTGTTTTTAAACAAATGTTAGACAAAGGTTGTTAGCTATTTTAGCAAAGATTTGCTATGACTTCATGCACTGCTGATGTTTTTGCTCACATATCTGAGCGAATGTAGTAATGAAACGAGCTATTTTGATGCGTACATCACGTACGGTAGGTACATGGATCAATAGCGTATTTTGTACTCTATTTAGTGAGTTTTTTATTCCTTTAATAAAATTTTCCGCTTTCAGATAATGTAATAAACATGCCACTTCGATACGCGATCGGCCCAGTACGAGAGAACATTTTTACTGCTTCAAGAGAGGTTCTCGTCGCTTAACCCAATTTAAATTTAAGATAAGAAGCGGAATTATAACGTATGCCTAAAGTATTATCAACGAAAAACTATTAGAGAATAAATTATTCTTTTTAAAAATGGCTTGAATGTATTTATTGTGCATCATTCACCAGAAAGCAACGTGGAAGCGAAAACTTAGCTTTAAGTTACTGCTGTTTTTCATCTTTCCAAATTTAAGTTTTCTAAAGGTTATAAATCTGTTGCATAGTTAAAATCATTCTTTGTCAGTTTTTAATGTCATAATCTTGCACCTTAGTTTAAGGCGAATTTCTATAGTGAAAGGAAGGTGTGAAATATTTGGAAGTGACGTTTCTTTTTATCGCAATGCCAGTAACGATTCAAACGCTCTCGAGGACGATCATTTATTTGTCGTTACCTCAGAAACAATGCAATAACCATTTGTTTTGAGAAAAAATAGCGACAAAACCATATTTCATTGAAAGAGAAGGATGAAAATTTCAAATTATGGGGATAAGTGCATGACGCAGACTTTCCCGGGCTCCGGGAGAGATGAACTTTATGGGCCCCCGTGCAGAAATGAACCCATCCACGATTGGCATCGGATTATCGGTTGAGGAAAACTATAAAGAACTTGGTTCCCTAAAAATTCATAAACTAAAAAAATAACCGGGATCCGGGCGGCCACCCGGTTCGCCTGGCACAGATGAGAATTAACTGAAGATAAGCGCCGTTTCGAAAATGTTTTTAAATAAAGGATCCGGACGTAGGAATTTGGTATTCAACTTTGATATTTGTCGATCATAGGATGTTATTTCTATCTCTCCAAAGAGCCTGCTTTTGATGTCTTCCATATGGTTCTTCCCACACGATAGGCGATAGCGCAGGCTATAAATATATTTTTTTCCTCCGAGTCAACATTTTCAGCAGTATTTTTAAGGATATCTTATGGTCTTCTAATATATGTTGCATTCTGTTCATGTTATTTAAGAATTTCATGAAATATTTGTACCCCTGCCTGCAAACTACCGCAATTGGTGTGTGGCAGGGGAAGAATATCATCGACCTATCATGTCATCCTCCTCTTATGCTCTCTTATTGTCTTAGAAAAGATTCCTTGTATATATCTGTCCTACAATTAATAAAAGGAATCATACACCTCGTTTAAAAATTTATCACGAGGCAGCAGCTTGCAACTTCACATTGGCCGAATTAACGCTGAAAGAGCTGCGTGTCAGATATTAGCGCTCATCTGAAGGAATGCCGTCGCATTAATAGCCTTTGTATGCAAATAGGCCTACTGTGATTGAAGCGATGGAAAGTTTTAAGTATGAGCCGCCATCGTTTACTAATTTTAATAATAAGCCGTCTTTATTAGGTCGATATTTTAGACATTAATGTCCATTCTCCTATATAAACCCGACGAACACAAGCATCCCTGTCCTAGTAGGGATTCGAACCCGCGACCTTAGTAACCGTTGGTAGATACTCTAACCATCCGTCTACCAAGGCCGCATTCATCAAAACATGATGGGGTGAATTTTGATAAGTTTTAATATCATCAGGATCTCTGTTAATCCATGAAATCCATTCAACAGCGGCGAAGAAAAGTGTTTCGCATCAAGAGCTACTGTAATGGATGGAAACAACTGGAGCGCGACTCGCAGTTAAGGAATTACTCCCTGGGAGTGACATCTCTGCGCAGGTTGAAGGCGGTCTGGCGTGGACATCGCCGAGTTCTCTTTCAACTCGGATCTCCATCGAAAATATAAATTTACCTTTTCAGCGACCTGTCAAATAAAGGACGGAATCGCAGGAAAAAGGATACCCTTGCTCCGTCATCTTTCACGTTTTACTTTCTTTTTCAAATTTATTTTTCTCTTCTTCTTTGACACTTGGCCAAATTAAAATAAAAAGTGCGCCTTTTTGGCAACGAGATTTTTAGGCATTGGCGGAGATTTAATTACGTCCTTTCTTTTTTATTTAAAATTTATGATTGATAAAGACACGAAACGAATGCGGGAGTGTTAGGTTGGGTGAGTCGAGTCTAGATTTGCTAAATGTCTGCCGAAACGCAATTTTTGAATAATGATTGTACACCACTCCCGCGGTTCACGCGATCAATGCGTTCCTGAAAACTCGTGTAAACCGATTTTCCCGTTAGAACAACGTTACAATGAGGGAATGTGTTCCAGACAATCAAAAAATTAGACATTTTGATCGTTTAAAAGGTATTTTGACACAGACGAATATGTTATAATAATAATACATATATGATAAAAAGGAATATCAGCACTAGCTGCCTCCCCTTTCTTCTTAATGCGGTGCAACCTATTTCTTTCTAGGAACTTGTAAAGCCAACCTTTGCTTGCATTGAAACCCTTATCAGACGAGCTGGAGGCACGGGCGGCCCGAGGAATGTTGGTGCCCCGGGCGAGATAGCATTCCGGCGACCCCTCCGTAAATGCTTGTTGAGATAATTTCGAAGTATCTGTTAATTTATTCATCGCTTATCGACGATGAAAAAATGTAATGGTTAATATAAGTATAATTGCCTGTTCCGCGATATAAATTGATATTCAATATTTATCTACTTTCAAGTAATGCATAGACATAGGATCGGTATAGCGCCCCCAAGACTTTGGCGCCCCGGGCAGCCGCCCTGCTCGCGCATACCTCGGGCCGGCCCTGGCTGGAGGGATACTTCTTTTGCAATTTGTCATAAATCGTCGAGGCCTTTTCTCTAATAACTGCAGCCGCAACGCCAGTCTGATCTCTACCTCGTGTAGGTACATTGCAACATTAGAGAAGTAGACGTTCCATATGAACCTTATGCTCACTTCTATGACTGCTACTATAAGTTTGAGGGAAACTTACCTAAGCACCATATGCTTCAGACTTACAATTAGACACCTTCAGTGCAAATTTGTTCTTTAAAATTGTCATTACCGTGGATTCGCTAAGCCCCAGTAAACGACCGATGTAGCTAGGGCCTTCAACACTTTCCGATTTTTAATTACATATAATGTAACTTCTAAATTAATCACTTTCCTCTTTTTTAGACGCGTTTCGCTTCCAGCGTGAGCGCCTATTATCGTCGGTCTGTCCGTCCGTCCGTCCGCATGTTCGTTCTCGGCTTCTACAGAACGGATTTTTATGAAATTTGATATTAAGGACTTACAATCAAAGATAATGAGAAACTCGCAAAACTGAATCACGTAAGCCAATCAGGGGTACCACTTTAATGGTGACAAATAATGAACTTTCCGTCACATCTCTTAAAGTATTAGTCATATCAAAATATTTTTAAAATAAAAGTTGTAGAACTATTAAAGTAGAGTATTTATTTTACTATACTTTTTTATCGTCGGAGTAGCCGTTATCAAGAAAATCAAACAAGAATGTCTTATTTCGAGTTATACTTAACATAAATAATCTCACAAAAATACGTTTCATTTCCTTACGTGTGCATGCAGTATTTTTAAATAGGAAGAAAATGGATTATTTATAACGAAGAAAAGAACTTTAAAACGCTATTTCCCTTACGTTCAGGTATATCGTTTCTTTCTAATACTCCACTGCACGAAACGCGCCCATTTGTGATACGTTGTACACTTGTTAATTCACTATTATCACCTGCACTATTTTTCATCTTTTTCATGCCATCTTGTAAGGGATCGCTAATATTTTGAAGGATGTAAACAGAAACGAGTCTCGCAAACTCCGACCATTGTCCTAATGTGGAACGACGCGTAAAGTGAAACCGCGTAAACCGAAGTCCCGTATACCGCGGAGCGGTGTACTAGAGAAGTTAAAATTTGACGTATTATTCCTCTAGCTGACGCAGGAACGTGATGCAGAGGGAAATATAATATCTACAAAGTAATTATTATGATTTTGCTATAGTAACCCTCGACAGTCAAGAAAAAGTTGGTGGCTGCTCGTGTCTTATTTAGTAGAACCATATTATTTCTCTGTAAAAATTAGTGAAATACCCTGAAATTTATTCAAGCCTGAAAGTACAGCTCGTGAAATCTTTGTCGTAGTCGTCGCTGTTCTAGTAGCGCAATTTGTTATGTGAAGGAAGCGAACTCATTGTGAGCCAACCTTTCAAGATGAGGGCAATAACTTCCATCAACGATTTCACGATGGCACGGGTTGACGAGCTCGCACGAAGTGATGAAAATTTAGGGGGATGAACGATGTCGCAAGAGAGTGATAAATTTAGCGAATAGTTTATATTGAAAGTGAAAGTGTCAACATTAAAATATGTTGACATAATAAATGGTTTTGCGCAGAGTCAAGCATGAAAAATAAATTAAAATTATTTCGTTGTGACAAGTGAACTTTTATAGTGACAATATAAAAATGTTTTTCTATAATTTAGTTCTTAATCATTTACCAAACTTAAGTTATCTGAACGATTTCTGTTGTAAGTTATTGTATTTAGTTTCATAAGTAGAATTTGTTATGTGTTATATAATTTTCCTTTATTTGTTGTAAGTTATTGTATTTAGTTTCATAAGTAGAATTTGTTATGTTATATAATTTTCCTTTATTGATAAATATATCATTAATATTATTATTTCCTACCGTAACCACTTCAGGGATAAATTTTAGGTATATTTTTAATTTCATTTGAAGGTATTCCCACGATTAAGGCATTAAACCGAGATTTTTTTAGGGATTCGCAGATCTAAAAAATAAGGTTACCATACGATGATTATGCCAGTTGAAAGTTTCGATTTCCATTAATAAATAATGGAACTTAACGGCCACGTATATGAAACTCTCCTTGAAGAGGTTAATTATTATCTTTGCTAACCAGAGGGTCGGCAAATTTTCAGTTCGCTTAATACATTTTTTAACTGAAACCAGCCACGATAGGAAGTGACTGATTCTTGTGTCCGAAGTTTCTGGTGTGATCAACATCTTTATTAATACGGTTAATCTGACAGTGTGCTGCCTGACTTGTTGTAGGTGGTTCTTATTACTCCATTTTCCAGCCCTTATTTGTCATTATGTTTTTCGTATCATGACGGCGCTGAAAGAGTTCGTAGTAGGTTGGAATTTCCGGCCGAGCGATGAGGCGAAAGATTCGGACTTGATATGATATCAAATTAAAGATTTATTCGGAACTGGAATGGAGAGATTCTAGGGCGACAGAATGAACGAATTATAAATGCGATAGAGTACTTGGAGAGACGGTTGCAATATCAAATTGTCACGTTAACTATGAGATCGAAAAAAAAATTAATTCAAGGAAATCTGAACGCCCGGTAGCACGTGTTATAAAAGTTTCGTTCGTCAATTTTTATCTTATTTATTTCGAGGCCTATTAAATTTTTAATGGTGGCTAACTATATTTTAAGTATCTCTTAATGAATACAAATTTTATTTCTCTGTTTTTTTATTTTTATACAATTAAATTCTTTAACTATGGTAACTATTTTTTGTGATAAAAATCGTAATAAAAGGAAAGTTGTCAAAATGAATTTACTGTATCATAATCGACCTTACTTGATGATAGTTTTGTAGTTGGCAACATCAATTCTTTAAGCTCGTCTAACTAAAGTTTATAGTATTAGGTAGAATATATTTTTAAGAATAAACATTTATTAATCTATATTGTATCTTTAATGAATAATTAATCGTAGTTGAGAAGTGTGTAAATGATTTTTAATATAGGTTCCGAGCGCAATGTAAATTGCGGCTTATCTGGCCCATTGTATTCCATCAAAAAATTAATTAGACCTAGTGTATCGCTCCTTTGGTCAGTTATTACAGACCTACACTGCGGACGTCTCTTAACAACACAATTTGTAAAGGATCCGTTTTGTAAATTTTGGTTTATAGTAACGTCAAAGACCAGAGCTGCGTTTGACCTCAATGATTACTCTTGTTTCGCCGTAAAACCTCATTAAGCCGCGTAGATCCATGCATCATATCTCATGGCCGAGATATTCATGAATGGGATATTTCTGCACGCTGATAAATGCCACAGGAAATACGAATTTCAATTCTGTGTTAAATAAAGAAATAACTTAAGATGGCAGACATTTTTATTAAAGGGATAATCGCTTAAAAATAAGTGCTTATCTCACGTATCTCCAATAGCCACAAAATTATGGCAAACGAGATGCATATTTGGGACACCAGACAATCATCATCAACCACCGATAGTACATTTTTTTACTACTCTGCTGAATTTTAATTTTGGCATAGAATAAATAACACGATTTTTAATTTTTCAAATCGATTTTTTGAATATGTATTTTTAATATTTTGGTATGAGAAATTTATTTGTTTACTTATTGTGCGGATGTATTTAAAAGAATATCTCATTTACGTTAAAATCAAAGAACATGAGAATGAAAGACTTTAATTTTATTAGCCCCAAAGGTAAAATCAAATTGCTGGATGATTTTATTTTGGGTAGATGTAATTAGTACAGCGTTCATAAAAACCACATTCTGATATTGTAGATGATAAAGGAAACGAGGATTAAATATGAACGAAAACAATCGTATAGGTAACAAATTAAATTGCGTATCTTGCAACTTGAACATTAAAATTATCCGCTTCGTAGAGCTTAACGATATCTCTTGTGAAGGAAGCTGGTTGAACAGGTGCGCAGTGGTGCAGTTGCGCCAGGGCCCCGGGATTAGAGGGGCCACACGGAGACCTGCATTTCTCAGCTTCGACGTCTTCGGAAATAATTCTTGTTTTTCTATGTATTTATCACGATCAATACATTTATTTTATAACTGTATTTGCTAGAAGATGATATTTTATTAGACGTTAGTTTGATGGAATATGAGGGGACGGACAGCTTCAAAATAATTATCGTTCTTTTAAGTTTGGGTAGGGCTACATACAGTCTCAGAAAGCCCTTTGCGTCATCCACTTCTTCCACTCCGTCAAACTGTCGGCAAGGGTAACGCGTGATGTCAGACCCTCTTTTCCCCTTGATCCATCCGGATAATTTCCGATCTCTCTACAGTAAAGAGAAGCACGGACTAGACCACGTCTCTTCAATGCGGTTCTCGGACACACGTAAGGGGGACCGAGCGCGAAATTAATATATTTCCTCCACTGGGACTAGTTTACGAGGCATCTGAGAAACCGCGACATCCTAGACGGAATGCCTCCATAGAGAGGCGATTCGTGTCGTTAGGGATAGGGAGATTAGTGCCGATTTCATGCAAATGAGAACTGGTTAGGGTGGGATTCGTCTAAGCAAAGCCGGCCGGGTCAGACTGGTAGGCAGTGCGCCTGCCTTCTAACACAAAGGTCGCGGGATCGAATCCCGCTTCGGGCATGGACGTTGTGATGTATGTTGATTTTCTCTAACAGAATTTGACGGTGCAAAATGACCTTAACTGTCGACGCACCTAAAAACCTAATTACTACTACTACTCGGTTAAGCAAAGGCATCGAGGAGACCGTAGGATAGTTTAAGGACGGAAGACTGTTGGTGAAATGGGAGATATCTAACTACGATCACCTCACAGTAGGTCGACGTGGTCGTGACGGCGAGGTCGAAGGATTTGCTATCCTTTTAGTAAAAAATATCCCTTAGTTTCTTCCGCGCATACGTAACAGGAAGTTCGGCGATAAACGACAGGTCGCGGCTTGCAGACTGCGAGAAAGTCAACGCGGTTCACGAGCTCACGCGTTGTTTTAATCCTCCTGCTCTTGCTCGTCTTAATGGGGTGGAGGCGGAGGGGTCGGGGGAAGAAAATCGCCTTCGCATTCCGGAGACTCCTTTCGATAACCTCTTTCTCTCAGACTTTCGGATCGACCTTCCGGTGAACGGCGTCCGGGATTCCCTCGCGACGCGCGAATCAACAAAGCTCTTTACCCCCGTTCTTTTTTTCTGCATCTCTTTCCCACCCCTCCTCCATCTCCCTCCCCTTTTCAGCTCTTCCTGAACCCGTGTCAGGTGCGTGGGCGAATCGGCGGCGCATGCGCCTTAGGATTTCTGCCCACGTGTTCGCCCTTCTCTCTCTAACTCCGTCTCTCTCTTTCACTCCTTCACTCCTCCTCCTCCCATCCTCGGCAGCACATCGCATGAGAGGTAGGTGGATAGGTTTTGTACGAGGAGGAAAGGAGGGAGAAAGAAGGGAGGGAGAAAGAAGGGAGGGAGGGGAGCATAACGGGTCTCCTCACCAGATCGGGACAGACCTCGCCGCTCAGTCCTCTGTGGTTGCGCGAGGTCGGACGACGCTCTTCGAATAAGTTAAAAACCCCGCGACAAGACGCTCGAAAATCTGAGGAATAAAAATGTTAAATGCCCTCGTGTTTCTTTTATAAGTTGTGGTGATATTCCCCGAAACCCTCCTCGGCGTGGCCTGCGGTGTCGGTGGTGTTGTTATTAGTGTTTCGGCGGTGCTACGTTCACCAGAATTAAAAAAATATATATATGTAAAAAAAAGGACGTGTTTTCGTGTTTGTGTCGTCTTTTTTCGATTCCGGAATGGGCGCGCGCGCTCGTGTGACTTAAAAAAAAGTGTCTCTTGTACCCGTGTGAAACATCCCCATTTCTGACGCGTGTGGTGTTGGTGCTCACGTGTTATTGTTCGTAGTTAAGTTGCCCCGCGGTTCAACCGGTGCGTGCGTCGGAAGATAAGGAGGGAGGCGTGCTTCGTTGAGGTTTGACCGATCCCTAAGCGATTGGTGCCGTCTCCATTTGACCGGTATAGCGATCCTCCTCCCCGGTGAAAAGGAGGTTTGGTTACCACCGGAGGCATGGGGGGGCGGGCCCTCCGTGGGTCCTCCCAGGGAGTGGAGCGCGGGTCTCCGGACGCGGCGATCTGGGTGGGCAGCTGATCCGTTGCCGCGTGTCGTAATAGGTGAGTGTGGGATGACGTATTTCGTCCCTCTTCTTTCTCTATCTGTACCCTGCTTGAAAATAAGCAATTGTCGGTCATGTTACTTCCGTGGTGAATATCCATCGCCTCGAACGTTTTCATTCATCCCAATTCGAATCATTGCTGTTTTGTTCGTTCATCTTCCGCATGTATGCGCGAATACTGGACTGATTGCATATGTTATTAGCGATGTTGTACGAATCTATTCGATAAGAATTACATTTTTACAAAGAAATTCATGCTTGCCATTAAAAAATTATGTAGAGAAAGTATGTCGTTCAATTGCTACTAGTCTTTTATTATTATTTGGTCTTTTGTGGCCGTACAACCTTTATATACAACTATTTCGAGCAATAGATTATTATGTTCATATATAAGATTGGTGTATTGGAAAACTTTCTCCAGTGATTGCACGAATTATTTAGAGATAAATAATATTAAGTGCGTGCAATTTTAGTGCCGAAGTAGAATTTATTTTGTTTTTTAATATTTACGGAAAATAATAAATGTAAAGGTTGTATCAGTAATGAGCATTATTGAAATATTTTCACTTCTTTTGAATTCACGCTCATATTATGTATTCAAAAATGTGCTTTTATGGCCAAGTAACGAATTCTTCGTTAAATGTGATAACGGTTCGATAGTACCATTAACAACTCGACGCAAAGATAACTTTAACAAAAAGTCTTTTGTCACGATGTTGCTCGTTTCGAGCGAATGGCTCTTTTAAATCTTTTTTTTTTGAAACGCGAGAGCACTGGTTTCGTTTTATCGCAGTCAACGCTAAGAGAGGATCTTTCCTTTTTTATTTTTCCTCCTTTTTATCTCGGGGGAGAGGTATAGCAGCAGCATCCTTGTCCAAACTCGTTTCCAGAAGGAGCATGACAGATATATCCGTGCAGACTTTTTGAGAGGCGCCCTTGACGCCACTCAAGCCTTTCGCTTGCTTTACTCTGTCACTCACGGTCACGAAGAAAGAGAGAGAGAGAGAGCCGAAAAGTGAACAGGATTTAGGTTTTTACCGATAACAGCTGCCGATTGCTCAATGGCTCGAGTAAGACGTGTTGGAATGGGATACTTTGCTCTAATGGCGTGCGGATCCTAAGGTGGAAGCATTCATTAGGCGTGAAAAATCGTCGGGGAAATGAGCACGTCCTTCCAAATTGAGTCGGTCTATATTTAGTCGAATGATCGACTGATGTGACGGGTTTATGCACAACCATCCCTCGCCTCCCATGGTATGTGCTCTCCTGGAGAAGGCCGTGTAAAGGGAAACCGCGCAAATTGGGGTAGGTTACTCCACAGGAATACACGAGGTAAGGTTTGAGCGAGTCATGAACCCAGTATGCAATTACAGCATATCCAAAATTGCTTTTTTGATCTTTTCTAATCATCTCTTGAGTCGAACTAAAACATTTTTAAAGCTTTGTTAACGTCCAGATACCAGTTTTAAAACTTGCTGGAGCGAAATTAATGGACGTGGAATTCTAGTTTGTTTTCCTAAACAGAAAACCGTATCAAAACGTGTAAAGCGAATCCTCGCATTTCGAGGGGCGGGTACATTTTTAACAATGAGACGGCAGAGAACGTGATAGACATTCCATTCTGAAAATATCCCAAGGGAAACATTGCCTCGCGTCTTGATTATTAATATTTTTTTGCCTACGTGTTTGATCTAACACGACTTCATCGGTGAGGATCAGTTCCGTCGGAAGGAAAAATGTTTATTGACGTTCATCATGGTCGACGGAGTAGTAATAAATTGCGGTAAATTCGGTTTTTGTCATTGAAATGGAAAGTGCCGATTTGACACGCTCGGTTATTTTTTCATCTTCAAAATTAGATTAAGAAAGAAAGCGAAAGTCCTCGACTGAATGAATTTCGCGCGGTCTTTTTTTTTAAATATTTTTTTCTCTCGATCGCGCCGTTGCGTTCTCGATTTTTGAACACAGAGTCGGAGAAAAGCGAGAGGGTTGAATAACGCCATCCGAAATCTTGCATCCATCCGCCCTCTCGCCTTGCTATAATGCTCGCCTCGAAGCCGTCTCTCTGCCACCAACTTGCGAGGTTTCATTCGTCAAACGGTCGATTTTATGGAACGGGAGGAAGTAAGGGGGTGGCGAAAGTTTGGCAAGCTTTGGTTTTTGGTATTGTTATTGTCTCGATACAAAAAATAGAAGAAAAGAACGTTAGGGGTTGCCTCCGGAAGGTGAGCTTTTTTGACTTTAATTTGCCCGTAGATAGGTTTGAACGAATTAACGAGTCCGAAGGGACCGAAAATGGAAACGCGGTTTCGTCGATCGTAGGAATTTTCCTCTCTTTCCTGAGGTGACTTCTTCGCATCGGACAAGAATTTTCTGGAAGCGGCAGAATTTCAAAGCTCTTTCCCAGCTTCGAGAGCCAGGAAAATGGAGGAATTGTACCTGCCGACTTTGGGATATGGCTGAACGCTTACCTACGCCGACCCTTCTCGTTAAAAGGAATATCGTTTTTTCCCGTCGTAAAATAAGTTAAAATCTAACTACTGAGGTGTAATTACGAACACGTAATCGAGGTGCCGCTTCACAGGCCGCTATTGCTTTTTTTACTCTCTATTTATTCACTAGCTGTATATAAAACTGGATTTTCCGTGTTTAATAATGTCATACGAGGTACAGAGGTAATTCAAAGAAAGAAAAACTTAATATTAACTTTATTTCTTTGAAATATGTAAGCTATCGGAAAGTAAGGTGGTGACACAGTAACCCAGGTATGTCAAACTGGCGGCTAGGTTGCGAACTTTCGTCCAAACTAAATCATTCGAGATTTTATATAAGTACTCCATTTTTGTGAAACGGAGAAAAGATTTTTTGTCGGTTATGGAGCTACCGTATAGAACGTGGTTTCTAAATTATTGCTTTATTGGAAAACAGACGTCCTACATTTTGGGAAATACGTTATTTTTCCAACTGTGCTTTCCTGAAACGGCTGCAATCCTAATCCCATTGATTCAATGCTATCCTGATCCCACTTCGAGTACGACGTGCCTGCAGCATAACTTGGTGGATTCACACAGGCCGTACCTCAGTTGCTTTAAAAAAAGGTTAAGAAAAGTTGCGGCAGTCGCCCATCGCGTAATTCTCTCGTTGACAAGTTGGAATTTTACGGTCCATTAGAGGATAAATTAATGATTCCCCACATACGCTTTAATATCGCATTCTTTAGCGCGGCCGCCGTGTCCCATTTAAAATTTTTTTTCGAACGAGCGTTTTACAACCCGACCGGTCCATAGCGTTCACTCATCGGAATGCGCGCACGCGTTTTAATTCCCCGTTTTACCGAGCGTGGTAACACGAACTCACGCAAGAACGCGCGCGCCTCACTCGTTTCGCCACGCGGTGGGAAATTTAAAGACAAAAACGGCCGGAGGCGCGTGATTCGCCTCGTCCGTCGCCGCTTTGGTAATCGGGTCCCTCGGGGAATGGTTGGGTCGGCTGTCCGAATGAATGTCCCGCGGGGGAGAGAAAAAAAAGACGAATCGCAAAAAAAGAGAACTTGTAACGAAACGGTTAATTGTCTCGTGGAGTTTGGGGTTGGTATCTTTGATGTGAGAGGCGTTCCGTTCTCCACGTGCGCCGTAATTTTTTGGCACACAGCCACGGGCGCAACAGGAGTCAACCGGGCGGTGGAGTTGCGTTGTCTAGGAGTGTACCGGGGCCTACCTATTTATAGAGCGATGCTGCGGTTTTGGAATTGTTGCGATAAATCGTGAAATTCGGATAATTACGATTTTTGCCACCCGTCTTTTCTTACGCACGTATAGGCACTTCTAAAATACGGGGAGAAAGGAAGTTCTAAAATTATAGACCTAATCTAGATTCACGTCATTGGCGTACGCAGACTATTCCTAGGGGTCGAAATTCTATTCTTAAGGAACAAATGAAACTCAATGTTAAAAAGCTAAAATAATTTTATCATTATTAATAATTAGTAACTAAAAAATGAGGGATTATAAATGGGGATTATAAAATTGAATTTTCAAGTGGCCGAACTAGTAACGAACGGTTAATTAATTAATTCATTGAAGTTTGTCTTACTTCTTAAGGAGGGGGGTCCAGAACCCCATGGATCCCTCACCCTCCTGCTTACGCCATATAGAAAGTATAGCGCTCAATATAAAATATTTTCTATAGGCAAATTATACTTTTGGTGTCATCATATCAAAGGTATGAAATTTATAGTGGAACTCCATATTAGTTGTTAAGCTAATGGGCAACGCACGAAATAAGTCATCTATGCATTTTTAGTTTCACCGAATAAGATTCGGCAATCAGCCGCTAAAGCAAATTATTTTTAGTATAACGAAATATTTACTTTTTAATCTTTAATAGAAATAAAAACTGCCTATATTAACCGATCGAATAAGTTAGGTTAATTATGTGAATTTTTAAGTATTAACAATATAATACAAAAAACCGAGGTAGAAAAGTTTGAAATGTCGGAAGTTCCATAAATATTATGTAATTTTGGTAATTAATTTCTTGTTTTTAATTGCATCCTTGAAAATAATCGCTTAATGTTACCTGCATTGCCTCACGCTAGCGACAGGGTTATTCGGTTATTGACTGAAAGAGTTTCTTGGACCTTGTTTTTATTCGATCCGAATGATTTCATCACTCCAAATTGCAGTTTATTTACTAAATAAAATGAAATTCAATACGACGTAATTTTAATTTAGAGAAATGTCGAGAACAGAATGAAAGGATACCGTGCCGGATGTGGCTCGTAATATTTGAAGAATGCTTGTCCTTTGGTTACTGACTTTTTTTGCTTTGAAATTTATCGTAAATAAACACTCGAGTGGAACTGAATTAAAAATCTACCGAAAACTCTCAAATGTAATCACATTTTTTAACTGTAGTTGTAAATACAAAGCTGTAGCTTACAGAGTATTCTGAAAAAAAATGTAATCCAGTTCTGTAACTCTAATACTGGAATTCCAACTGAAATATTTGAAAAAATGAATTCACTGTAACATTCTTCCATCATATAATACTCTTATATATTTTTAACAGCTCCTACGTAGTTAAGCGTCCAAGAGAGATTTTAAATTATTTAAATACTTGGCATAATTTTGTGCTTTTTATCATGCATACGTAAAATTCTCACAATATTTCAATTATTTTATTGGTGCAATGTGTAATGCAATGGATTTGTTAGCATTCATCAGTTTGAAATATAAAATGAGCTTTAACATCTTCTGATGCAATCATTTTGCATCGGCGTAGAAGATGGTAAATTTGATCTAGAAACCAGTGCTTTCCAATATTCGAGAAATAGATAAATTTATAATTCGTAGAATGTTAATTTTTCAAGTGAAAGAAATTGATGAATTGGTCTGACTGAAGTTTTGAAGTCCTCTGTCGTCAACGACTGATGCGCCTCATTCGTAAAATTGTTGTACGCTTTCAAATTAGAAAAAAAAATCTTTTTAAAAGTCAATTTTAGAACGCACTAAAAGGAGCAAAATAAATGAGGATCGAAGAATCACGCTAAATATTCGTAAATTCTAAATTTCAAACAAACAGTCTTCTAAAAGTTGTATGGATTAATAACGACTAACTTAAGCCATATGCATTTCGCCACAAGATACTAAGCCATACAAGTTTTAGAAGATGACAAACTTTTAGGAGACTATTTGTTTTAAATTTAGAATGTATGAATAAATAATGTGATTCTTCGATCCACATATTTATTTTTCGCCTTTTAGTGCGTTCTGAAAGTTTATTAAAATATTTTTAGTTTAGTTTCAGTTAAAAAATCAGAATGCTTTTTGTCTGATTAATACCAAAAATCTTTTTTTAAATTCACATAATTCAATTTTATTGAATAATTCCATAACACATTGCATTTTTAACATTAAACTCAAATTCGAAGAATTTCGTCGAATAGAAAATAATCTTAAGGAAAAATTTTTTCGAAAACTTAAAATATCCGTTATAAGGAGATTCAAAAGCGGTAACTGAAATTCCGATGGTAACATTGTAATCATGCGCCCCATAATGAAATGCTGTAAGGGATTATTAATTGAAATTCATATAGGGGACGCTGCATTCAAAAGTCTAATGAAAATAAGACAACTTATAGCCTCGAATTGGAACTGATTACCATCTAGACATTCTTTGGGAGTTTATGTCTTATATATAGGTAATCTCCGATTTACGTCGTTCCGATTTACATTGTTTCGATATAACGTCGTTTACAAATAGGGGACAGTTTCTCCGTTTTACTTCGTTCGTCGTTTCTATGTCCGATATAACGTCGAGCGAACCGCTGTAATGTATCGAATGCGTCTTCTTTCAATTGCTAGGCAGATGGAGAATTCGAGTTAATCATTTAATTAGTTAATCC
Source organism: Uropetala carovei (assembly GCA_036926305.1). Lineage (NCBI taxonomy): Eukaryota > Metazoa > Arthropoda > Insecta > Odonata > Petaluridae > Uropetala > Uropetala carovei. Next base: position 306,885 of record JAXCHB010000085.1, read on the forward strand.
CTTTATAACATACTAGCAGAAATACCCGGCGTTGCCCGGGAAATTTGGTTCAAATCCGATCGGAATTCTAGATGAATAATGGTATTTAAGAAGTCATTCGGCCGCCGTTTTGAATAAAACAGGCAGAGAGAAGCAAAAACCACGTATTAATTATTTCCGGGAGCCCTCCACAATCGTACCAAATTTGATTAAAATCATTAGTAGGACTTGGGAAAATACGCGTAGTTTAATCAGTCCCCGCCGTCCAATTACGGATAAGGAAGTAGTCGTTTCCCACCTTTCTCACTGTGTATAAGTTACCTGTTCTTTGAGAACAGTTATTTTTTTGAACAGTTTAGGCATCAGAACAGCTCGAAAAGAAATGTTCCATTCTTTCTGACATACAAAGTTATTTTGCTTTTTGTACAATTAATATAAAACATTTGGTATTAAAAAGTAGCCTACGGCCTTCCTATTTTTGAAGAAAGTATCTGTTGAAAGTTTGGTTACTCTAGCTTTAATGGTGTGGAAATGTATAGATGCACAAATAAACAAACAAACAAACAAACTTTCATAGATGTATAAGAGATAAATATATGGGAAAAACATGTCCGATTTACGTCGTTTCGATATGTCGCCGGTTCTAGGAACACATCCCCGATGTAAATCGGAGGTTACCTGTATATACATACATACATGCATAATATACACATATATATATACATATATTAATATACATATTTACATACATATATACATACACACACACACATACATATATATATATATATATATATATATATATATAAGTTGTGTCTCTCTTGTGCTGACGAAGGGATCATCCCGAAAGCTCTAACCTCTACAAATGTGTCTCTCCAACACCCCAGCGGGGTGTTCACTGGGTTTCCTTCCACACCTAGTTGTCCTATATATCCTTACTTACCTATCCTCTTCCGTAGTATTTATATATATATATATATATATGAACCATATGAAGCTAATATAAAAGTCGGTAATAAACATTTTTTTAACGCATAGGTTTTTATTCATTATGTTTGTCTGGGACGGTGAAAGGAAAGTTTTCCTATTTGTTTTAAAAGGGAGAAAACATTTTATGCAAGCTTAAACTGATTGTAAGATAATATTCACGGAGAATACGGCGTCAGTCCGGGAAAAAAGCAAGAAACTTCTGATTCAGCGCCAAAAATAATATTGACTAAATCTTTTCGTCCCTTATTGCTATCCCACTCGGATTACGAGCCAATTTATACTAGTTCGTAAGCAAACTTGCTAGATAAAATGGAGGATTCGCGGTTCCAATAATTCGCTGTTTTTTTTATAAATCCTAAATATACCCGTCTTCCCCAATCTCCGATCATTTTTTTCTCCATATTTACCTTTCAAAATTGCTTCAGTGAATCGCGAAAAAAAGAATGTGTTTTGGTACAAACAGAGGACGTGATGGAATTTAGGGCAAGTTTAAAAAAATATATCGATTCCATTTTGTCAGATTGCTTTGTTGGTAAAGATATACTCTCCTCGCTCCCACGATTTAGAGTGGGTTCATAATGAAAACATGGGAGCCCACGTAGGAGATGCTGGAGTGAGGTATACAAGCCGTAGCAGATCACTCGATGGTTAGGAGCTGGATAAGTTATTGGCTGAGGACTTTGGAATTCTCGCTTCGAGGGAATTCAATAGATTGGAAGCGTGTTCATTTTACCGTGGAATGTGGTCTGATCCATCAACCGTGGATATCTTAATCGATGGTCGGTCACTTTTGACGTTTTAAAAGTTTTTTTTTCCTTTTGCGAAGTTCCTTCTCGGTTATTAATTTTTCTTGCTGGGCAATAAAAATAAAAGATCGCTTTAATAAACCGATCGAAGCTTATTATACTCGTTGGCTGCAAAATTAATGCGCTTAACCGACCGAGTTTCGTAAAAAAAATTAATAAACTCTCCGAAATTCATGCAACTTTATTGAAATTTGTACGTATTTTTATACTCTTTTTTATTAACTTCACTCAGATATATACATGTATTCAAATCCTATATATATATATATATATGTGTGTGTGTGTGTGTGTGTATATATGTGTGTGTGTGTGTGTGTGTGTGTGTGTGTATAAATCAAAATTTGTATATGATAATAAATTTTGGGACGTCCCACGATTAAAATTTTTTTAAATTAAAACAGTTTTCACGTTCTTGGTTTTTACTTTCTCATATACGAAGTACTATATGAGAAGATATTGTAATCACGAAAAAATTCCATCTCGAGATTTTGATGGAAATATACATTTTCGGTAGACCTGAGTCCGAAAAAGTGGTTTTCGCAATGCCGTGTGTCTGTCTGTGGGTCTGTCTGTTCGCGGCTCTAGAGCCTAAAAGGTAGGGCGAAAACGAATGAAATCTCGTACTTAGGCATTTTATCATACAGAATAAAAGCTACGAAGAAATGGTTGAAATTTCACAATAATTAAGCGCAGTTTATTCTACGCATTTTTAACTACAATTTGATTTTCTCAAAAAGGGCCGCAACGATTTTGATTAAATTTCGTACAGTTGCTTGAGTTTACGTCTGCAATAATACTACATATTTCATATTCCTCAAAGAATGAATATAAGGTTAGTTTATTCTTGGGCAACTTTATAACAATTGGATTTTCGAAAAAACGGCTTATACGATTTCATCAAATTTCGTATAGTTATTTAAGTTGATGTTTATAATGTTTCTGCATAGTTCATATTTTTCAAAATATACCTAAACGACGCATTGGTGTATGAGAAAGTTTGCACTATGTACGTTGTACCGATTTTTTCATTTTATTTATCGATGAAATTAAACGTATTAATTTAACTCTGATCTAAACAAAAATTCCGCCGATACCTAATTTAAAAACTTAATTATAAAAAGAGTCAGAAGTCTCTCCAGCTTAAAAAAAACAACCGACGGACGAACGATTTGTGGACATCTCAGAACAAAACGAATGACGTCGTATCCGTTTTTCCATCGCTTTCCGGTACTGTAATGAGCCGAAGATTATTCTCTCCGTTGCGGTCGAGAAATCGCTGCATAATCGTCGGCATCGCTTTGTGCCGTAAATATCCCTATGGTAACGCCGTCGAGTGATTTGCAAGTTTTTCTCGACAGATAAATATCCTGTCCGCGGGTGAAGATGAGGGCATGCGGTCGGCGGAAGAGAGAGAGAGAGAGTTTGGCGTCAGAGGGAAGCCGAAGTGGGGTCCATAGGAATAGACGGGGGAGATTGGATGAAGACCACGCGGTAGCGGAAGAGTGGAATGGGAAGAGTGGGCGGAAGTTAACATCTCGGCTTTATTAAGGGAAATGGATGGAGAGGGAGAGGAAGGACGGACGCGATTCGACGGAAAATTACCAATTTTCTCACAAGAGAGCAACGAGGTTCAACGAGAGAAAAAAGTATTCTTTACCCTTTTAGTTAGAATTAATTAACAGAAAACTGCAACGTGTTTTCCGTAAAGCGCTTGAAATTTCAATTTTTTTTATCCTAACCTTCTTTATATGCAAAGGAACTGTGTAGTAATTTTAATGGATGTTTTTAAAAGTAGGCAAAGGCTTACGCAAGTGCAAGTTGCTCCAATTACGATAATGGAAAACGCTCCGTGAAATGTGGATGCGAAATGTCATCAAAAGTTTGTCCATGTATACCTATATAAAGTATAATTATAATCGTGATTAAATCTGGTATTCTCCGTGGATTTTTTTTCGTTTTTAACGGATGTGATAAATTCCTTTTATAAAGGTGCTGAATGTTATTCGAATAGAAGAGAAACGTTTTCGTAAACTTGTCTAAACATACACTTGGTCGATGAAAGAAGATTCGCCATTTAAATAAAGTATTAGAAGAGACATTCCGATAAATCGCACAAATATTTGAAAACCAATATTGATATGGAGATGAACATGTACATACATTTGATGTACGTATTTTTACTGGAAGAAAAATGTGTATTTTTGTGAGGTGAACATTTTTTGTCATGCTGCTACGTTTGACATATATATCTGTGTGCGTGCGTGTGCGCGCGTGTGTGTGTATATATATACTTTACCATTTTAGTTAAAAATCAAACGTTCTATTCAATAATACCATGAAAAGTTTGTGCCGTGGATATAAAAAAAAGTAAAAATTACAGTTCATACAGTGCACTAAATACAAAAATGAATAATTCACCGAGTCATAGAGCCAGTAGCATAACTATAATGCCGCAGAGTCCGCGAACAATAGAGAGAGGGGGGAGGGCGATAGATTTAGGGAGCCCTGCAGATCCATCTATATCTATATATCAGAGATGGCAAATAGGTGGCACACGTGCGATTTTACTTGGCACGCGGAAGCTTGTATTTTCTGTATAAAATATGAAGTTTCTTAAAAGAGTATAACTAGTGGCACACGAAAAAATATGATGATTCGCATTATTTTCTTGGCACACGGCACACAAATCATTTGCCATCTCTGCTATATATTGTATAAAACGAATTTTGAAGCAGCACAAAAAATGTTTTTGCCGATAGAAGGGAGGGGGGGGCAAAGTATGTAGTTCCGCTGTTGCATAGAGCTTGGTCAAGAAACTCTCACGTTCATGAAACGATCGAGCAAACGATATTTTCATTTCGGCTGCAAATTAGCCTCCGTCAACGGTTCTTTTTTTTTCTCGAACGAACTATCGCTGAGTTTCCGCGAAGGACAGGTGCTCAAGCATCCTAACCGCGCTGCTACCTTGTTTACTCATAACGTTTCTTTCTCCGTGGTCCCGTGAATTACCAACTTGGGGAATTTATGTAAGTTATACATTGGGAGGTATGTCCATAATCCTTCAGCATCATTTGCTTTTCCTGTGGATGCCATCCGGATGAGGGGAGATATCAAGGGCCGAGTTGAGCCGCGGGGGAAGGTGCGGTTTATATTAAAAGGGCCGAGGGCATGGAGAAAGAGATTGGCAGCTTCCCTCTTGGCTCACGTCGCTCCTTCTCCCTCACTTTAGCCTTATCCCCTTTCCCACTTCTCTCTCCAACCTTTCTCTCTCTCTTGAAAGGGGGGGGGGGGGTTGAAGGTCAAGGGGTGTTGGTTCGAGTGGCTTTAGGGTTTTCCGTGCTATCCTCACCCCTCCTTGATATTTCTCACCCGAAACCGCTGGATCTCAGCCCCTCCCCGCTACCAAAACCCCGAAAAAATATCGGTTGCTTCGGTCCTTGTGCTGTGGTAAAGAAGAATAGGGCGAGAAGGAGACGGTGCGTGGTGGGTGGAACCGCACGTGGTCCCACTCCAGGGCTCACTTTTACGGTTATTCGATTGTTTTATATTTCGTCCGCGTTTGGTTTTTTGGAGCTTATGTTTACGTTTTACCGCCAGTGATCCGCATGAAGATTTCTTTTTAACATAAGAAGTATTTAGGGGTTGATTTACTCTTTTCCCTGTGGGCAGTGGCGGATCCAAGAGGGAAGGGAGGCGATTGCCCCCCTCCTCCCTTTGGGCATTCTTTAAGGGTAGCAAAAGTGGAAGCTGAGAGGGTTGTCACGCTGCAGGAGGTTTTCCCAAATAGGCTTCACTGTGATAATTATCATACTATTCTATCGTGTTCTATTTTTTATTAATAAAATATAATTTTGACAAATATTTAGTGTATAAATTTAAAATGTCTCCCACCTCCATGGAAAAATAGTCAGTAATCTCCCACCTCCTTTGGGAAGTTTCTACATCCGCCCTTGCCTGAGGGCGAATCGAATACAAAGCTCTGACGCGTTTTTATTAATTGCATTTAATGAACGATTAATTAAATATTTATTAAGATAAAATCCAACGTATTTTACTGCATCCTAGTCATTAAATCAATGCGTCCTTACTAGGTCAACTCGCATCAACGCATTTCGGTTGTACAGGGCCGGTTTAACGGATGAAATAATGTCTTAGGGCTTCATTTTAGGCCGCCCTTCACGTTGAAATAACAGCTGAGCGACATTAGCGGTGGCGGTAAATATGTATGTAATAAAATAAACATGAATAAATATGTATGATGACTTGATAATGTTTTCGTAAAATGTAATGTATGCGTCGGGCCCTCTCTCCAATTAACCTTTAAGCCCTTCGCGACCTTAATCCGGTCCCGCTAGTGCATCATCGAGTTTGACGTGGCTGTCTAAACATGTTCACGGTTGGAGGAACTTCTACGGTCTTGCTACTGGGACGAAGTTTGTTTTAAGTTTCTCTGTAAGATGTAGTCACTTTTCTAGGAATAAGGATGTTATTCTGTTGTGCCGGACAGGCTGTTTATTTCATTTCGGAGGTTTTTGGGGATCCAAAGCCTTACGAAAAACACTAAGTCGCGTCTTTAAAGTACAGTGTGGGACCCTATATCCGGCTACCCAGTATCCGGAACATTCCGAAAACCGGAAACAGACAAAGTGTAATATTTAAAATGCACGCCAAGTAATTTGTGTTTGTTGGTGGCGCCACTGATGTGTTTTATAACCAGTCGATGGTGAAGGCTTGTGTTCTCGTGATTTTTGCTCATATTTTTACTGCTGAGCAGGTGTATAATGCTGACGAGACTTCTTTATATTGGAGGTATATTCCTAGAAAAACTGTTGTTGCACCAGAGGAATCAGCACCCAGTGGGTTTAAAGACTCAAAAGAAAGGATTACAGTGCTAGGTTGTGCATTTGTTTGTACATTTTATGCCTGGCTACCCGAATTCCGGAAAAAAACCCTTATCCAGCAACCCTCAGGTCCCAAGCATGCCGGATACAGGGTCCCACACTGTAATTGTCGACTAAAGCACAACTACCATTCGTTCGAAGCAAAGATGGCATGAGGGTGAAGAGGGAGAGAGAACTATAATGTGTCAATTTACGCGATACTTTTTATGAATCTATTATAACTTTTTACCAATTTATGGCGGAATCTATCGCCTCTGATCACTGAGAGACTCAGGTTAGATTTTATTAAAGACAACACTTTTTCTCATTCGATCGCTCGTGGATTCACATCCAGGTGTGTATCTTTATGTAAATGTCATCAGCATTTTCACCTGATGTGAGTCGTTATGGTCACTCTTATTGTGTACGTGTCTTAAACCGAAGGGTTATTAAAACATGACCTGGCACAATTGCCCTTATTCCTCGTCAATTTATTGAGAAATTTCCGAAATGTAGAACTCTTACCGAATTTTAGGGGATATACAGCCAATATAATCGTATTTTTGCACGCACGCATCCGTTTTAAGTCGTACTTAGAGGGGTTTTCCGTTTCAATTCAAATAATATTTTTTCTTCACATTTAAGCGCGTTCGCACTTATACTTTTCAAATCGGAATGTCTGTTTCAGCTGTGCAGGACGCAAAAATCCTACCTTATCTGAATTCGCATTTCAAATATTAAGAAAATTTTGCGTTTTACTTGAGATAGAAGAGATTAAAAATAAAAGGAGCTTATAACCTTTAGGTTGGTCACCAAGGCGACCAGGGATAATGCAGGTGTCATAACATTGGGTCAGGTCGTCGCGAACGCGTCAATGCAGGAGTCTCCAAACAGTTGTCTACAGGGGCCAAAGATAAAAGACTAGATGCACAAAGTGTTAGCTTTATTTTGCTAAAGTTTTATCAAAATTGCAGAGCTTTAGGAAAATGCTTTTCGTCAAGAGACGGTTTCTCAAACAGGCGGTAATTAAAATCGTGTGGTGTCCTCATTGCTTCGATCCTACCGTAAGTAGGAGGTAAAGACGGATTTAACGAGACAAGAGAGAGAGATACGAAACAGTATAATATTTAGGAAATGTAGGACGCGGAACCGTCTCTAGGATCCGCGGGGCCCCCTACTCATTGAGGGAGGGGGGGGGGGGGTGTTAACCCCCAAACCTCCCCCTGGATACGCCACTGATTTAAGTTATTGATTTTTCCAAAGACTAATCTGCACAACCATATATCTTCATGAAAATAGTATACTAATTCGGATTTGATTTCTGTGAGAAAAACTGTAACTTCAGCCTTTAGCTCAAATAGACGGCTGAAACAATCTTCCAAGTGAAAACCATCGAAGACTGGAATGAAGTAATACAGTAATATGGTCAGATAACAACATAGCGATCGAAAAACACTTAAATTCAGAGCCCGAGACTTTATGAGGTTAACTATCTTCACTGCAATCTCTAGCACAGAGTTTAAATCTGCATCGAGCTCTTTTGCAGCCAATGCCTCTGTGTGGATTATACATTGAGTCCACTTTATTGAAGAGTTTACAGTTTTTCATGGAGCAATAAGAACACGTTGTCGACCTACGATTGCAGCTGCTCCTTCGATACACACAGAGACGCACCACTTCCATGATAATCCGCGCATACGAATTACTTCATTTAGCTAGCTGAAAATGGCTTCTCCTGTTATTTTCGTATCAAATTCTTTACAGCATATATGTTTCCTCGCATATTTCCTATTTATCTTCGTTGAGCGCAATTCGAAATATCGGTATATTCGTCACGTTGTAACGCGAATGTTTTTTCTTGATAATTTTTCTGTTACTCGTATTATATCTTCAGCCATCTCGTGAATTCGTCTTCTTATTGTATCGTTTGAATGTGGGATATTTTTTAATTTAACTACTTCATTCACCACGGGGCCCCTAGAATCGTGGGGCCCCTGGGCAACTGCCCAGTGTGCCCATGCATTAAGACGGTACTGGTAGGACGATTTGTTTTACTTTAAATGTATTCCATTTTGAGTCTTTAAGTTTTAACAATATACTTGGGATCATTATCATCACAAGCTGAATAATTCTCTCGCTATTTGAATGTGAAACTTAAGGCTTGGGGATTTCCTGGTGGCGATCGTTTTGGTGAGGAAAACGAGCTACCGGAATTGGCGATTTTAAATAAGATAACCCACTCTATTGATGTTTCCCACAAATTACGCAAAATTGCGTCATGGTACAGAATTTGTGTAATTTTAATTTCCTGATAAAACGAAAATATTTATTGAACTGGAATTTAATTATTCTATGCAGAAAGTATTAAAGTTCCACCTGGGAGGTCTATGAAATCAAAGGAAATACTTATACGAAAATTGTTTTATATTTTATTTTTGTGTACCGTTTGGTAACTACATTTACCTTAGTAATTAATAATTTATGCGAGTATAAGCCGTCGATCTTCGTGTATTGTTGCTCATTAGCCTAATATTTATACTAAAATATTTTATTGCGTTTTTTGTGGAATTTGTGATCGAACCTGGGATTTGAGTTTTTGTACTGATGTAGCCTAAGTAATACGCGACAGTTATTACCAAAATTTCTTAAAACGGTCTGACGATTTTAAAAATACGTAGGTATTCTTAAAAATCGTGCTCATTGTCTGTCTGTAGGTTATTGGATATCCTTTCGATTTCTTTTTATGGAACACAGAACTAGGGAAAGGACTGCCGTTAATTTATTATAAACTGCTACGAAGCTGAAATTTTTCCCTCTGGTACCTCTTATTTACGAAATATTCCAAGTTTTATACGATATATTGATCGAAGAAGATTGAAAATTTCAAAACTAGTGTGACCTAGTAAACATTTACACTTGAGAAATTTCATTACCATCATCAAGGTATTTAAGATGTTTCTATAGATCTTGAACATTTTAATTTTCACAAATAAAATTTTTTCCTATATTTTACAGAAAACGTTCGAAAAACTCTTATTCAGAAAGAGTTAATACTTATCGTTTCATTAATGTCGCTGCTTTCCTTTAAGAATTACCGTTTTACATGGTTAGAAAAATTTTCAAAGGTACAAAGGAAATGAAGCAGTTGTATAATTTTTCACGCATTCGACTTTTTGAAGGATGATATCTGAATACAATGTACAGTGATAACTCTCAGGATTTATTCAAAATTTAAAGGTTATGAGTTTTTATCGGAGATTATTGGAAAGAAACTTTAATAATAAAATACAAAATTTTCGGATTCATTTATGTGCAGCAAAAGGAATATATTTATATATGTTTAAATCATTTAAATACTCATTAACTCCACTGGATGTTTGATTAAGCTGCGAGTTGAATAGAAAGCAACACATTTCTCAAAAGATAACATTAGCGAGTGCAGTGTTTCCCAAGCAATGGTTCTCGAACCCCCAAGGGTTTCGCAAAACGTTCAAAGGGATTCGACAAATATGTGTGATGGAGGTTTTATTATTCATGTTATGTGATATTGCATAAATTACCATTCGTTGGATTACAGGCAAAGTAGATACTATCCTGCCTCTTCGGCTAACTAATAATAATAAAGCAATGCATTTCGCGTACGCTTATGGCTATTGTCATGGGGAAAAGCGTTATGATTCGCTAATCCTCAGTTGCCGTTGTGCTTAAAATATATGTTCGTATATTTTTTGGCCTGTTTTTCCTATTCCTGTTAGAAACGAAATAAAAACCTGTTTGAATAAGAATTAAATCCTAAAGAAATGCAAGGAATTGAAAATAGAGTTATTAAATTTTACTCGCAACAAATATACTCATTTAAAAGTTTTTTATAATCGCCTGTTTTAACTTAGTACGTGCGCAAAATTTTGGAGCAACGAGAGAAGCTGGGAAGCTAAGATTTTCAGTATAGTTTACACTGGCGGCAGACGTGAACTCTTTTGATTTTGGGGTTCGTATGCCAGTCCATTTGCCTTTTATCAAGATTTCAAAACATGATTCTGAACTATCTATTAGAGTCCGTTGCTATTTTAAAGTTTCGTTTCGTTCACATTGATAAAACAAGAGAAGCGAAGCGTCAGCGCGTTCAATTTAATTTCGAAAAGTTATAAAGTGATATAATAAAACTGTTAATTGAAGGAGGGAGAGGAGATAGAAGATTACGAAAATTTACACGAACATTCTAAGAAAAAGAGCTTCAATTCATCGAAATCAGATCTCAAGGAATTCTCACGACATTTTTAGGGAAGGGTTCGCGATGAAAAATATGTTAATCAAGGGGTTCGCGATGCAAAACAAACTTAGGAACTAAAGTTTCCGCTTAGAATTTCAAATTAGATTCCACGAGTTACGGTTTGATAATTTTCCAATCACGAGCAAATCCCCGTATTCGGAATCTGATTTAACGAATTAAATATGGACAAATACGAAATATTTACACTGAGAAATTGATTTTATTTTATAGCTTTAAAAATTAAACGAGCAGAAGTAATTATATCAGCAAAGGAAGGGATAACGAATTTACTCAGAGAAATTTTAACTTATTTTTATTTATAAAAAAAAAAGATTCTCAATTTCAAAAATTCGTAGTTTTGCCCGAGTGCAGCATTATCCTATTCCCCTTTACTCATGTCAGCGGCTTCCCCTCCCCACAACCCCTACTTCCTCCCACCCCTCTTGGAATTACTTGGTATCTGATGATTGTGATTATTCGCCGAAACCGGTCGTATTTTCAAATTGTGTGGAATCTTTTAAAGTTTTATTAAAGTTGTTTTCTTATACGAATTATTCTTTTTAATAATTCATCATATTCTTTTAAATGATTTATTATCTCATCTTATTTCGTGTGAACCCTTGAAACTTTGTAGATGCTTTTAGTGCGCTGTGACGAACCTGTTTGGAAAACGCCATTAAATAGAGAGCTGAAATATGGCTTATATGCTAACAGAAAGTTATAAGCTCCTATTAACACGTAGACTGCCATGAGGGTCAGATTTGACCCTCACCCCACCGTTCCCGAGGGGGCCGTGAGGGTCATATACGTACATCCCTCAGCTGATATTCGTATTTGAGCCGCCGTGACTGATCGGGGATCCTTGGGGCTGCATGTTTGCTTAAAGGCTTTGAGAACTTAAGTCTCTGGGATGTCTGCATTACCTTGGCCTCTGATATTTCATTTTTGAATTGTCCGAATGCTAAAGAAAACTTTTTCCTTCAATTATTTTATTTACAAAACGTCAGTCCATGAAACATGCATATAAAAATTATGAAAGTAATGAATACCATGTAAATAATTCTAATTAACATGTTAAGAAATTATAAACGCAAAAATGGTATCAAATGTTCGAAGGTATATCCAAAATATGCGAAACTAAAAAATTGTATAAATAAATTTTATATGTAAATTCATTCTTTATTTTTGCTGCATAATATGCTAAATTATTTTATCTTTTTTCTTAACTTCAACGCAATTTTGTTGAACAGGAGAGGGGATAGAAAACGCTCTGCATATACATACATAGTGTGACGCAGTTTCTGCAGGTGCAGTATGAGAGTTGTTACAGACGCAGTTTCTGTGCATTCTAACATTCCGAAATGCCAAACCTTTTTCAAATACATTATAAATAGAAAATATAGTAGGCCTACTCCCGGTCATTGTATTTCCAATGAATGAATGAATGAATGAATGAATGAATGACCCGCTCTTCTTCCTTTTGGTTTGCCGCACTTCTTTCTATTCTTTGTAAATATTTGAAGAGATAGTAGCCTCACACCCACTCATGGAAAACCCAATTATTAATGAATGGGAGCATCACCCCTCACTCCCACTACCTCCGTTGGCTTGACCAGAAAAAAAAACTTTATTTTTCAAAACATGCTTTCTCTAAGCGCTGAGGTTCTGCGTAGCTAAAGATACAGTGGAAGAGGAATCTATGTACGTATATATTTTTCCATCTCAACCGATTGCGTCTTTTCTTCATTTGAATTCGCATAATTTATATTTGAAATATTATCAGAGTCTAGGTTTATTCATAGGGAAAAGTAACTTTTTTAATGAAGCTATTTAAAAAGATACCAAATGATCAATCTATATCGAAAGTACAAGTAACTTACGAATTTTACACGAATTTTAACATAATTTTAATAAAATCTGATTTGTACCGCGTCCCCGGGGCCGTGAGGGTCATATTTGTCCCACGCTGCAAAAAATGTACTAATTCCATAAAAATATTAAATAACGTAAAAGTAATTATTGTATTGTTATTCTGCAAGGAAATGACTTACCTACTAAAATGCCCTTGGCTCCAGGGACATTTTAAAAATATTGGTCTGGCAGCCTACGTGTTAAGCAGCACGGGTTTTACTTTCAGTTTTCTTTAATTTATCGCACAATCCATCGATAACTGTTCATCTTTTGTTGTGATTAATTTTTTGTTGCAGTAAATATGGTAGTCAAAGCAATCGGCCTATTAATAATACACAATGAGACTTGTATTTGGGAGTATTCAGCAGCCTAAAGGCGCTATCTTATAGGCGTAACTAATGATATCAGTGTTTCAATAGAAACTCAGGATATATGACGAGTAATTCAACGACTTTAGATATGAAAAGAGAGACAGAGAGAGAGAGAGGGAGGAATTATAACCGCTACTTACACTTTGCTAATCGGATTTTATCTTTAGGATAACTAATCCAAGTCAGCTCTGTCGGTGAGCTCTAGGTCCCAATCACCAGCAAGCCGAAGTGACTTCTAAAGACATCAGTGAGTGAACGAAATACTTATTTTTGAAAATTTCTCATTCTAATACCGTTAAAAAAAATATGAGGATGATCAAGGTTTAGAAAGGGAACGCCTAGATATTTAGTTTTAAGATTTGGCATCCTATAAATTTGAAAGACGAAGATTATCCGTAAAAGATAAATTTTTCAATATCAGAATGGTATTTCTAAGAATCAAAAACTTGGCGGAACGATTTATTTTATTCGCTACATCAAAAAAATCGACGAATGAGGTTGTGGGGATAATTTGAGAATTCATTCGACGTCTCCTGATATTTTCCGGCTACATTTTCGTCAGGGGTTGGATGGAACGATAACCGTAAAGGTCAACATAAGTTTTGTCGCTCCTAACGGACTCGCGTTCTAAATCGACGAAGGGATTAATGCTTGATTATTTCAAAGATGATAAAATTTAGTTTTAATAACTTAGCAGTTTTAGAAGGGTTCGTTCACGTCATAATTTGGAAACGATTCATTAAAAAGATTGGAGACTAAAGTAGATCGTTTACCGTTTGTAAGCGTCAACTTTTAACCTTTTCGGAGTCTCGTTTCTTTCTGGGATTCTTTCAAGATATCTATTCGTCGACCTATCAATCGGGTCTTGCTTTTCGGCAGACATACGTTATTGGATAAGTTTGGCAGTGACTTTGATGCGATACACATCGGGTTTTCTGTTTTAATCCCAAGTGCCTCATTTCCAAATGGGATATTTCATAAGTCTTTCAAACCTTCCTGGATCGTAAGCAACAGAACTCCATCTCCTAATTTCGATCCAAAAAAAGGAAAACGAGGAAGTGATTCTCCGAACCCAAAGACGGATTTTATGCGAGTAGAAAAAATTAATGGGATTCGTTACATTAGCATAGGATTATGGCTTTTTTTTTTAAAATATACCATCTGCTCTAACTTAATATCCTCGAATTCTAGCGGAAGATCCGCTTATGCGCGGGGAATCCGATTCTCCCGTTTGCCAATTTTTGTCTTATTTCGTTCTCTTTTGTTCAGGCGTCGCTTTTTAATCAGTTTTCCTGCCCTCAAAATCCTCACCTAAAGGTCTCACTCCTCTCTTCCTATCTCTCTCTCTCTCCCTCCCTCTGCTTAACCCATCACTCGTTTGACGCCCCAGTCGTAAAGTTCGACCTATACCGAGCTGAAAAAGGTCATACACAATCGACCAGCATCCAATTAGAGAGAAGCGGCGTAGGTTGTTGCCGAATTACCTATAGGCATTCACGACGAGTTAATCATCTTTGCTGATTTTGCTTTACGATATGCATGCCCTGCCACGCGTTGCAGAATATCGAACATGGCAGCGATGCTAGTCGAATAGGGAGTACATTAATCGGATGAGGTTTTGTTAGTAGTGCGTATTCATAGAGGCTCGGTTTTTTTTCCATGAGTTGTGTTTTTAATCGAATACAATAGCTTGAAAGTTACAAATTATGGGTGCATTAAAAAAACCGAACCTTGGAAGTTAAATCGGCAGCAAAGTTAATTTTTTCATGAATTTCGTCACTGATTTTTTTTTTAGGTTCACGACGTTTATTTTTTGCTTACATTATTGGTTTCCGAACTGTGGGGCGCGGTGGATAATTCAAGGGAGGCACAAAATATTTAACATTGTATTTTGCTATCCGTTTAACTATTTTAATCGTGAGATCTACAATATGCAGTTGCCTAATTCTAGCCCTCAATTGGCTAGGACGTAACTTTTGCATCCATGTTTGTATTGACAATGAGAGTTTTGTTTATTTACGTAGCTATTTTGATGTAATGCTTGGAAAATGTCTACGGTGTGTATAAATCTTCAAGTGTTTCTTTCAATTTCAGTTTAATGCTACATTGATGTATCACCCGTATTTTATCAGGGGAAATTTTAGTAGTACATTTGCATGTTTCTATTTTGGTTGAATTATCGGAGTTTTTTTAATCTTCAAACATTAGTTACCTTAATGATTATGTTAGTTTAGATGGTGGATGATGATGAAGATTACTATATTTTGAGTAATTTTTAAAGTTAAAAATTCCTTTATTAAGACTGGTCTTTCGTGATTTCAGCTTATTTCTTCATCAGTCAGTCGATGTGGTGTTTGTTTTATATGTGGCGTTAACTGCAAACGGGAAATGAATATCGCTGGGAATTATAAACGCTTGGGCCCACTGAAAGATCCACCATTATACTAGAAAGTACGTTTTTAAATGTTATCATTTCATCTTTATTACTGCATTTGAGATAATCCAACAAGTAAGATTGCAGTATAACCGAAGCCATTCTGTATTTTAATTTACTCCTAACGAACTCACGTAAATTATCTAACGAAACGATATTCCTGCGCACTCTCTACAAATTGCGTTTTTGGCTAAAAAAAATCATTCGAAATTCGACCCACCACTCTGTATAAGGTTCATAAGGCAATCGATGATTTTTTAAAGCAAATTCGTGTTTTTTTTAAAAAAGACTAACGAGGTATTCTTGCAATCTGTTAAAAAGAATTCCGAAAAAATTAAGTCGGGTCTATTTTCTTGCCTACTTCGGACGTATGAGCTGAAAATGAATAAAATTTAAACTTTTTTATATAGCGTTACTCTCTTCGCAAGAAACGTACGCACAATAAATTAACTCCAGATCGGGGGTTGGTGAATTTTTTGTCAATTCGATCCGGGGGGGGGGGGGGGGGGGGGCACGTGCCCCGGTGCCCCCCCCCCCCGTCGTCGTCAGACTCGCAAATATTTAATTGAAAATTTATTAAATTGTATATTAGTATTAATTCATAGCATTCATTCCCAATGCCCAACCACGTAGTATAAATGTTATTTCGGCTTCTGTATGGGTAACAAAAGATTAATTGAGCTTAACCCTTTCCGTACTGAATTTAAATGTATGGTTATCCCTCTCCGTACCAAGCTGGCCGCTCCACTTCGACCTCATCTGCGTCATCTCTTTGGGCTGGTGAACTTCTTCTTTGTGCTAAGATGCATTAGCCTAACGTGTATTGGTGAATTTTGTTATTTATTTAATTTACAAATTGCTACTAGTAGTTATGAACAGGGCTCGAAAAATACGGTCGCCCGCTCGACAGTGGCGAGTTGATATTATCAGCTGGCGACTATCTATTCGCAAAAAAAACTATTCTTTGTAAAAATAGCTCTCCGCCGATCAAACCAACTTCCCCTGCTATTCAAAATACATTCGCCTGCCGCAGTTGTCGTTGAAACGCCTGTGAAGTAGTTAACTCTCCGCCGTTAAAAAAAGCGTCTCGTTCGCCTTGCCTCCATAAAATAAAATGCACTGCGTATCTTAATTTTTTGTTTAGTACCTTATTATTTTAACTCACGTTTAAATAACATTCTATGCATTTAATTTAATATTTACTATATTACAACGTGTAATATCATGAAGAGATGGGGTAGGCTTAACTATAGGATTAGGTACTCCCGTAATCCATAAATTCCCTAATCCGGCTTCGGTCAGGTCCCAAGGTTGCCGGATTTAGGAGCTTCAACTGTATTCGGGTGAAAATTGGAAATCTTCGGGTTGTCTCTGAGGAAAAGGTGGCAAACCCATTTCGTCATTGTAGAAACTTACAAGAACACATGATAATGTTTGTTTGTTTATAGATTTTTTTATTATGTGCCCCCCCCCCCCCCCCCCCCCCCCCCTCTCTCCCCCTTGTCAAATTTTTCTGGATTCGCCACTGATTCGATGGCCATTATTTTGAACCAAACATCTCCGAATGTCCCGGAATTTAAACCGGTTCCCGCACAAAAAAGTAACTGGCGCGTAGTCGTAGTTATTCGGGATCGTAAGAGGAAATTAAAAAAACCATCGATAAAAACCTGGAGCGCGAATTATTGGAAAGGATTCACGGGGTAAAACACAAGAGGAATCACTGAGATTTATAAAAATAAAATCTGGACGAAAAAATGGAATTTCGAGGAAATTAATTCGGCGCGCGTCGTGAACCCTTTGCTTGATTAAGAATCAAAAATGAACTTTCGAGCTCGCTTTGTGACTGGAATCAAATTAAGGATCGAGACAACTCTTTCCGCCATCGGCGATCGGTTAATTAGCACCGTAGATGACTACTTTTTTTGAAGGAGTGACATTCGATTTTTTTCTCATCCGTTCAAAATACTTTTAACCTAGATCACCGATAGAATTCATGAGTTAGTTTAACACATCCGATGACTTTTATCCATTAGTGCTTTATGTAAACGGCGAGGGGTTGCGAGACGGCCAAAGTTGCGTGACACTCAGGCCCTACGAGAGGGGGGAGGGGGGGACAGGAAGGCCATTTGGCCCGGGCCTCGAGTTCGAGGGGGCCTCAAAGTTTGGCTCTTCTACAGCGGCGGATTTATGCACGGGCGCAACGTGGTGCCTCGTCACAAATGTTAATCTCGGTCTTAAACCATATCCTCCACATATTTTCCTGAGAACCCTATTGCCGCCAGTTACAGAGGCCGCTGCTAGTATATGGGTTAGATCAGGGGTGCCCATTACGTCGCCCATGGGAGACCGGTCGCCCTTTAGGAGGGTCTGTGTCGCCCACGCATGCATCCAGGCATTAAGCTTATATGCCTGAGTAAAGAGTTTTGGGGATAATATCTGCCGGTGGGTTTTTCCATGGGAAACTCAATACAGTTGGCCGCCGTTGTTCAAGTAAAAAATGGCCGCCCCCATTAAACTTTTATGTGCTAAATGCACGCTTTATACAATATAAAAAACATCAACATTGAAACAAAATTTGTATTTATTTAAAATACAATGTGCATTAACGTTAATTATCACTACACGAAAAGAGTCGTAACATGTATTTTAACATACATCGATAAACTAAAAAGTACGAACTCAAAACACAAAATTAAACCAAAGAAAAAATTTTCTTTAGTAATTTTATGGCAGCGAAAGATAAAGTACTTAAAATTCCACCCTTCGAGCTTTAATTGAATCAAAAGTGTTTATGACGTCAGTGAAATCAATTGATTCAGCAATTTCATTTTCTATTGTTATTATCGCCAAATCAGACAATCTTGGTTGTACCACTGAAGATCGTAAATAATTTTTAATAATTTTCAGCTTAGAAAATGAACGCTTTCCTGATGCTACAGTTACCGGAATAGTTAATAAGATTCTGAGAGCTATTGATTAATTTGGGAAAATCGATAACAAATTGTTTTCATGGATGTACTGCAATACTATATTCATGGGCGACATATTTGTTTATATACAGTGGAAACCACTTAACACGAAAACGCTTAAAACGAAATATCGGTTAACACGAAACGCGTGCTCAGTCCTTTCCAGTGCCTATACCTTTCAGTATATATTCATTCGCTAACGCGAAACGGTTTACACGAAGTACCGCTTAACACGAAAATATTTTTCGGTCCCATGAAAATAAATACATGCAAAATTCTTCGGATAACACGAAATGGAATTTGAGATAGGGTTTACCCATGATAGTGGTAATATCTTCGGCTGTGTATTACATCCAATTATTGATATGTATCATGGATTTGACCACGAGCCTAATTCCATATTTGAAAAATGAAAATTTAACCATTAAAACTATTAACATGAAATTCAGTTAACTAGAAATTCGGATAACACGAAATGATTGTGCCGGTTCCTAACATTTCGTGTTAACCGATTTTCACTGTACCTATATACATTTAATGATTTTATTTACTCCGCCATCTATATCTACTTCATTACTGATTTCGTCCTTCAGAGCAATATGTAAATTTTCTGTTTTGACAGTGACTGACAGAGGAATGATTGGTAAGTGTAATGCTGCTCAGATGAAGTCATTCTTACAATTTCTTGCTTCGAAATTCCAAGTAACATTCCTCCAGATTCCGATAATCATGCTTTCCCAACTCGTCTTCTAACTAAAACTCTTCCGAATGGTGCGCAAGAGACTGGTTATGTTGGAGTATTAAAAAACAATCTCTGTATTGTGCACCATGTTTTTTATTCAAAAAAACAGAAGGAAATACATCGATTCTGTCAGATAAATCAGGTTGGAACATTAATAGAGGTTGGATGAAGTTGAAAGACAGAATACCATCACATGAATGTTCAACATCCTATAAAGAAAATTATGTTACGTGGAAATCAGCCAGTAGAGCAGCATCTGCTGAGAGATCAATAGACAATTTACTCCTGACTGAATTAAACATAGAAACTAGTAACTGGAGCAAACTTCTTGAACGCATCTTAAATATCATATTATTTCATTCAGGGCGGGGATTGACTTTCTTTGACTCTAGTCAACGTATTGGTGACAGTAAAGATGGAAATTTTCTGGGAATAGTAGAGCTCCTCAGTAAATATGACGCACTTTTATCAGAGCATGTTCAACATGTTCGTGAATCACAAGACAGCAACAAGCGCATGCAAGTCCATCAACTTTCTAGATTCACACAGAACGAGTTCATTGAAATGTGTGGGTCATTCGTACAAGCAGCAATTCTTGATGAGGTTCAATGAGGTTTGCCTGCATCAGTAGCATCGTGTGAACGCACTTTTAGCGTGCTAAAGCAAATAAAGAATTGCCGTCTTTCTACAATGAGACAAGAGCGTTTGGTTGGGCTCGCAAGGCTTAATATAAACTATGACATTGCTCAAAAATTAGATTTTTCATCAATTATCAAGAAATTTGCAGAAACTAAAGCTAGAAAGGCATTCCTGAAATAAAAAATATTTAATAAATTATTACATACCTGAAATAAAAAGTATTTGTATATATTATTAGTTTATCTACTTATTCATTTTATTCAACCTTCCATCCACAGAAATAAGTTGAATAGGACATGGAAAAAATAAATATAAAATACTAATTTCTAAACTTTTTCTTGCGGGACATTCAAGTATTACGTTACCCAACTTTCCCAATTTTTAAAAACCGATATAATCCTGAGTAAACCTCAGATTTCTTTCAATACTCTGGGTTATGTAACACAAAGAGTTTTTCATTTTGCGCTCAATTTTTATTTTTATTTCATACAACGGTGTTTATCGACGTTTTTGGCTTGGTGTACCCTGTAAATTATCATAACCTTTTGTAATCTTTTAATATCCACACAAGTTTCTTTTGCCATTAAAAAAAGTAACTATTGTTCGTTTACACATTTGTTCATTTTATGGTGTAGGAATTTAGGTATTACAGTTTCATAAAATTTCATTCTATTAATAAAACGAAAGTTTTCTGAATCGTCACTTTCTCCCAAAGTTGATCATCCGATCCTAACGGAATTCCACGGACCCCCGGTCATAGGTGAATCCAAGGGTGGTACGTAAAGGGGTGAGGGGCCTCAAAATCTGGAAGCCGCCAGGGCCTCTCTGAGGTTCTCGGAGGGCCTGGTGACACTAAAGAAGAGTATCGTTTAAAGTGCAAGCAAACATTGCTTAATGAGATTAGGCGTAAGGAAGTTCGTGATATTTTATACAGATCGGGAAAGGGAAGGTCCCTCGCCACTCGAGGAAAACTGGGAAAATAATGGGGAATTAAAAGGCAGGATTTTGCGATGGGAATAGCCTGTAAGGGGTGGAAAAGGGTGGAAGGGAGTTGGGCAGAAGAGCAGATGGGTGGGAGGGAATCGTGGGAAGGTGAAAGTTCTAATGGAGGGGAGGGGGGGGGGAGGGTAATGATAAAGGTGGAGGAAGGAGGAGGGTTTGGAATACGATTTAAAGGGTTTGGGAATATTAACGAATGGAGGAAGGTAACGCAGCCGAATTGACTGTTGAAGCGAAAAGGATGGATGAGGCTGTTGGGAGATCGTGATTGTTCAAGAGGATAAAACTTTCTTGATGCTTTCGTGTCAAAAAGGCTAAATGAAAGTTTTTTTTTAAAAGTTCCGGCGATTTATTTTATCACGTAATAGTTATTATCCTTTTAATATATAAATTGCTGCCGTGCCCTGAATTTATTGGAGGATCGAGGCGTCGGATGCCTTGAAAAACAAGAGAGGAAGAAATCGACGGAAAGTTAAGGAATGTGTTAAATTTCATTCCTAATCGATTAAGTACTTAGGCGTGGAAGTCGTAGATTTTTATGGAGACATGCTTTTTATGAAAGACTGATTGAGGCTCAAGGGATCGCGGGGGCCACATCGCCATTGATGCAAACGACCCATTTAGAGAACGATTACATGTATATTAACGATTAAAAAAATAGATGCAGGTAAAAACGTAAGCGGCGTTAATTTTGCAGGCTTCAATTACCAAAACGACCCAATTTTGCGCATCTTTAAAGGCAGGTTCGTTCTTCATTAGAGGCACCTTAGAGCTACTTTCCATTTACGTGAAATAAAATCCCAAGTACACATTGCGAAATTTTATTAAGTTTTTTGCGCCGTCTGCCTTAATCGTTTCCGAGAGGCTAAAGTTTTTATCGCCTACTCATAAATACCGTGCCGCTGCCTTTGTTCGGGAATCGTATAATATTACGATCACACGAACCTCTTCACTTATGGTCTGTACCAAACTTAATGATCGCTGGGAGGCGGGGTTAAAATGTGTGGAAAGGGAACCTTGTTGCCGAATCAGTCCACAAACGTGGACCAATTATAGTGCTTCGCAAGTTGGCAGAGACGCTGGATGGATAAGACTCTTTGTAGGAGTGGGGTCAGACAGGCGAACATCAGTAAACGAAATTATAAAAATGTTGAAAACTTTAATATTTAAAGCTACATAAAATGAAATTACGAGTATTTACGTTTGGTAATATTATCGTAGTAACTACGAATATATTACTTCCTCCTTTGTCTTTCATAAGTAGATATAAAACATTTTCCACGTTATAGGGTACCTATTTTATATGATTGTCATTTAAACAATATAGAATATTCTCTGCTTATATGACAAATAAGAGAAAAGGATGTTATATTTTACATTTTTGAGAATACGTAGAAAAAAAGTTAGCAGGAAGATGAGACTATTTGGTATGCGAATGGCAAATGTCGGAGCAGGTAGTATAATAAACACAAGGAGGGAAGGACGAGGGAAAAGAATGGTGTGGGATTTCTAAGGGACCACATGTATAACCACAACATATGTTCCGTTCTCACAGTTATTTGCTTCTGCTTTCAAGCAGCTGTTAAGTATATAACGGTAGAACTGCGTAGAACCATCTCGTAACATTTCAGCCAGATGAAAATACTGCCATATTTTCCGTATCCTATCTCGTATTGCCGAAAATACAGAAATTTTAGCCATAGGTTGTAAAGACGCAGCATTCTAAAAGTTTAGGTCTTATTGAACTATTAATTTAAAAAACCAAGTAGTACAATATGCATCATGAAAGGGAAGAGGGTGCGGAGTAGGAATAAATACACAATATTTAATTTCATCTATTTATTTTTATTATTAACAATCAACTCTATATAATTGCAAATAGTTAATAGATCACATCAAGAAGAGCAAAATATTCTTAAAGGTAACAGTTGGATTACGGAAGAATTACATTTCGAGTACTTTCTTACTTCTATTGTTACTAATATTTTAAATATAACAAATGCATTACACGGATTAAAGCAAACACATAAGTTAATAATTATCATATTATTAGGAAATCATGATTGGATAAAAGAATAAAAATAACGCTTCTCATTGTGTAGGTACTTTTACTTATTCCAAAGACAATAAACCATTACATATTATATACACTGTGATTCAGAGTAAACGTTTGCATGAATATGGGAATATTAAAGAAATTCAAAGTAGTAAAATTACTTAATATATTTAAAACTGCACACAAATTGAACATTTTTACAGGGAAAAACCAGTAAGGCAAAAACCCCATTTGCAGAAAAACGGCCACAAGAAGAGACGTGAAAAAACTGCGAAACCTACTGAGGTAAACTAAGATATAGAGAGCTGTAAAAGAAGCAATGATTAGAAAACATAACAATAAACACGATTAAATTGTGCACATAAATAGTAAGATCAACACTAGAATAAAATAACCGTTTTTGTCAGCATATTATTATTACTGAATTTCATAAAAAGAAGTAAGTAATATAACTTCCTGAAAACCAAAACTTTATTATGAACAAACTGGGTTAAAACATTTACTGTCGTCATTACATTAGGATGAAAAGTATTTCAAATCCCAGATCATTCAAAATAAATTATTGGCTTCTCAAAAGTTATGAAATTATCTCTTTTTCAAATATTCTATTATTAAATTTATCCTGAGAAAACATATGACATTAGATTAATCATAGCCACATCAATGTCACTATTGAAATATAATGATAGGTACAGAGACAGAGTGAATTAAAAATAGAGTAGCTACATATAAAATTTAGGTTATTTGTAAATAGATGAAGTAAAAATAAGAGAAGCAATTTTAGGATATAAAATAAACAGAAATGGAATTATATACTAAGCATGAACAGTAAGTAATAAAGTGGAAATGTATAATAATGAGAAAAGTTAAGACAAAAATACTTTTGAAATAATCACTTATCTTCACCTGCCTTCAAGTTATTTAAATCCGTCATTATCATGTACACACAGGCGCTGACACTGACACTATACAAATAGATTGCAATTTAAACTTTAATAAGCTAAGTCATAAAGAAGAAGAAGCACTTACATGCTCTGAGCATGAAATATAAAAACTATAGCACTAAAAAGGGAAAAGCACTGTGGGATAGAGGGAGAAACACATTCACACTTCAGGGATTTCAAGTAGACACTGACCCTATACAAATAAATTACAATTTACACTTTAATTAGGATAATAGGGAGAACCACATTTGGTAGAAAAGGCACTGAATAAGTTAACCATTATAAAGAATATCCAAAGCTGAAGCACACACGATTTGAGCGTGAAATGGCAAGACTATAGCACTAAAAATGGGAGTAAAAGCACTGTGGGATAGATGGATGAACACACACTACAGGGATTTTAAGTAAGCACTGACACATGAAAATAGATTGATGCACATTTGAAGTGTAGGGATTACAGCAAGCCATGGAAGAATTTAAAACTGCACCTAAGAGATAACTAAGGAATGTAACAGAATCATATACTTTTCTTGCAGAAAAGAATGAAATTTTTTTAAAAAATGAAAGGCTTTTCACCATATAAAATTAATTGATGAAGGTTTTAGTTATATCATTACAGATTATTTTTATTATTAGCATTGCCTTAACTTATAACTTATGAATTAATACTTATAATCAAACTTAAGTATGAACATTGGTTGGAATTAACTGGTTCTGCAAAAAAGAGAGGAATAGCATAATGAATTTCAAAACACTCATTCAATAGTGTGGTAATGTAATACTCCAATATACTTATCTTGTGGAAATTAATTAGCAGCTGGAAATTTGGGCAAAGGCACCATGGAGGAACTGATCAACTTGGCATAGACTGAAAATTTAACTTGTTAATAAATAGTCAAGAGGAAATTATACCTCATCATTCACCTCACCTTCTTACCTAGTAAAACATTAAGATATTTAAATCAGGAGACAAATTGTTGACTGATTGACAGTGTTCAATTGAAGCTGTTCAAAAAAAGAGAGATATTTGTATGAGTAAATGGCAAAACAATACAGCATATTAGTAATTATCTAATTTTACACTTAATTTTTTAAACAAAGAGTAATTATTCAATCAATACCTACCTTCCTTAGTATTTAAACAGAATGAAACAAATATAAATAATTTCTATAATTTTTATAGTTACCTTCTACAAAGGTGAAACTCCTAATTCTTCCAGTCCAACGTTATCTTCGCTAATATTGACATCACTGCTAGTATTCGAATCCGAACTTGAGGTCAATGCTATTATAATTTCTTGAATTCCCTCTTCCAATATTCCTTCTTTAATCCAAGCCTCCTCGATAACTTTGTGTGTTCTACTACGGTTTTCCTGAGGATACTTCTCGTTGGTTATTCTTCTGACTGTAGCCGTTCCCAAGTTAAGGGCAACAGCTGATCTTTTTACAACCTTCGAAATAGCAAGTAATGATCCACCATTACTTTTCTTCCTCTCGAAGTAATTTCGTACACTTAAAACTAAATTCCGCGCGGAACTCTAAAGAACACGTCTCACAGATTTTCGCTCAGACATCTTTCACACAATACTCATCCTCCGCAAGCAAAAGACGCTACGCATCTGCTGTGTGTGAGAGAGAGAGAGAGAGCGGTAAAGTCCCCTGATTGTGAGAGAGAGAGAGAGCGCGGTAAAATCCCTGAGTAGGAAACAAACAGACGGCAACGCCGGATGCCTCTGATTTGTTGACGAAGGGAACGCCCTAATTTTTGGAGGCCTGGCCAGCGATCATTAAGTTTGGTACGTAGTTAGTTAAGTCACTTTGCTCGCTTTCCATTGAGGGTGAACAATTTCAAAAATTTTGCTTATGCAATTGGGCTGTTTCATTTACTATGCAGATCCTATAGTTCGAAAGTTCCGTGATTTTTTAAATTATCATTTTTACTTTCTCCATATACGTAGTATAGTGAAAGTAGGTACCTATTGTTTTCGTGAAAAAAAATCGACTTCGAGATTTCAACGGAAATACGTTTTGAGGTCCCTAGACTATTTTCGGAATGATGTCTGTGTGTATGTGATTATGTGATTGTGGGCGCTCTAACTCGAAAAGTACTTACCATGTCATTACCAAATTGCATATATAACACTTTGGAATGAGCACAAAGAGCTGATTAGTTTTTGGACAATACCGGTTAACCGGATGTCGAGGTTTATACGAAACCCGGTTCTGTTTTTGCGATATTTCTCCATTAAAACATTTTATATATACAACTAGCTGATCCCGCGCAAAGGTTGCGCGGTGAATTTTAAAATTGATTTATAAAAAATGATGAAGTATGTAAAATAAGTTGATCTCAGTAATTCACATTTAACTCTAAAAATGGATTTCCTTACACAGTAACTGATCGCGAACATTTATGTTTTTCTTTTTATTCAAATATGTCCTTTTTACTTTCTCATACGAAGTATCGAGAAAGTAGTTTTGGCAAAAAAATTCGACCTCGAGATTTTTACGGAAATATACGTTTTAGGTGTCGTTGAATCCGAAAAGTGGTTTTCGCAATGCCGTCTGTCTGTCTGTCCGTCTGTCTGTCTGTTACTGGCGATGGAGCCTAGACGGTAGAGCGAAAATGAATGAAATCTCGTACTTAGGCATTTTATCATACTGAGCAGAGTATACGTAGAAATGGTTGTCATTGATCAATAATTAAGGGTAGTTTATTCTACGCATTTTTAACAACAATCCGATTTTCTCAAATACGGCTCTAACAATTTTGATCAAATTTCGTACAGTTACTTGAGTTTACGTCTTCAATAATACTGTATAGTTCATATTCTCAAAAAATGACAATAAGGCTAGTTTATTCTAGGCAACTTTAACAACAATTCGATTTTCTCAGAAACGGCTCTAACGTTTTTGATCAAATTTTGTACAGTTACTTGAGTATACATCTACAATAACACTACGTATTTCATTTTTCTCAATGAATGAATATAAGGCTAGTTTATACTTGGGCAACTTGAACAAAAATAGGATTTTCTAAAAACAGGCTCATACGATTTTCATTTTCTAAAGATAACTAAACGACGCATTAGTACCCATATATGAGAAAGTTTGTACAATGTATGTTGTACCGATTTTTTATATAACAATCAATGGAACTGTTTATGTAGATTATCAGTGAAGAGAAGATAACCATGTAGTGTTTAAAAAAATAACGTGTGCCCCTATTCTCATTTAATTTAAAATTTATGCGTGAGCGTATTTGCGTTAATAAACATTATGGATGTATAATATAACGGTTCTACTTACAAAGAGATAATATTCCAGCATTCAAACGATGATAGGAAGATTCAATTGCTTTGATTGAATCGTTAGAAACGCTTCCCATACGCAGTTAGCTGAATAATTATCCGTAAATATTTATGTTGCTATGTATAAATGTTGACATTGCTACAGCAATAATTTCGATGCTTAAACAAAGTGCGAAGCGAATAACGCTATTCTTTCAGCCACCTGAAGGTATTGGCATTAATTGAATCGGAGGCAACAATGACGGTCGCCTTGACAACGTCCGGAAAGAGTACGAAATATCCGTAAAATTTCGAAAACAATTGCATATTTCAGAATGATTCGACCGTGTAACATGTAAACATTGCAAGAATAAGATAGTATAGAGTTTTAGCCGTCGAATAAAGCAAAAACGAAGAAAATCGGTCCATATTTACGTTTTAATGAATGAAGGAATAAAACCTTGCGCTCTGAAAAATCGAAAATCCCGTGTAAACTTATGGGGAAATATAATTGTCTCCTGGATTCGAACCCGGGACTTATGAAAATAAGAATAGTCTCTAGGGGTCTTCCTAGCTTGTAGATACAAAACGCAGTTTACCACATATCTCTACGACGAACTGCTTTTGAGATACAGGGTGGGACGGACAGACGGACGGACGGTCGGCTGTTATAGATAAAGAGTGGATACAAATATAATATAGAATGTAATTTCCTACAACTTTTATTTGAAACAATTTTCCATAGCAGTTATCGTTTAGGAATTATTTATAAAAATAATCGGTGTTTTCGGTTTCCGCCAAATATCTCCTTAAAAACATCGTAATTTGTAATCTTCGTGAAGACCAAAGTTGTAGAGAATAATATTTCTTCCAAGTTTTGTTTGAAACAAATTTTCGTGGAACCTTCCATTTCGGAGATATTTAGCTTATTCGTAAATTTCCAATATACAGCGCCACCACCATGTAGTGGTGAATCCTGTAAACATATTCAAAATATAATTTGCGGCAATAAGGACGACTATTCTTCTACGATACGAAATAATAATTTTTCCTTGTAATGCTATTCATAATAATTTAAATGTCCCCAAATATGTCCCCAAATATGGAGAAAGTCATGTGTTGGCCACATCAGATTTTTTAATAATGAATTGAATTAACTTACATTTCAGTAAAATAATTGTTTTTGTCTCCTATTTATACTCGATTTATTCGTGTGAAAATGAAATCAGATTCTGTTTAACGATATTCGATATTAATCAACTTAACTGCTTTGCGATGTACCGAGAGAATAAAATTCCTTCGTTTTTTTCAATTTATTCTATTTAATTTATGCTCAAAGAAAATGGACATTTGCTATGTTCTTTAAAAGTGCTGTTTCTAAATTTTGATCATAATTTTTTGGCTATCGTGTATCAGGGAATACATTTCTCTTATAACGTCAACTCACTTTATTTAACTTGCTACGTTTGCAAAAAGGAGTTTTTATTAGTAAAAAATGAATTTTTATATATTTTTTTCCGAAAACAAATCACAATACCGATAATAAGCTCGATGTCGGTAGCCATTTACTAATATTTTTATAACAATTTCTTCCTCTTTATCCCTCAGACGTCGTACTTGTGTAGCCTGCGTGGGAAAACGCTTTTCATTTCCTAATCGATACTTGGCGTCGTAATATTTCTTGTAAATCCGATTCCGTTTAACTCTTGTTTGGCTTCCATTGTCTTACATTTTTGACGCGCAGCAACCAGACACTTGCTGCCCTCATTCTCGTGCTTTGCCTGCGGGGATGAGATTCGCCGTCAGCTGTAGTAAGCACACGTACTAAAAACCCTCTAATGGGCGTGGACGCAGTTATCGCCGCTATTGTTGCTAATGTAATTGGTTATGGTGCCATTATTAGGATATTTATATGAATAAACATGTCTAAAGTGTTTTAATTGCGTTTGAGAGCTTCGCCGTATTGAACAACTATGGAAGCGATGCATGTATTTTCTCTGGTACATGTGGAATAATAATAATCAGTAATGTGAGTTGTAGGGACACGCCATGCAGAAAAAAACAGGTACCATACATATGCTCTGGTATGAAAATTATTTCTCTTTAGCCACACTTTGTGATATTATATTACCAATGCCATGTACTAATAATATTACATAAAATCAAGATAGGGAAAAAGAGGAAAGGGACAATATTTTTCAATGTTAAGGTTTGCAGCAAGTAAATCTGCACCAAGGACCTGGTATTTTACACAATCTTCAAGATGGGCGATAGCTTCCACCAATGGGCGTTATAGGGTTTTTCGTGGGTGCTTTTATTGTTAAGTTGATATGGAAAGGGGGCGGCGAACTTATTTCAAATGGCAAAATATGTATAATAAAAGTGGGCGGTGAAGATCTATGACCTAGATTTTTGTGAGACTTACGACCGCGACAGGGACCTGATAGCGTATCAGGTCACTATGGGTGACTACAGCCACTATATAGTGAATATCATAAGTACGCACAAGCAACCACGTCCTGGTCATAAACAAACGATTGGGAAAGTTTGTAAATTTTTGCCGGAGTGATAAGTTGATGGAAAATGAAATTAAGTATAAGAATATAATTAATTTGAGAGGAATAACTGTTCGTTTATTACTAATGTTATGGCAATTGTAATTTTATTATCTAGATTTATTTCATATCTGACCTATCGGCCTTGGTAGACTGGTGGTAAGAGTAACTGCCAACGGATGCTAAGGTCGCGGGTTCGAACTCTGCCTGGGACATGGATGTTTATGTTCGTATGAGTTATACGTAAGATTGGACATCATTGTCTAAATATCGCTCATAGTAAAGACGCATTATTATTATTATGTTCACTTTTATCGAAGGAAATACTTTCATCGTTTTATATCGTTTTATCAAGCCTAAACGTATCTTATACCTCCCAAACCAGTGCCGTAACTAGGGCGGGGCAAGCGGGGCATCTAACCCGGGCGACACTAAGCAAGGGGCGCAAAAATCCAAACAGTAACTAAATAAACCAGAAAAAATAATTTGTTGAAGGGGGAGAGAGCGCATATTTAGTATTTTGCCTCGGGCGCTAAAATATCTAGGGGGGGGGAAGCTACAGTAAAGGCGAGAATCTATGGATAAGGCAATGATAAAGTACCATTAAAAAGAGATGAGTGAAGCCCGATGGAGGAAGGGGCACTTCACTGATTATTAAGTCTAATGGGGTGACGCATCGTCAGATTGGGCGGAAAGTAAGAGGAAGAGTGCGTGCCCAAAGAGCGAATCTTGAACTGAAACGTATATAAGGGGCGAGGGGTGAAGGAGGTGAACCTTAGATCGGTGATAAAAAAGAGAAGGATCCGAAGAAGTGGATTCTTTTATATGAAAAGGGAAAAAGAAAGAGGCGAGAAAAATCGCTTAGGAGAGGTGAGGAAGGATGTTCAAGACGAAAGAGACTATAATGAGGAACACGTAATGAAAGAGATAGTGACCTAAGGAGGGTTGACGAAAAACCTAAGAAAAAAATTAAATGAAAAAATAAAATTATTTGTATACCGTTTTAAATGGACAAAGATTGAATTAAACCTTTCAGTTGTGACTTTTACTGTGGGAATAATGTTATTCTTTTTGCGATTGCATCTTAATTCTGAATATATCGGTAATTCCGTTATCAAATATTTATGCAATAGGGCGTAGAATTTCGTGTGTGTGTGTATGTACACACACACACACACATATATATATACATCCCTTCCAACTGCCTCAGTTCACTGCCTCAAAGTCGGCGGAAGAGTGTAAACGGAGGCTAAACGGCGAAGAACAGTGGTGTCCTCGGACACTGGTAGGTTCAACCATGCTGTGAAGTCTTTCTGCAATATCTCCGGCCAAAGTGAAAGAGGTACTCACCAACCCGCTTTGGGCCAGCGTGGTGTTTTAAGGCCCACAATCCCCCCATGACATGTACACCCATAAAAAACGGCCCTCATTCTCCGGAGGCTGGATTGCCTCTGACCGTTGCAGTGGTCAGGAACAAGACATGAAGGCAGAGGGTGCTAAGAATCCCCGGAGGTTAAACGCCCACTGCCACTCTTTCTCATCCTTACCCAATTCCTTTAACCTCAACCTAACTACCTTTAACTGCCGGACTTTGTCCAATGAAGATAAACTTCAAGAGCTCCAAGAACAACTGGAGAAGATCAAGTGGGACATTTTAGGGCTTAGTGAGGTGAGAAGAAAAGGTGAAGGCCTATTGGAGTTGAAGAGTGGACATATTTTTTATTACAGGGGAACTGACACAGGAAGAACAGGAGGAGTTGGATTCATCATCCACAAAACATTGAAGAATAATATAGTGGAAATGGAAAGTTCATCCGAGCGGGCAGCTAGACTAGTGCTTCAAATAAATAAAAGATATCAATTTCAAATAGTCCAAGTTTATGCACCAACGTCATCATACTCGGAAGAGGAAGTGGAAGATTTCCACCAAGAAGTTGGAGAACTGCACGACAAAGGAAGCTGCCATCTAAAATTCGTCATGGGTGATTTCAATGCCAAGGTAGGAGAACAAAAGGAAGACGACAGCACAGTTGGAAAATGGGGTTATGGAGACAGAAATGAACGAGGAGATCGACTTGTAGACTTAGCTGAATGTACTAGTCTATATATAAGGAACACTTTCTTCAAAAAGAGTCCCAATAGAAAATGGACCTGGAAAGGACCCAATGGTACCAAAAACGAAATTGACTACATACTAGTAAATAAGAAGCAATTGGCTGAAGACTGTTCTGCCCTCAACCAGTTTAAAACTGGAAGCGACCATCGCTTGGTAAGATGCAGAATAAAATTCAACTCAAAGTTAGAAAGACAGAAGCTTATAAAGAAGCCTAAGTCTATTATCAACACGCAGGTGCTAAAAGAACGAAAAGAAGAATTTCAGCTCCAACTGAAAAACCGATTCAGTGCACTGGAAGACCAAGAAGTTGAATCTCAATTTATAGAGATACTCAAGGAAACTGCTGAAGAAATAGGCGGAACAGTTAAAACAAAGCCAGAGAAAAAGTTGACCGAAAAAACAAGACTGCTGATGGAAAAAAGAAGGAAAATGATAATTACTAAAGATCCTAAAGAAATGATCCATTTTGCAGAACTAAACAAAACTATAAGGAAGTGCATCAAGGAAGATGTGAAGAAATATAATTATGAGCTAATCGAGAAAACCATAGAAAACAATAGAAGTTACAAGAAAATGAAGCAACATCACTCGATCGGAAAGAGACAGCTGGTGGCCTTGATGCTAGAAGACGGCTCCATAACCCATAGTAGGAAACTCCAAGCTGTATGAGGATCCTCTAGGAAATGATGAAGTAAATGATGATGGAAACATGCCCACCGAAGAGGTCCCAGATATCCTTCCGGAAGAGGTGAGACACGCAATCAGAAGTATGAAGAATGGAAAAGCATCTGGAATGGATGGTATCACAGCGGAAGTATTCAAAGCAATGGGTAATCATACGGAAACAATTCTTGTTAAGATTTTTAATTCCTGTCTGAGGAAGAAAAAGATACCAGAAACATGGAACCACGCAGGTATTATCCTTCTGCACAAGAAAGGTTCCAAAGAAGACTTGAATAACTACAGACCGATCAGCCTACTCCCAACAGTCTACAAAATATTCACCAAAATACTCACTATGCGCCTTCAAAACCATCTTGATTCTGCCCAACCCAGAGAGCAAGCTGGATTTCGCAGTGGGTATAACACGATGGACCACATCCAAGTCGTGAGAGAGGTAATCAGTCGGACTAACGAGTACGAATTACCTCTATGTATGTGTTTTATCGACTACGAGAAAGCATTCGACTCTGTCCGAACATCGTCGGTGTTACGTGCACTAAAGAAACAAGGAGTAGAAGAAACGTACATAACCTTGATCAAGAATATCTACGAAAATGCGACAACATCTGTCCAGCTGCATGAAGAGACGAGTGCCTTTAAGGCCGTAAAGGGAGTGAGACAAGGAGATACTATGTCCCCTAAGTTATTTACAGCAGCTCTAGAGGAAGTATTCAAAACGCTAGACTGGGAGGAAAAAGGCATAAAGGTAAATGGAGAATATCTGAGTCACCTGCGCTTTGCAGATGATATCATACTGTTCGCAGGGAGCCCAGAAGAGCTCCGTAGAAGAACTGAAGAGCTTGAGCAAGCAAGCCGAGAAGCTGGACTTAAGATGAATCTTAATAAATCAAAGGTTATGTACAACTCCTTCACAAATTCTGAGAAGATACATATCAACGGAGCAGAACTTGGAGAAGTAACCAGCTATGTTTACTTAGGTCAACTCATCACTACTGATGGTTCGCTTCTTGGAGAAATCAACCGGAGAGTGAAGATGGCCTGGAGTGCTTTTGGCAAGAATGCGAACATCTTTAAATCAAATATTCCAGTCTTCCTAAAAAGGAGACTATATGACCAATGTGTTCTGCCTGTTCTGACATATGGTTGTGAAACATGGACCATGAATGCCAGAATGATACAGCGCCTGCAACAACACAGAGGGGCATGGAGAGATGCATGTTAGGGATCACCCGAAGAGACCGCAAGAGGAACGACTGGGTAAGTAACAAGACTGGAGTCTGTGACGTGATTAGAAGAGTGAAGGTGCTAAAATGGCAGTGGGCGGGCCACATTGCTAGAAGAAATGACCAGCGTTGGACGTCCAGTGTCATCGAATGGATCCCAAGAAACATAAAGAGACCAAAAAGAAGACCGAAAGACAGGTGGGACAGAGAGATTGTTAAGTTCTTGGGGCAAACTTGGAGGAGGGAGGCAGTTGACAGGGAAAACTGGAAGAGTCTGGGGGAGGCCTTCACCCGTCAGTGGACTGAAAAAGGCTGATGATGATATATATATACACACACACACGTATATATATATATATATATATACACACACACACACAGGCACGGCCCGAGGTATTTTGGCGCCCCAGGCGAAAAACAGTTCAGCGCCCCCTCCCCCCCGTAAATTTTTAAGATATTTTAAAAAGAGGTCGTTAATTTATTCGTTGCCTCGTAAAATGATTGATAATGAAAAATATAAGGAATTTTATATAGAATCCCGCCTGCACCGCGATGAAATTTGTTATCCATTATTCATCCACTTGCAAGTAATGCAGAGATAGATGGTAGGGTTAGCGCCCTCAATACCTGGACGCCCCGGGCAGCCGCCCTGCTCACCGGTACCTCGGGCCATCCCTGCCTAAGCTAAACTATAAGCTGACTGACTCATTCGAATTTAATACCCCATAGAGTCCAAAAGAATTCGATAAAAAACGCAAAAACCTTGTCCCTTGACTCAAATTCATACTCATCTCGTTGCATATAAATCGATTACACAATTACATGAGCTCTTCCTGATTCGAAACTTTTATTTGCTTCCGAGTAAGTTAATTTATCGACTCATCGTAACACAGATACGTTTAAGAAATTTGATGACTGGATTCACTAGAAGGAGGGACCTTTAACAGTCTTATTATTGGGGGGATTACAATTGAGAACGAGAAAAAGAAAGAAGAGAGACAAACGGAAGATGGAGAGAGATATGCAGGTCGTCGCGACGAAATTGAGGGGGCGAAATTGAGCGTGGGAAGCCGATCGAAAAGAAGCTTACTTCACAATAGACTTCACTGATGTTCTTCCACACTATCACACTAAACAATAAATATCTGTTCACTAAAGAACACTGTTCTCTATTCTGTTTCATCCATAGAACTGTCGAAGATTGTTTACCAGTAACCTTCACTTCCCCTTTCTCCTTCTCAGAATTCCTACAGATCCAGAATGAGGAACTTCCTTTGAATAGGTTTCATTGTACTCAGATTTAAGGATTGTGCCCTTTCGGCGTTGAAATACTTTGAATTCGTCTATATTAAGTGACAACAAAGCCAAATCTAGTTTTTTGTAACTTTGTAACTGTTAAGATATACAAAAAAA
Organism: Uropetala carovei; assembly: GCA_036926305.1. Classification (NCBI taxonomy): domain Eukaryota; kingdom Metazoa; phylum Arthropoda; class Insecta; order Odonata; family Petaluridae; genus Uropetala; species Uropetala carovei. The sequence continues at coordinate 342,156 of JAXCHB010000085.1, forward strand.
TTAACTAAATATCAAATTACACAAGAACCTTAAATGTAAATAGTGATACATTGTTTCTGAGTATTCGTGTTTGAATATTGTTTAGAGAACTATCCTTATAATATTGTCCTTCCAGGCGCCCTCTTGGCGCCCCCAGTGCCTCGGCGCCCTAGGCGGCCGCCTGGCTCGCCTGTACCTTGGGCCGGCCCTGTATATGTATGTGTATATATATATATATATGTATATATATGTATGTGTATATATATATATATATATATATATATATATATATATATATATATAGTAATGCCCCCTTTTTACACTATTTTATGCACGTAGGAACAAAACATCTCACGGGGTTCTCCTATCTGATGGTTGTTATAAATTATATTAAAACGTTGGGTGCCAGTGCAAAGGAAAGTATATTTTTCCGATACACAACAAAAAAAATACACGGAAATATAACAAAAAAGGAAAACCTTACAAATTTTCAGACACTAATAAGAATGTGTCATGAAGACGTGTAAGTCACACACACTAGGGATCAATTAGTACGTCCGTCCCGGTTAAGCTATTGGCTCTGGCAAATACCGGGAGACGTCCGGCTGCGATCCTGGCTGTCCGGACTCTCAAACCTCCAGGAACCTTCTTCCCTTCCGCCACACGTCCGACTGTCCTTCCCCTCTTCTACTCTCGTTCCTCCCCTTCTCTCCGTACTTCCCCCCCCCCCCCCCCCCCCCCCCGGTATACTCCAACCTTGTCCAACAGTCGAACGTGCGGGTTCTTCTCCTAACCCGTCCGCTAGGAGCGTCATTCATTAGCGGGTAGATTATAAAAGTACGCCTGGTGTTACATATAAATTAATTTAGGAGTCTTGTGCGGATCTTTACTCTCTCTCTCTCTATATATATATATTTCTATCCACTATTGCATTTGTAATATGCATCGGAAATGGTGACTGAAAAGTTCAATATATGATCTAACTTCGCCATCCATAAAGGAGTTGCCTTTATCACTGTATGGATTTAAGCAACAAATTGAACTCGATGTTTCGTTTTTTGAATCGATAAAGCTTGTTGGGAAAATTTATTATGGAATCAAATGTTGCACTCGATTAGATTAAAATAGCAACAACAGTTTTAAAATCTAAAAATTAAAGGACAGTTAAATTAGTCAAAAGTGTTGATAATAATGTAGGAAGTTATTTAATAAAATCAATAAATTTCGATAAAATGCTCTCCAAAGTATATGTATGCTGAAACTCCTGAAAATATAGAACTTCTTCGAGTATAAAAAACGAACTTCTCAAACATTTTATTTAATTAGTGCAGCTTAAGAGTAAAGTGTCGAAGCATCCATTTCAATAGATTGCATGTTTAATTTTGGGAACGCATGCACCTGTCGTGATTGTTTATGTCGACTAAAACGAAAAATAAAAAAAATTAAGAGAGTCATTCGCGCGCGGGATTAGTAAATTAAAAAATTCAAAACTGAAGCGAGGTAAATAGGGCGTGAGTCACTTTTAACGGAGGAGAAAGCGACTCTCTACCGAATAGACGGACACACGGAGATCAAAAGAAAAATAAAGGAGAATAATAAATTAGAGAGACTTGACAGGGCAGCAGCGCGTTATAAAAAATGTAATGGCGTAGAGGGAGAGATGGAGAGGAAGGAGTCACTTACGTGGGATGGAATAAGGGGGGAGGTGTGAGAAGGAGAGAGTGGGGGGGGGGAGGTGGGAGAAGGAGAGAGGGGGGGGCGAGGAGGTAGGAGATGGGAAGTTAAGAGGGGAAGACGCATGAATGAGAGCGAGGGAGTGTGACTCCGTAGGGTGCGGATGTGCAAATAAGGGTTGAAAACACGCCGTAGTTAAAAGTCCAGAAGCCTGGTGGGTAGCAGAGTGGATGGGAAAGCCGTAACTTCAAGTCCTAGTCTATTAATAGCGGTGCCTATCTCTCTCTCTCTCTTTACCTTCCCATCTCGATGGCCTTCAGAGATGGGATCCTCCTTTCACTCTCTCTCGCACACACACACACAAATTTCGTTCCTCGTTTCATTTCGCAGCAGTTCTCCGCTGACTACCTGTTCTTCCACGATGCCTTGTCACCTTCACATCCACGTTTTCTCTAGAGTTCCAATTTTCGACAGGCGGAAGTTACTTTTTCTCGGTATTTGCTTCCGATTTGTAGATTTTATTCCATTTTTGGGATACTCATACCGTCTTCTCTTATGATAAATTTGCCGAATAGTTATTATATAAGGAAATTTTGGTATTGTTATAGTCGATCGTATCAACCTCTTTTTTCTTTCCTTATCAATTTCATTCGCTGCCTTAAAATTGTTTACCCTGCCCATCAATTTCTTCGTTTTTTTCATCTTTTTGTTCCCATTTCCTTTCCTTCTCCATTCCCCGCCATCTCTTATCAATTCTCGTCCTTGTTATCATCCTCACGTTTCCTAATTCTCACAATCTGCATCACCTCATTCGCTTCCATTTCTCCTTTCCCTCTGTTTACTCTTTCCCCCATTCATCTCTCTCTCTCTCTCTCTCTCTCCTCTGCTATTTTCGGACCCGTCTTTCTCCTCCACGAGAAGTTGGAGTTACGAGTGGCCGTCAATTACCGTGACTATATGTTGCGAGCCCGGGAGCGCGTGGAAAGGAGAAAGGTGAGAGGAGGGGGGAAAAGAGCGAGTAGTAGTCCTCTGTACGTCCTTCTCGCTCTCTCTCTCTCGAGTAAGGAGGGTTCTCTCTCTCTCTAACACTTCGTCATTCCTTCCACGTCCTTCCCCGTTCCATTACTCCTGCTCCAGCGGCAGAGCCTCGCTTCAATCACATTAGACTGCTTCAGAATCTAGAGGCCTCTCTCTCTCTCTGGGTTAGGGGATAAAGATGCAAGCAAATTGCCCAGGGTATAGCTGAGATATATATATATATACCCAGACGTTTTGCCGCCTGAGGCGAGATATGATATGGCGCCCCCTGGCCTTGCTGGCTTGATGAATTTATTTTGATAGGTTTTCATTTTTGTCAAATTTGGCGCCCCCCTTCGAGAGGCGCCTGAGGCGGTTGCCTCGCCGCCTCACCCATCGGCACGGCCCTGTGTGTGTGTATATATATATATATATATATGAATCGTGATTTGTCAAAAGGTCATGAGTCACGATGAGTGAGTTTTAGGGAAATTAAAAAAAAAGGTTTAAATTTTCATGTGATAGTGTAAACATTACTTTGATAGTGTCAGCTTGTTTTCTAACTTCATTGTGATATTCTGAGCAGGAATTTCATGATCATTCTAATATTTTATAAAATTTTGAAATCTGGAGACTGATGCCCTTTTAACAAAATACAACTTCTAGGGAAATGAAAAGGCTATTTTTCAAGTGGTTTTATTTAAAAAATGTACAAAAAAATAATTTGTTAGTGTTAATCTATTATTACCTAACATTATCACTTAATATACACTCCGAAAAAGCACAAAATAAGCTTGTGAAAGCTTCACAAAAAATCAGTCTCGTCTCCTTGTATGAGTCTGTTATTCATCTTCTTGTATTTTATTGTCCACTGGCCACTTTAAAATGTTTTCATAAAATTCTATGTGATCACTGGGTACATACATCTTAACTTTTGAGAAATCTCGCATTTTTGATGATTTTATAGGAACTTTTTCAGATGGATATGCATACCTGTCTGGCGGAACAACAGGTCCTCTCTGAAGGCTCATAAAAAATGTGTGCGAAATCAGGCAATTGATGCTTGTGAATGCTTTAATGCATCCTCTCATATCATGGCTATAAATAAAATGAAATAGGCTACTGATTGCAAACATTACTCTTTCTTGCTTTGGTTTGTGCATGCTTTCTTCAGAAACAGCTGTTTTTTATAATATATTTTCCACCACTCTTTGAAGCTCAAAATTTCAGATGCTTTGACTTCTTTAACCACAAATTTTCCTGGCCTGCTACTTTTTGTAATGTGCTCAATGACTTCATGAATACTGAAAATTCTGTCATGTTTTCGCAACCTTCGTGAAATCCCTATCACAGGGTAAAAAACTGTCCCCCCTAACAGGGAAAAATTGTTGGATTTTTTAAAATCTGCCTGAATCTGTCAGTGAAAGAAGATACCTGGTAAGGGTCTGATTTTTATTTTGAGCAGCGCAGTTCTCAGAAAAAAGACGAAGTTCTGTAATATATTCTAGGACCTGCTTTAAGTAATCGTCTAAAAATGAACATACTTCATCAGCACTTTTCTTACCTTCGCCTTCATTATATACACAAAGAGAGCTGGTGTTAGTCTTAATATTATTGATGCAAAAGACATTGACAGTTAACTGGCGGAGATAAAAGAGTTCTTGAACAGGGACTTTAGGCAGGGAAATATTTTGCACGAAGTCAAATGCTAAAGAGATAACATTGCCTTCTTCCTTAGCATCTTCTGATTGCTCATATTTTAAAGCTGAATAAAATTTCTTGCTCCTACGCTTATGCACCATTAATTCAGCCACTGCTTTACGTTTAGCAACATCATTTAAACGGGGTGGTTTTATTTTCAATTTCAGTTCCTCACATGTACAGAAAGTGTCAACTTGGGGTCTTCCAAACCTATAATTGAAATTCTCTTTGAAAAATAACCGGTAAAAAAAAAGCGTACTTTCATTTCAGGATACTTTTCAAGGTATAATTTATGCATTGTTTTTAAGTCAAGGTCAGAACTTATTGTGAGCAACAACAGGCAGGAAGCACCTGACCTCTGGTGGCTGCCACTGGTATTTTGTTAAAAAGGCGTGAGTCAATGACCGATGCCCTTGTAACAAAAACCAGAATCTTTACTCTCATACCCCAAGCATATGAATTGACTGACTGATGCCCTTTTAACACTAAATGATAGCTCTACCAATGTGATTTTCAAAATGTAAATAACATCATAATTGCAAAAATAGTGACTAATGCCCTTTTAACAAATCACGATTCATATATAAGTATATATATAGAGAGGTAACGAGTTGGAAATAGCGAGAGAAACTGACGTAGGTGTAATGAGGAGTTTGATGGAGTTTTTAACTTTCAAGGAGACGTGAGCGCAACGCGGTGTCTTTTTCTTTATTTATTTTAAAAATTTTTACTCTTGCCGAATTTATCCAGAAAGAGTGTGTTACGCTAGGATAAGTTCTCGTTGATGGGATGCGGGCGTCATTCTGTTGTCGGGAACGCGACTGGTTTTATTTTATACGCGTAGTTTTTTTTATTAAAATAAGGTTTCTCGCTCATCCAATCGCGTTAAGAATTCGCCGACAATGGAGGAATAAGTTAATTGGGTTAATGGGATGATAAGAACTCGTGTCACTTAATGGCAGCAATTTCAGCAATTTTATTATTTTAGAATTTCGCCCTTCCAAGTCCAGTTTTACGTTAGAACTCTTGATAGAAAACTGCTTTATTCTTTTCGGATATTATAATTAGTTAAAAATTATAATGAAATTCGTTCCAAGAAGAATAGGTGATTGTTGAGGAATGAATAATCATAGAATGGGTCGTTTGAAGCAATAAGAGAACTAATAGAATAAAGATATTAATGAAAAAAATGTCCGATGTTTACAATTGATCCGTTAAATATGGTTTTTCCTACCGAGGTATGTAATTAGCCCAATAAATCTCGCAATTTGATTGTAGTTAATAAAAATTCGATACAACCACCTAGCGATAAATCGCACTTTGTATTTGCTGTCTATAGGTAAAATGAACAATATAATTGTCTTCTTCTAAGCGATTGATAGGTTAGGTGGATTCAGCAGCTATAAAAAGCTTGAGAAAAGCATAAGCGCATATCGGCATAAAGAATAAATCAGTGGTAATTCAACGATAGCAATTGTTTGAAAAAGTAATTTTTGTGACTATGGGAGCTACCTAATTTGCCGATTGGTTTCAGCCATAACATGATCCCTGTAGTTCTTCATTAATTTAATCATTAAATATTATGAAACATTTTTACCAATTTTTAATGTTCTCAGATGCGTTCATTTTTATATTCGTCTGAAAAAGCCACGAAAAATAATCGTATTATTGATACGCCAGATGGAAAAGAAAAGGTAGCACAACAATTCGTAATTAGTCAGGAATAATAATCAAAACATTTATAGACATTTGAAACTACGTATTTTAAGTAAATACAAATCAAGTTACTCTGAAGTACTAATTTAGGTCTACTCGTTTTTTATAAATACTTTTGCCGATTGTTAGCCAATTATATGGATTGATTCTCTAAGTTCCCAACCTGGTGCTCGCGAGCACCGCTGTACTCTTTGGAAGCCTGATGGTGCTCTTTGACAGCCTGACTGTGCTCTTCTACGGTGCTTAACATCCCATTCCTTAGGACCAATGATTTAATTTGCTCGGTTGATTTCCTTCTAAACGTATTGAAGACCATTAAGAATAACTTTGATGTTGGTTTCATTTTATTCATTATCATTACTACTCTTGCGGAAGTGTAGTGGTGCTCTCTTGATATTCTGGGATACAACGTGGTGCTCACCACATCGAAAAGATTGGGAATCCCTGCTCTAAGTAATGTTTTTTTTTTCTCGTTGGATTTTATGTGAAAGTCATCAATGCTGGACTGTTAGGTAATAAAATCAATGCCTTGATGACCTGCGTAGAAAATGTTTCGGTATAATTTGCTGTATTTTTTTGAACAAAAAATTGTAAACGCGAGTTTACTTAATAAGGAACCAAAGGTAATTAATAAACATTTGCGTGCACGCATTCTACTCTTATTTTTCTCGGCGCCCTCTTTGGGACGACCAGTGATCAATGTAACAAAGACATCTCCTAAAGGCTTTTATTATTATTATTTCTCTTTCCCATCCGTTTCTGTTCAACCTCCCATTTTGATCCTTTTCCGCTCTTGGGAATCTAATCTGGAATTATTTTGTCCAGCGCCGGTCATTTCTTCGGGCGATTTGTCCCATCCTTTGCCATTTCAGCCTCTACATCCTTTCAATTACGTCATAAAACCTCGTATAAAGGCAACGACCCCCTCGTTCCCGTTTTCCCAATGTTTTTTTCCACCTCGGAGAACCTCTTGAATTGACGGGACGTCAAAACTTCCTTCCTTTCGGTCGCTCCCTACCTTTTTCCATCTCCTCCGCTATATATCGTATTCTTTAAGATATGAAATAGTTACTATGTTTGACCCTATGTTTGGCGATGGGAAGAAATTAAAGTGGACGGGACGGAACCTGGAGGAAGATGGTGGCAGGGCCGGCCTTAGGTCAATTGTACCTATTGGACCCAATCGGGCCCCGCGGCTAAGGGGGCCCCGCAATGGTGTAGGGGCTCCAAACTATCTATTGGTGATGATTCTTTTTAGATTTATCCATAGTCCCATCCATACCCAAGTGGTCTCATGAGAGTCCATCTGATGCTCTCAGAATGCAGAAAATGCGTTGGTGGCCTGGGATGGACCCCGGATCCGCACCCCCTGGTTCAGCCTTTTAGGCCTCGTTGCTTCGGTCCTTTGGACCTCGCTTGCTGTGCCCCTCCAAAAATTTTTTTTTCAAACTACGCTTTTTAGATGTAGGGGCCCCGCCAAAAGTTTTCTAATTGGGCCCCGCAATTTCTAGGACCAGCCTTGGATGGTGGATTCCGTTAACTCTGAGAGCCCTTGGCGGGAGTGTCATAAAATCGGACGAAAAGGAAAGGAATACTGTCTCTACATATTTTTTGCCTCCGGAATAATGAAACGATGTATATATATCCCGCGAAAATTCGGATCGACTTAATAACCGTTCCTAAATGCGATTTTCTTTTGGAAAATCTTACTCGTCGATATACGTCGTTACAGCAAGGCACACTTTCAATAGAAAGGGCTTTAATGAAGAGCTTTAATCGTGTGCGGGATCACGCTTCGAGGTTTCAATGGACGACTCAGGTATCCACGGTTTGATTGGAAAATCTGTCGGAGGATCGGAGATAGCGGAATTGGGTCGCCGCTCGATTTTATCGCTAATCCTTGGAAATAGAACGCGACGTTCAGCATGATTCGCTGCAATCCGCCGTGGTGGTTTGGTTATTACTGGCTTCGATTAAAGGCATAGAATTGAGATTAACAAATGCAGCTTAGAAGCTATAGATGTGGTAACGCATATTTTTATTTGAAACCTGCTCATCAAATGAAGCCTAGTTCGCAGTATATCATTTTGGCATAGGTTTCACAATTCCAAGAAAACATATACTACATCCTGGGATGTTGACGTATAAAGTCATCGCGGTAACTATTTACTCCTCTGTGACTTAATGTGCAGCAAAATATTTAAAATATTTTTTTTGGGTAATGCCCGCCCAATCACCGTTCTAAATGTAAGCTTACCTTTATAGCAGTTCAATTTTTCTAGGTAATGTGAAATGTTACTGCATTAACTGCGCTTTAAAAAATTGATTTGGTATTTATTATTATGGATTTAGTATCTTTAATAGCAAAGCTACTTCGAATTAACTAGATAAATTTTTAGGACAATATGATACTAATTCCTGGCATCAATATCATTCTTACCTTCGTAAATATATGTTCAATTGTACGTTTGTGAATACAAATTAGATTTAAGAAAATAAACTTTATTTTTGAGTTAAACAAATATATTATTCTGCGTATGCAAATTGAATTTATTTCAAATATAATATACATTTTATAGTAATTTCTGCAAGATCCCTGTAATAGAATACACGAAACCTTTGTTATAAATAGGTATCATATAGCTGTCGGTAATCTATGTAAAGTGCCTAACATAGCTTTGCAAACATCAGTAAAATTAAAATTCCTATTACATTTTTAGCTTGACTCTGGCTAACGAATTGAAACTGCCCACTACCTACTTGTTGGCTCTTTCCTTTTACTGTCTGTTATTTTGAAATTGTTATTCGCACTCTGGTGTATTATTTTATGTGAACTAAGTAGGTAGAAGTTAGAACTAGACAGTGACGTAACGATAGGGTGGTGTGGGTGACTAAATTCCACGAGCCCTGGGGACCTCGAATGTAGAAAAAATAAAGATTTATGTTGCAATTTCTCTCTTTTATCCTAATTTTTGAATTATTTTCCTCTGAATCATCATTTTTTGACAGAATATTTTAAAAGCCTAACCTTTTCAGCATATTACTAATACTTAATTAATAAGTGCAACTTGGTAGGCTTTACATCGAGTGTCAGTATTAACTGAAATATATTTCTGGGTGAGGAGGGTGGGGGGGGCATCGATAATATTTTGCCGCGGGCCTTTCCGCTCCTATTCACGACACTGGAGCTAGTACATGGGTAAATTTAATGTAACAATAAAGCAAGATCGCAATTATAAATTCGTTTCGATCGTGTCATTAGCTCACATTTTGCACGCGTAGTCGGTCGTCTGTGAGTAAAAACGAGAATAGGGGAGGGGAGAGGGCTGCAAAGATGAAAAAATGAAATTTTTGAAAATACCTCCAAAGCGCGCAGATTATAGAGAAAGGGAATAGATAAACGTTTGTGCAACAAAATAATAGCAGTAAAAGGGTAAACTTTCTTCGATATGTTCTTTTTCGTTATTTTATTAATTTATGTTGGTGCTCTTTAAGTTTTTATGGGGGAGTAATCACTCCCTTTATCCCCCCCCCCCCCCTCCCTCCCCTGGATCCATCCTTGGAGCCGTCGCTGGAGTGCGTGTGCCTCGGACCGAGCTTGTCCGAGCGTGACCGTCCGGTACACAGTCACTGACCGCTCTGTCTTAAACACACTAAATTCGGAGGAAAATGAAGGATGATATTTTTCTGAAGTAGCCGAGTACTCCTTAACTGCGCCACATTCGGATGTAGTGACCGTGTCTCGATCGTAGTACCACTTGAAGGCACGCACGTACCGCGGCGGACGAAAGATTATTATTGCAATTGCAGTTCTCCTTTTACGGGCCGCATAAAGAAAAAAAAACCATGGGAGGAAAGTCCGAGAGGAGGTATAATTGAAGGGGCGCGTAAAAGCCTTTCCGCACAAAGGGAAAACTTCTCGGAATAACTCCTTCTCCGTGCGGAACTTTTCTTCTCTCAAAAGACCTCCGCAACTCCTTAAACTGGAACAGTTTTCTCTCCGCAGACACAGGATATCACGCCGGTCGGATAAAGGGAGGCGCCGTCAACACAGGAGGTTATTTTTATTTCACGCCTCCGTATCGAAGAATGGAAGACGTGGGAATCGATATCCGGTTCTTTCCGAGGGTTTTTTTTATTTGCTTTTTGAAGAAGACTTTCGGAAAGTCCCAAAGAATAATGTATCGCGAGTTTTGACAATGGCTACCAAAGGATTCGAATCGTTAACACGAACGGAAGATTTCGGTATTGTCGGAGTATTTTTAGTATTGGCGTTGTATGCGGAACGTTTTTCTGAGGACTACCTAACTACCTAAAACAGGGTTACAAAGCTATACTCCATACATAGCATTTTATCAACCTCTTGCGGATTTCCTTCTTTATATTTCCAGTTAGTAGGAGTTTCTTTCTTCTGAAAGCGGCTTTTGCTTTTGTTATTCTAGTCCTGATTTCCTCGGTACATTTTGCTTCTCTCTGATGCTTTCTAGGTATTTATAATCTGAAACTTGTTCTAATGGCTTTCCTCCAATACTTATGTTCAAATTTTCTTCTTCTTTACTTGATATTCTCATAACCTTGGATTTTTCTGTATTAATTTCCATACCGTATTTTCTATCTGTTATCACTAGTCTATTAATCATTTTCTGGAGTTTCTTTTCCGTTCTTGCTAGAAGTACTTGATCATCCGCGTATTTCCCTGTTCTTATAATCTTTCCTCCGATTTTGAAATCTCCCGTGCCTTCTAACGCTTCCTGCATTTTAGCCTCTCTCCATATATATTGAATAGAATCGGCGATAGACAGCAGCCCTGTCTTACTCATCTACCGATATGTACTCCGCTGGTGTCCGTATTCTCCAACCTGACCTTTACAACTTGATTCACATATAGATTACTGATCAGTCTCCTGTCTTTCAAGTCTACACCTATATCCTTTAAATATCCTCATCAGCAGTAGCCAATTTACTTTATCAAAGGCCTTCTGCCAGTCGACGAAACATACGCAGTAATCTTGGCTGTACTCTTATTGCCCTTTCTGATATGATTCTCACTATACCGATAGCATCTCTGGTTCCTCGTCCCTTTCTGAAGCCGAATTGATCTTCCCCTAGCATTTCTTCGGCCTTTTTCTCTAGTCTTTTATTAAGAATCCTCGTGATGCTCTTCGAAGTGCATGACAGTAGGGATACCGTTCTGTAATCTTTGGCTTCTTGTTTAGAGGGATCATTGTTACATCTAAGAAATCCTGAGGCCACTCTCCCGAGTGGTAAATCTTGTTAATTAGTTTCGTAATCACTTTTAGTCCTTCCGATCCCATGACTTTAAGTACCTCTGCCTGTAGCTTTTCCGTTCTTGAGTTCCAGTATCGCCTTTTCTACTTCGTTTTTCATAATACTTGGTTCCAAGTTGCCTTCTTCAATGCAGTTCTCTTCTTCCAGTTCCATTTGTACCGATCCTGCCTGCTTTTTGTATAGTTCCTTAATGTATCCTTCCCATACCTGTGCTACATCCTTTGGTTCTGCGACTATTTTTCCATCTGTATTAATAATTCCTTTACCACGAATCCCATTAGCTTTCTTATCTTCTAACTCCAGTGCCCTAGCGTACATAATATCATACCGTCCTAACTTCTCCATCTGTTGTATTTCCTCACATATTTCTTTTATCCAAATTTCCCTAGCTTTATCTGTTACCCTTCTCAACTCATTGTTTATGCGTCTATAATTGGCTCTACCTTCTTCACTGTTAACATTTTTTCCATTTTCTTCTCTCATCCATTTTCTCCAGCATTTCCTTAGTGATCCATGGTTTTCTGATTTTCTTTTCCTTTCCCAATTTCTTTATTCAAGGTATCTTTCACTTCCATTCTGTATCCATGGTCTTCGGTTTGTTTTCCAAATTTCTAAGGCGATCTTCCAACTTCGTGCTGAATGCATCTTTCTTTTCTTTCAGTTTTTCTAGGTCCCAAGTCTGTCTATCTCTTCTCGTTTTCCTTATTTGTTTAAGCTTTCTAGTTATATCGACTATTAGAAGGATGTGATCTGAATCAATGTCAGCTCCTGGTGATGTCTTAGCATTTTTTATGCTGTTCCTGAATCTTTGTTTTACTAGGATGTAATCTCTTTGGCATCTTATTCTATCTTCTGGGCTTTTCCATGTGTACAGCCTTCGTTTATGGTTTCTGAACCTTGTATTAGTCATTACTAGGTCGTTATTATTCAACTGGAAATTCTGCTTGTGTGTGTGTGTGTACATACACACACATACTAGCAGAATTTCCAGTTGAATTTCAACGGATTTAGTGAAGCTACTACAGCACAACATACAAACTCTTTAAAATATATAGTAGATACTTTTTAACTTACAATTAGCTTTTCTTAACAGTTAATCATATTTGATTGTAACAATCCGTTTCCGAACGTATATTGCATTCATATATAACGACAATTGTATTTCTTATCATATATATCTATTTCGCCAAATCCAGCTTCATTTCTTGTGTAATTATGCCTATGAAATGTTTACATTTATTTCTTGTAAGCAAGAAACCCGTGACAAAGCAACGTACAGTTGCCCATGATTGAACACTGACTGGTAAATGTACACCAGATACGTGAGTCTAATAAACATTATAATGTAGATATAATTATTTTACTTACAAAAATGTAAGATTCCAGTATTCATTAGACGAAAGAAGGTTCAATTACTTTCATCAATCGTTATAAACGCTTCTTGAATAATAATCAGTATCTATTTACGCTGCTATCCATAAACATCGATCGTGTCGTTGCTTAAACAAAAGTGCGAATCGAATAACGCTACACTTTCGTCTATTTGTAAGCTTCATTGAAGCTAACTGAATCGGAGGTAACAATGACGGCCACCTTGGCAACGCCCGGAAAGAGTACGAAAAATCCACAAAATTTCGAAACAAATAGCGTGTTTCTGAAAACTTCGATCGTGTAACATATAAAATTCGCAGGAAAAAGATAGTATGGAGTCTTATTCGTCGGATAAAGCAAAAACGAAAAAAATCGGTTCATATTTACGTATTCTGATGCTTGAAGGAAGAATACCTTGCAAGTCAAGAAATTGATTCATACGTGTTATCTTATGGAAAAATGTTAATCCCCTATATTGGCAGCACTGATTAATCCCGGTTGACCAAACTTGGCCATTCACTAAGTTAGGATGTAAGGAAGAATCGTACGAAATTTGGTTACTCTAGCTTTTACCATTTAGGAGGAGTTCGATGAACAAACACACAAACACACTTCAAAATATATTATAGTAGATAGATTATATATATATATATATATTTTTTTTTTTAAGGGATTTTATTTTTGACTCCTACGTATAATTATCTATGTGTGAAGAGCAAGGGTCAAGCAGCGAAATACCAGCTTTGTCTAAGGCCTTGGCGTTGGGATTCATTTATTGTCAAGGCATATGATAGTTTGCTTGGAGAAAATACAAAATATATCGTTTATTAGAAACACGTACAAATTCATACTTTCATTTTATGTTACATCGTTTCCTTTAAATGTTAATTTTATGTTGGCCCGGGTGTGGCCCGCGGGCAATAATTCGGGCACCACCGCTGCGGAGAAAGAGAGGAAAGGTATGAGGGAGAGAGGGTGGAGGAAAGGAAGAAAGGGAGGGAGAGAAGTAAGTGGGAGAAGAAGAAGAGAGGCAAGGAGGAAGATCGGAAATGGAGGAAAAAATTCATTGTGCGAGCGAAGGCTTATTATTTGGAGATTTTTTCTCTCTCTCTCTCTTCGAGATGGGTAAGGGTTTGCGACACTGAGGTGGTGAAGATAAAAAAATAATTCGGAGATCGATATTTCAAGATTTCATATTTCCCGAGATTTCCAACTCTTATGGGATCTCTCTCCTCCTCCCCCTCCTCTCCTTATACCTCTTCTCTCTCTCTCTCTCCCAATTCCCTTCCCGGCATCCCACGCGCCCGCGCCAAAGGTACGTTCTTGGAAGTAATAAAAAACGAGGAACATTCGATTCACTTTCCTGCTAATAGGATTATTAAATTTTCCATCCCGTCATTCAAAATAATTGGTTCGGTGCTGTATTCAAGAAGTACGAATAAAAGAAGAGGAGGGGGGACTAGATAAAACTTAACTGCCGTCTTTATTTTCTCTTTTTTTTTTCCTCCTTCGGAGTCCTGTCGGATACTTCGCTTCCATCTTTTGGTCACGTATCCATGTCCAGCTTACGTGCGAAAATGTCGAGATTGATCATTTATTGCTAAAATTGAGTCTTTCGTGTGTTTTTTTTTTTTTTAAGGAGGCCATCAACTGTAGGACGGATTTATAACAGAAAAATTTCGTCGCTTGTTACCATGCGTCTCATTGTAAAATTTATATGCGTGGATTCAGTGATTTTCCCGAGATTATAAATTTTTAAAGGTGTATTTTGTATTTTAATTAAAGATTAATTGTAATTTTTTACAAGTGTATCTCATTAAAACTTTTTAAAATATTAAATTCCGAGCTCATAAAAAATATCTCGGTTTTTAATTTTTCTCGCCTACAGGTAGTTCTCGATTTGCGCGGTTTTGATTTACGCGAATTTGGCTTTACACGGTCTATTAATTTCGGCGTTTTCAATTTGCGCGGTCCAAAATTTTACATTTACGCGGTTTGAAACGAACCTTTGAAGCGCGGCGCGAGAAATCCTCTCTATTGCTACGTTGCCAGATGTGTACGGCAAGTGCGCGCATCTCGTCTCAGATTTAAGTTCACTAGTTGCCCGTTGCCGCAATTGCGGCAAGTAAGTTTCAGCAAGTTCTAGATTCCTTTTGGAAAACAAAAATTTTTTCACACTGCTCCAGAATAAACGTAACCCATCGCACAACGCTCTTTGTCATTTAGATTATCTACGGAGAGAACATAAGCATGTAACTTTCAATATGTTTAAAAAATAACGTGCGTCCCTATTATCATCAAATTTTTAATTTATTCGTGAGCCTATTTGCGTTAATAATAAGCTTTATAGATGTATAATATAATGATTTCACTTACACAAAGGTTAGATTCCAGCACTCAAACGATGAAACGAAGATTCAATTGCTTTGACTAAATCGTTATAAATGCTTCCCATACGCAGTCAACAGAATAATTATCCTTAAATATTTACGTTGCTATGCTTCATTAATTTCGATGCTTAAACAACAGTTCGAAGCGAATAACTCTTTTCTTTCGTCTATTTGAAGGTCTAATTGGCATGAAATGAATCTGAGGCAACAATGAGAGTCTCCTTGGCAACGCCGGGAATGAGTATGAAAAACCTATAAAATTTCGAAAAAGTATGCGTATATCTGAAAACTTCGACCATGTAACGTGAACATCGTAAGAATAAGATAGAGTTTTAGCCGTCGAAAAAAAGCAAAAAAGAAGAAAATCGGTACATATTTGCGTATTTTGATGAATGAAGTAAAAAAAACCTTGCACTCCGAAAAATCGAAAATCCCGTGTCAACTTATGGGAAAATATAATTTTCTCCTGGGTCCGAACCCGAGACTTTATGAAAATGAAAATAGTTTCCTAGGGACCTCCTAACTTGTAGAAACAAAACGCAGTGTACCGCATATCTCTACGACAAACGACTTTTGAGATACAGGGAGGGACGGACGGACGGACACATTCAAAATTATATATAGGACTAGTTGCCCATTCAGCTCCGACATCGGAGCTCTGTTAGGACCGCGTCATAGTGTTAGCTGCCTATAGAGCTCTGTGAGTCTGATGCTGTGCGAGTATTAAAATATATAAGCAGGACCTCCGCTGCCCAGTCCACGCCGCCGCGCGCTGACGCTCGCACCAATCAAAGAAGTTATCGTTTAAAACTAACCCATAATCTCCATATGATACTACATTGCAGGCAGTGGCGTAGCTAGGCATGCGCGGGGCCCCGGGCTAAATTTTTTCCGGGTCCCACTATAAGTGAACGTATTCCGTTGTTTCATGAGAGTAATTCGCCGAAATTTAAAATGCGTTCTTCATTTTTTGGACCCGCTCAAATGTTTGTAAGTCCCTCACAATAATGAAAATATATATTATGTAGATGAAATAATTATTATCGTTGATCACCAACGAGAGAACCGAATCCCATCACCACGAAGACAAAATCTCAAAATGAAGTAGCTATGGCAAAGCAGTATCGTGCTATGGTAAGTGGACCAATCACTAGACGGAAATCCAGTTCCGTTCAGAGCAGGCTAGGAAAATGCGGGGATTGGTGCAAATTCATCTTACGCGTCAAAAATTTTAATAGTAAATTTCATTAACTAAAGCTACCTCTCTCACTATGACACATCAATATTTTTCAGATTTTATTTAAATGCGTGTACTTATATAAATGCGACAAACGTTTTTTATAGGAAGCGCGGGGCCCGGTGCAGTTGCACCGTTCGCACCGCCATCGAGCCGGCTCTGCAAGTATTTTTTTCCTTCGGTCCTAAGGGCCTGAAACCGTCCGTTATCTCATAACCGAAACAGCATCGTCTGCAAGAGTTATGAGACGCTTATTTTTAAGGAATCTGTTTATACTCTTTGTAAACAGTCTATTCATCCTCTACCACATGGCCCTATGCTGCTTAATTAAGGCTGCACAGAGAGGGTGTCTCTTATCTTGACCTATTCCTATTGTATTTCTTCATCGTTTTCTATTTATCCCGTAAGTGAGGATTAGGCCGTAGACTTCTTATGCCTATACTGCTTCCTTTGGTTCTACGGAATGTTTCCTCTTTTTCACGAGAAAGAAGATCAAAATTGTCCCGGCAAAGTTAAAGACATTTTGGTCTCAACATTCAATCTCCTGCGGGGCCCCCTTAAGCACGGGCTCCAGGGCGGTATCTACGCCACTGACTACAGGCATTTTGAATTAATAAATGTAAACCTTATCCGTGGGCCTATTTCCGTTAATAAAAACAAAAAACGTAAATATAATTATTTTACTTACGAAATAGGCAAGGCTTCAGTATTCAAATGATGGAACACGATTCTACTAAGTATTTACGTTGTTATGTATAAAGGTTGACAACAATAATTTCGATGCTTAAATAAAATACGAAACAAAATCGCTATTCTTCCGTCTATTTGAAGACTTAATCGACGATAATTGAATCGGAGGCAACAATAGAGTCGCCTTGCCAACGCCCGGAAAGTGTACGAAAAATCCACAAAACTTAGAGAAAGATTGCGTATTTCTGAAAAGTTCTACTGTTTAACACGTACGCCTCGCAAGAATAAGATAGTATACAGTTTTAGCCGTCTAATAAAGGAAAAACGAAGAAAATCGGTCCAAAATTACGTATTTTTATGAATGAAAGAAAAAAACCTTGAAATTTGGGGTGTGTGACGGACATTACTCATTTAATATATGTCGATTTCATTTTCTACTTTACACGGTAGTTTTTAGGAACGCATTAACCGCGCAAATCGAGAACTACCTGTATTTGATAATTTATATATCGATTTTTTTAAGCAATTTACATAGGTATTATATAGATTGACTGACTTAATGAAAGAAATACACCCCTCAAATTTCCTGTTCAGCATTTTAGCGATAATTACGCAGAAAAAATTGAAAATTTTAATAATAAATCACACATCTAGATGCTATGAACGAATTTTTTCATCGAAGTAAAAATGTGCTTTTATAAACATTCCAAGCATGCATTAAACAAATTCCTTTTGCTTAATAAGCCTTGGAGAATCAGAAGTAATACATTCAGAAATTCGTTCGTTCGGAATTACTCGTTTCTTTTGCAAAAGCTTCCGTCATTCATCGACAAATTAATCATTACAACGTCAATGAAGCCAATGGCAAAAAATTTTACAAACACGTCGAGAGTAGTTTTCTTCGAAAGAAGCAGCCTTTCATTTTCAACGTTTACAAATCAAAGCGCCGCGGGAAGGAGAAAATCTAGAAACTCTCTATGGATCAAAAGTTTTCGAGAAATAGCGACGGTTTACTTAACTCTGTCGATGTAAATGAATGGGAAAGTGAAGAAAAAATCGTACTTTACAAAAATATAAGTCTTCCCGCTGATTGACGAAAGGATGAATGTATGGGAAGAAAAGACAAAAACACACGGCAGAGATGTTCCTACGAAAATGGCTCGGGAATACTTTTGTTTACATTGGCTGCTAAAGAGGATTCTTTCGGCGAACGAAAATTAACAACACGAGATTTTTCCCATCGTAGACCTTCAATGATACGATAAATTCGATTAAAAAAATTAATCGGAGGGAGGACGAAATTTGCCGCAAAATAGCGAGGACACACAATTACGAATCATAGTTTCGGGAAAAGTCCCGAAACCGCTTCACACGCTTATCACGTAAGATATTTCACCTGGATTCGAATCTGGGTATTATTTTAGAAAAAAGGAACATCTCGTTTCCCTTCAGAGGGGCATTGGTGAGTGACGCACGCACGCAGGCACCCTACAAATTTTCCACAAACAACTCGGCCGCGAACGCAAATACGTGCGAGCACCGTTTTGGTAAAGCGAATTATGCGCCACTCTGTTTATATAGGATAACGGAAAACATTAAATATTTTGATCAGAAGATCAAATCGCCTCGAGCGAAGACGTTCGGAGTATCTGGGAGCAGACTTTCTGTTAAGCGGGTTCGCGGAGTCTCGAGGGATTGTTCCTTTAGAAACTGGGAAAAAGGAGCACGCTTCCAGTAGGTACGAGTCTCCCAGAAGCGGATTTCTTCTTCCGACGACGAACCGAGAAATTCCGACCACGGCTCGTTTTATTTTATTTTTCCCCCGCTCATTAAATAAGTGCGCCTAGTTGAGAACCTGAAGAAATAACTCGAATATTTTTCCTTCCTCGGATCGCGTTTCCTTTCGTACAAAACGACAGTTTACGTCGTTAGCTTCGGATAGGGAATTTCTAGCTGGGAGTCCAAAGAGGAGGAAAAGGCGGGTGAAAGCAAAACTCTTGGCACTAAGGAGAACGCGCGGTTAAAAACGTCGGACGCTGGGTTGGGGTTTTCCTCCGGTTCTTCAGATGATAAATGAGATCGCGAGAGGTTTGCGGAGGAATCCGACAGCGCCATCGAGTGGTCGTCGTACTATTATTTGCCGTTCTCTAAGAAAGGGACGTTAACTGGAAAAATCGGTAACTCGATCGCTTGCTTATACCGCTTGTATTTTTTATTTCGTTCAGCTCGACGCAAGCAAGATACATACATACACGCATGCATCCATACACACACACGCACGCACGCGCACACACAAACAAACACACACACACGCAAACACACACACACAAACACACACACAAACAAACACACAAAACAAACAAACGCACGCACGCACATATATATATATAGCTTGATTGAGTTTGGCGTCCAATATGAGGGAATGTATTGTGGAATCCACAATATGGCATTTACTCGAATGCTGCGTGTCACATAATGAGAAATCTGAGATCGAACGAGTCGTGTACATTACAAAATTTCCGGAATTTGGAATATAACGAGCTTTAAAATTGCGGCTATTGTGCGCAAAGTCTACTCTTTCTGTTTAGATCAGGCGTCTCAAACTCGCGGCCCCGCGCGGTGCATTTGTGCAGCCCGTGAAATCCTTTATACTACACGACCTAAACTCAGATCCATTTCTTGTAACATATTACACGCAAATAATCTATGAAGTACATTAATTCATTCCTATTTATAACACCCTACACAGTGTACTGAAGAACGTTCATCTCACTGCGTCACTTGCGTATCCGAAGGACTTAACTTTCGACGCAAATTCTCGCATTTTTGTTATGACTGCGTATAAGATGCGTAATAGAGCGATTTCCCCTCTTGTGGAAGGGGAGATCGAATCTCTAAAGAATACTAAAAGGCGTGAAGACTGGGAAAGTATGGGATGCTGACCGCGGATATTATACGCTGCCTTAATGCGGCCCGCGGATTCGGCATAGAGCCGTCATGCGGTCCAAACACTGATGTGAGTTTGATTGTGAGATCCCTGGTTTACATGTTTCGTCATTTGAGGCTGCCACGTTAGGGAAGCTATTTTTAAATCTTCGAGAGAACCATACATTCTGATGTAAATAAGCAAAAAAATGAAATACGCCTGCACTGTTAAAATTTTAAATAAGGTACATTCCAATAAACTAGTTAAGCCGATCATTTTTACAACTTAATACATTTGTTCTCCTAAGGTAAGCTTAATGCTATCTTTAAAATGAATTCACTTTCAATATTCTGCAATTCTCAAACAATTTTAGGGAGCTCTTTATTTCCCAAGTTGGTTTGCTTAAAAGTTTGCCTGGAAAAAGCGGTAAAAAACTTTATCTCACCATTTTGCTTCCAAAACTTTCTCCTTTATCGCCAACTCACGTTTCCTTCCCGGATTTTAGTACCTTTTACCCGCTTACGAAATCGATGATACATTTTTGAAAACGCGAAACTTTTAAGCTATAGAATCGTACGACATGCCGAATGCTGCAATTATTTAATTTTTTATGTTTACTCACAGTCATTAACGGAGTAAATTTTTTTAAAGGAATCTCCTGTACAAAATCATTCAATTTCAGGATTTTTGCCGATCATTTTTACGTATTTTAAAATCGATTTAATCTAATTTACCGTACTTTCGGGTTTTATCTTTTTTTGATTTTCGAGTGATTTTTCCTAGATACTGTTCAAGAGCAACAGGTGTGATTTTTTCGTCGCGAGGAGAAATGAATTACACAAGAATGCGAGAGTCAAGGCAAGTACGTACTACTTCAGATGTTGGAGGAGTTGGATTCTTGCCAAGGTGTCTTCGCATTGGTAGATTTCAGTAGTTTTGTATATGGACATGTTAACTGGGAGGTAGGCGGCAAAGAATTAATGGTTAGACGTAAATAACGCTTGAATATATATTACTTGTATTTTAGCGGAACATATCACAATTTCTTGTTAAGAGTGTTTTTACAAACGAATTTTTAAGGAGGATTTTAAGAGCCTCGTTGGTTTTCATCTGACAAAACTCTTAAATATTTCCGTTTGTAGTCTTATATTAATTAACTTGGAAAATGGAGGACTAAATTTTGTTTAATCCAGTTTAAAGTTTGACATACTTTCTTTAACCGATTGAAATAAATAATTGAGGTATCTGGAGAAATATTAAGAAATTCTCTCTGGTTGCTAAAAAAACACTCGTTTTAATGAATCAAGTACGCGCCTCTTGGAAACCGGTCGCAAAAATTATAAGGTTACAATTCATTCCGTTGATGTGACTTTCCACCAAGTGACACCTTATTTATCCCCATACAAACTATCACATACATATCTGTCGTCTTTACAAGGCAGAAAAACGAAATAATCACGACGCTCTATCGCCTTAATTAGTTAATTAGTTTCCTTGTCTCGGTAGAAACGCTACTATTCTCCCTGTCCGTTTGTACTAAGCGGTAGCGATGGATCAAGATTCATTAAGTGTAGCGCACTGCGTCACATCTGGATCAACTGAACAGATTGATTGGCGCGGTTAGCGTCCATCTCAATTAGTATCCAGATGGAGATCGTGCCAGAGGCAACCAAGGGGATGATGCGTGGGTTATGAACGATTCCCGCAACTTCAGTCAGAGGGCTATTTCCAAAGTCAGATGAATTAAAGCCGTCACTTTAACCTCTTCAGCGTTGCTTCTGCCTAACGCAGGGAAGGAGCGGTCGAAAACGTACGTAGGGATTCGGTAACTTCTGAATGCAATCTGATTAAGTGTTCATTAGGCGGTTTTGCGAGTATTGTGGCATGCTTTTTAGTTAGGTTAGGTTAATAGTCAGTGCCCGTCACTGTGATAAAAAATTCCTTAGTTTATTCCTCGAATTTCAACCCGCCACACGATCCGGAGCATTTTCACTCGCAATTATAAATTATTTGTACGTTTGACTTTACATGTTATTGGAACAAGGTTTGCATTTCCCGTGATTTTCTCTTTCAGCTTGTAGGACAACGAGCAAACGCTTTTGGATGTTTATATACGTCTGTGTTTATGTTCATATACTTACAATTGAAACGGAAAGAGTGCTACCACGATGGCACGCTTGTATTTATATTATATTTTAAAATTGTGATGTAGATGTTGATGTCAAGCTTTTCCATTTTAACTCGAGTACCTTTATCGAAAATAAACCAATTATTGGCGCCATAACTGCTGGTGTGGAATTTTTTACCAAACATTTCCATTTAATTGTAATCCTTTAGCTGTTGAGTAAGCTACATTGGCCGAAAACGATTTTAGTTTAATTAATTATCGTATTTATAAGTTTAATTAACATAAATACAATGTTTTTAATAGATTATATATGATAAAACATTGCAATCCAGACTTTTATTTAAAATGATAGTAATATATATATACACCTTTTATTCAGTCGCAATGGTTCTCCACGTAATAGTATTTAGTCAGTAGAGCGAAATATGTTTTCCATAATCACTTCTAGGCAAATGTTATATTTCAGCATCGAATGTACAGGCTGTTACGTGTACCACATATTGCGAACAGCTGATTCATCTCGTGGAATGCGCTTTACCTATAGAGGCGTGGTATTCTTTTGAGGTTGTTTATTGCTTTGGCCCTTCATATAACGACACGAACGTTGCATTCCCATAATGCCCGCAATTTGTGGAAATGGCTGAATGCCAACGGGCTGAGTGGAAGAATCAACCGCATGGGGCGTGTTCCGTACCTTCGAAGCATGCAGTCGCTAAATGATTCCGGCTAAGTGGGCGCAAACGGTGTCGTTGTTAGCAGAAATTCAGAGTTGGATGGCTCTAAGTGGCTCCGACATTCGCAAGGTGCAATTCCACTAATTCCTCAATTTCACGGCAATTCCTCTAATAGAATACAAATGTAAGACGAATTGTTTGACGCCCTACTTTTTTTTTTAAAGAATGCGATATTTAATTTTGATTTTTACTAATTTTTTATTTAAACGGAATCAGCGTTAGGGATAACGAAATTTTTTGCCTCCCGCCCTACTACCCTTTATCTGTCTGCCTTTAAAGTTAAGTCTCGATTTCGATCTTTACCTGAATTCAGAATCATTGCCGAACGTTCCTCCCGGCGAAGCTACTTTTTCGTTAAAGTTCCGGGAGCTTTATGCGCCATTTTCTAATCCATCGCCATAAGCGAAGCGATTAAAGGAAGTACCGTTGCGGAATTAATGACTCTCCAATTCAGAAGCGGCGGGGAAAACGTGTCGGGACCGGTAAGCGGATTGGAGAAAAGATTATGCGACCGTTAAATCGACGGTTCGAGTCCCACTCAGGACCCGGTGTGCAAATTACATCGCCGGCGTCTCCCTCGTGAGCAGAGGGAGGCCCTTGAAATCTACGGGTGAAGTGAAGAGATCTATCTAAACCGTACCTTTTGAGTTTCGCCTATCCTTCGAGTGTCTGAGACTATCTCGGATTCTCTCTCTTTAAAGTCACCCGAATAGGACGTAATCCTATACAGCAGTTTTGCAGCGGTTACCAAACTTTGATGGCAAACGCCCTTAAAATCGTTTATCGCACTCAATTCCATTAACTTTGTTCAAATATGCACGAATCAATTGATACCGTCATTACAATTTTGTGGAGTAGAGGTATTTTATGATATTTTGGGCGTATACCTTGAATTAAAATTTATCATCGACAGATCCGAGACGGGCTAGGCGAGTGAGGCACCCACATTCAGCGGCGCGGCAAATGAAATTTTAACTTTTAAATACAACGTTTCATTAAAATATATTTTATATATTTTATTTTACTTCTACATTGCATATAAACCACTGTTTTGAGAGGTAAAGTTGTGTACTGTACACTTTCAATAGGAAAGGGACGTAATTTTCAAGCCTTGCGTAGGGCGCAAAAATTGCTTCTCTCGGCTCTAATTATAGTTGTAGCTCTCAAAGTTTTTTTTATGTGTGGACATTTGTTACAGCACATCGCAAAATATCGATGTGCCGTAAAGTAATTTGGAAACCGCTGAATGAGAGAATATCACGGAAAAGATGCAAACCCAGTCCTGATAAAATGTAATAAGTCCTCCCAGCTAAGTAAGAGGTAGGTACAAAAAAACTAATAATTGCGAGTAAATATGCTCCGTATCAGTTGGCGGGCTGAAAATCGGAAAAATAAACGAGGGAATTTTTAATCTCAGTAAAATGTGTAACTATATATATAATTGAAAAATGTGCATTTTCCGGAACGCATAAGAGTTATATCAACGAGTGAAGTGTCTTAATGTTAATCATAGTGTATAAATATGAATGTAAATCACTTGAACATGTCACCGTATCTTAAAGTATTTGTTCTTTGTCGTCGAAATCTATATAATACAAGTACTCGGTGCTTTCATCCTACAAGCATTTTATCCTGCTTTGAATAATGGGGTAAAAACTACCCCTAAAAATTGGAATTTTAGAAATTTCGGATTTTTTACACTGGTTGTGACCAAAAGGCTATAATCATGCCAAATTTCAAGTCTCTGGCTCATCTAGAAGTGCCTTATAATTTGTATCATCCTCTTCCAACATAAGAAGCAACTATATCTATAATATATTGATAATATAATAGATGTATGTCGTTTTCATACGCCTGGGGACAGAATGGATAGAGGAGCTACGAGATGGTACGGAATTGAGGCTAACCGAGCATAAAAAAAACGGTCTAAATTAGTACATACACAAACCATGGCACGCCTGTCAAAAAATCAACAGTTGTCGGCCTTTTTGACTGCCGAACGTCGGAAAAACATCGCCTGCTTGAATTCAAAACATCGGTCGTTCTTTTTACTGCGCTTGTTTTCTTTCTTTCACACGCGGCATGCGTCACATCCGTCTCTCGGAAGATGTTGAAGGTCGCCGCACGCTACCGTTTCCTCGTGGATGTCTTTCTACTCCTCCTCCTTCCTTGAGCCACGTTAAAGTAACTCCTTATGAAGTACAAGGAATCTTTCTTCGTTGGAGGTCCTCGTTCGACTCTCTTCTCCGTCTCCAACCTCCCACAAATCCTTCTTCCGTTCATCCTAATCCCTCTCTATCTCTCTCTTTCTTTCTTGAAAGGCCGTATCACTCCGTAAGTCAGTCACTCAGTCCTTTTTTTTTGCCATTGCGGTTCTCAACCGAAGCGAAGAGGTAGCGTAGCGTCAGAATACGTACTGCAGGTAGTGCGCAACAAGCTATGACTCGGTAGAGAAGGATGGAGAGAGACAGCGAGAGAGAGAGCGAGAGGCTGTTACCCATTCCTACGAAAGGAACGGTGCAGCGGGGCTCGCGTAAACCTATTGGATAGTCAATGGGGATGCTATCGATTAGCGTGACTCACTCATGGATGACTTTAAAATGAATTCCCTCTCTTTTGTTCGCTTCCCCGTTTCATTCTGCGCGCAATGGAATGAAAGAGTTCGTTGTCGGAAATGTTACGTGACATTGAATGGGAGGCAGGGGTGTCTTTTGTGTTCCCGCTTTTATATTTTTTTAAACCCGCTATAGACTTCGTCGCTTTATATGTGTCTCTCTGTGTGTGTATGGATGTGTGTATTCCGCCCTTGGAAGAGGGGTGGTTAGCTCCAAATGCGAGGGTAGTGGATTCAAATCCTGCCGAGGGCATGGTCGTTTGTGCTTGTCATAAATCTATTACAACGTATGTAATTGGGGAAACCTGTTTATGCTAAATACATTATTATTATGTGTATGTATTTGTGTATGTGTATATATATATATATATTTTTTATACGTCGATTCTGAAACAGGTTAAATATAGAGAGAGAGAGAGAGAGAGCGATGAAGAAGGGAACTGATTCGAAGATAAGAGAAGGCGAGGGAGTAAAAGAAACAACCGAGAGAGAGAGAGAGCGCGCAAAGGAAGATTGAGTTAATAGAAATGGAGAGAGCAGAAGAGGGTTATGTAGGCGAGCGCTTTGCGCGTGCGCCACTATATGTGTGTGTACATGTGATCGTTCTTTGGAAATTTCGTGGTTACGGACATTGTTTTAGGGCAGATATACTTACCTCCAAAATCAACTCTTTCAAGAGTGGTGAACAAGGTTTATTTAGTGTTGTATATAAGGTGGAAAGAACTAAGCATCCGTTATCTTTATTTTGTAGTCTGTCGCAATATATATATAACAATTGTTATGCATTATGTGGAGCAGAGTCAACGTTATTTAAGGTTCTTTAAAGGACGAGAAGTATATGAAAGATTATCTTGTAAATTATACTTCTCGTAGATTAACAATTTATCTTTGAGAGCGAAGGGTTGAATTTTCCCACATAGATGTTAGTTCGGTTAATTTTCCCTTCGGAAACTTTCGTCGACAAGCATTTTAAACTTTTGAACTTATCAGTTGGCTGATAACTTTCACGCAATGCGAATTAAAATTTAACGTTATCTCGATGAGTTTTGAATGAATATTTAATACAAATTTTGCGTAGAAAAACATTTTAACGCTAAAATTATTGCTGAATGATGTATTGTGTTAGTTCGTTAGAAAGAGGTCATGTCATCATTATTTTCGAATGGTTAAATCTATTTTTCAATTTACTCGTCGAGTTAAAAAAATATGAAGTAATCGATCTATGAAAATATTTTCAAAACATTCATCCAATGAATGATTGATTACGGATGAAGTTCTTCCATTTCTTGCAAATATCAATTTTTTGCTAATGAGAAGATTAGTAAAATTAAATTCTGAGAGAAAGGAAAAGGGCGAAACACTTATCTATAGCTGCCAAACATAATCGATGAATCATTATGATAGTATTTGCAATAAATACTGATAATAACAATATTGAATTCAATCGACACAGATAGTGTCGTAAATAAATTGACCAGAAAATACGGTTACCTGTCAAACCGCGATCGAGACATTTTATTAAAACTCGGATTCATTTAGTTTTAATTTATAAGTATTACGGAAACATTTTGAAAATCACTTATGTATCGCACAGGGAAAAAATCTTTATATAACATTTCACAAGTGTTTCTCTGCCTGTTACATTTTTTTAAGCTAACTCTCGCACAGAAATTAACTGCTGAAATTTTGTGTACCTATAGTTAATCGTAGGCTGTTTAAAAGCTAAATGACTTTTAAAAATTGTATGAAGGTTAAAAGCCATTTAATTTTCTCAGAAGTTTTAAATGAAAATTTAATTTTTACTTTTTATTGCAAAATGTTTTTTAAATTTTATTTTTAATATATATTTTTTTATTTTAGTCTTAAGATATAAAGCGATATGTTTTCTTAAACTATTAATGATGTAGTAAATTTATTATTCATAAGTTATATAACTTCTTTTCAGTTTTATATTTTTTATTTATTAAATTTCATATATCATATTACGATATGGTTCACTACCATTTAAAGAGAAACTACAGCCCCCTTTCAAGATAGAGTAGGAAAATCGGCAATTAAGAAATCTATAATGTTGTTAGGATATATAATTATTAGTAAATTATTAACACCCGCGTAAAAAATTTTTGATTCATAGAAAACCTACCTACTCTTCCATAATGACATATAATTATCAGAGCTGGAAAAGTTCCGTTCCGGAACAAGGAACGATTCCAAAATGGTTCCGGTTCCTGGATCCGGAACGGAAAAATTGTATCGGAACCGGAACGTGAACAGGAGCAATTGTGTCAAAATTTTGGTTCCGGAGTGGTTCCCATAAATATTAATAAATTATTATTAATATTTTTCATTTTTTAAATTTGAAACACTTTTTAATTTGTACCATTATATTTTTATAAAATTGAAAACGTGTACTTTCTCTGATTATTCCTCTTCCTTATTAAGTTGGATCTTGTGTTTGGAGCTTGGTATCCAATCCAACTACATTTGGTTTCCATATTTTGCATAATAGATTCTGGTAAAAAGCTGTTCAAAGATTACGTAAAGCAAGAAATAACAAGTAACATTCAATTATTTACTCGAATACATTGTAAGAGATCACTTTCCAATCAGTTTGATCATCTTTCTTTGAATAGTCGTAAAAAATATTCTCTACATTGGCAGAATACAATGAAATTGTGGGCTTGAAAGTATAATCGTTTCTTGATATTTTATGAATATCATCCGGAATCGAAAGAAAGAAACCCATTTGATGAATGTTATTCAGAAATTGAATTTACTGTGTAACTGATCAAAGATGTTTTTTTAAGACGATGATTCAAGAAAAGGTTTAGGAATTTGAAGACGAAAATATAAATACAACGTCTTTACGCTATCGACAACATAAAACTATATCTTAATCATCCGCCACATAAAATTTTCTCATGCAACATTTTTATTTATCGCGTACATTAAAAAGAACCAAAAAGGTCACGCATAAATCGTAAACAATACGCTGATATTTTATTTAGACCTACAGTATGATATTATCTTTTAGGTACGGTGACGAAATTTTAACTTCATGAAAGGTTAGTTTTGAACGTGGTCACAGCTACGCACCAAGAACCTGAATAATTTTAAAACAATTTCAATAATCTTTTCATTGAAAAAAGAATAAGTAAAGAAAATTGTTAGCCATTGCTATGATTAACAGAATATCGACGCGCAATTAAATCGCCCTTGTCAGCGTACGCATCGCTATCAACAATTGCATTCCTAAATATTTAATCGAACCTGAAATGGGAATCCTTACTCTGTCGAACGAATAGTTAACATGTAGCGAGCTATTTTTGGTTCTGCAAAAATTGACGACGGACCTATTCTTTCGGTTGATTTCTAGATGTCATTCCTTACACCACGCTGAAATACTTTTAAAAATCATTTTGGAGATACTGATGGTCTTCCGGATTGCGTATTTCTCTATAAATGGCGGTGTCGTCCGCGAAAAGCCTAATTTAACTTCTAACTACTCCGCTGATATCATTTATAGAAATTAGAAATAATCACTTAGCGAAGTACTTGACATAAATTCAGACGAAAAATCATAATAGCTCTTAAAGAATCGATATTATGAAAAAATGTTTTTAAAAAGGTATAGGAAATTACATAGTTTACAACTATATAAGAAACAAATATTTGCATAAATGAAGTTCTAAAGGATGTATTTGGAAAACTGACAAAGTTAGATCGCCCACAAAATTCTGTCACACACACACATCATCGAGAAAATAGTCAAAACGTACTAAGAAACTTCCATAATTTTTGATGTAATTGGTAAAATTTTATGGATAAAAAACATTTTTTAGAACTAGAACTGTTTCGGAACAGGATCCAACCCGTTCCTTCTTTTGATCACTCGGAACCGAACCCAGTACTGAACGAGTTGGAAATTTAAGGTCGGAACCGGAACTTCCCAGCTCTGATAATTACAATTTTTATGCTTAAAAACAAGGCAGATGCAATAGAAATAACATGTTATTCGTCACGATCGAGTGCAAATTATCGTGGCATGCAGTTTCAGCCACGATCTGAGAGAAACACAGAAGGAAAAGATATCGGTAATGAAAACATCAATTTAATTCCGTATGTTCGACATGTTGTTCGGAACCCCGAATTCGAAACGTAAACGGATCAAATAAATAACATATTCACATTTTTTTGCCGTTTCGATGTCAGATTGAATGGTTTTTTTTACTCAATCGGACATTTCCTACCGAATTTTGTAGCGAACGGTTTTGCCCTATACCCCGACCCAATGTAAATAAATTAACATAAATATATTTATGGATAATCCTATTCGAAGGAAGGAAGGACATGCCTGCACCTCCGTAGTCATTTGTATTCGCCCTAATTTTAATACTATCGATGCATACCTAAGTTCAATCCCATAGAAAATGTCATCTACCAAAATCGATTTAAAAATCAAACACCTCTTAAGTGCGCGCACTGGCGTAGATGAACATACATTTTTCCCTGGCACGGTTGGTATCAAATGTTGAATGCCAGTGCTGCGCATGAGTGAGTCTTTATTTTTTTATGCACACGAAAACTTTAAGGAGCGTGTGGTTTTCGAGAGGAACCAAGGATATTTGTCACAATGCGAGGACTGCGAAAAAGGGGAATTTTAAGGGTTAGACGAGGAATTTATTGGTTGAGGCTGAAGGAATTGGAGGCGAATAGTGTTTGTTGTCGTTATAGAACGTTATATGGGTTGAAAGGAGGAACGCGCGGCAAGGTATAGAGAAGGCGGTGATATTGAGAGAGGGAAAAAAGAGGTGGGGCGAGATAAACGTAAAAAAGAATGAAATTGACGAAGGATGGAAACGATACGTGAATGTGCGAGAGGGTTTTAGTTTTAAAGTCGAGTGCACAAAAAAGTTTTGAAAATTAAAAATTAACGACGAGTTAAAAATTGAGCAGGGTGATAGATTTTATATTGTGGAGCAATAAAGATGTAGTGTATCCATAAACAATTAATGGCATATTTATATTTTCTCGGGTAATATCAATATTAGGGAGCTATAGGAGATTTTCTGACAATGAGATTGAGGATAGTTTGGCGAGAAATGAGGGTTTTTGAATGCGGTAACCAACATTTATTATGAGATAGATAAATTTACGAGTACACTGGTAAACTTAGGAATTTTTGTGTGGTTTAATTCAGTTCAAATTTCAGATGAATGAACCAGTATAATGACAAAAAAAAATAATTATGATTATTTAATCAAGTTAGGATAGAGTACAGCGTATCACAAATGGGCTTGTTTCGTGCAATGGAGTATTTGAAAGAAATGATATGCTCGTAAATAAGGGAAAAAGCTTTTTAATCTTTTCTTCGACATAAATAATCCATTTAAAAATATTGCACACGTAAGTAAATTAAACGTATTTTTGTGAGATTGTTTATGCTAGCAACAATGATAAAGTAATCATACAAGAAATTTTCAAAGTCCAACTCGAATTAAGGCTTTCTTGTTTGATTTTATTGATAAGAGCTACTCCTACGATAAAAACTTATAGGAAAAGAAATACTCTACGTTACTAGTTCTACAAGTTTTATTTGAAAACTGTATTGTAATGACCAATCTTTTACGAAATATGACGGAAAGTTCATTTTTTGTCATCAGTAAGGTGATACCCCTGATTGTCTTACGTGATTCATTTACGTATTTTATTATTAACTTTGACTGTAAGTCCTTAATATCAAATTTCATGAAAATCCATTCGGTAGAAGCCGAGAACAAATATGCAGACGCTTATGCTGGAAGCGAAACGCGCCTAAAAAATGTCTTAGGAAGAAGATACATTGGGGTAGCGCGATGACTTTGTGACTATGATGAAATGAACAGGGAGGAAAGGAGAAAGAGATTAAATTGCGAAGATGAAAATTGAACGATGCTAATTTAAAAGAAGTGAAGGTGATTGGAAGGAATTCGGCGAAAAGCGATGGAATCAGAAGAGAGAGAATTGCGGTTGCGACGAGGTTAAGGAGGGTTTTATATCTGAAGGATGGGGATGGGACTGAAGGAGGTGAAAGGAATATAAGGGAGATGATGAAAGACAGGTGGCGCGGTGGGTGGACACTCGTTAGAAATGCCCATTTCAAAGGGTTAGCATATGGTCGGTTTAAAACGGCCATGAAGCGAAAAAAAATCTTTACGGTATTTGATCGTTTAGGTGCATCCACAACGCCATGTGGCTGTTTTTTTCGCTCAATGAGCGATTTCGATCTCTGGGCGTAACATATACATATAACACTTCTTTTTATTTATCTGTCTGCGAATAACTAAATTTACTTGCTTTTAAGTTGAGACATATGCAAATGAGAATGAGCAAGAACGGGATCTCAAGTATACCATTTCTGTTTTTAGCGGTCGGGTTTGATGAAATTACGGAAATTAATTTTCTGAATGATAAAAGAAATCGGGTTAACCGTGCATAAAATATGGCATTTGTTATCTGACCTTGCACGTTATCTCTCAATTGCTGATCGAGCAAACTTTACACGCGGATTTTTACGAAAAATGTTTGTTCAATTATTCGAGGACTTGCATCACGAATCTTGCTATTATGTGGCCTAAACAAGCGCAAAAGTGGTTATTTTTGGGCTCATCATACCCTTCGGAGAGCTGCTGGATTTGTAGAGGATTTTCTCTAGAATCGATTAAGTTATAAGCTGCCGCATTCTTTATCTTTATATAGCTGCCTTTCCAAATGCCGTCCAACTTGACTTTAGTTAGGGTAAGAATTCATTTTGATGTTCTGAAACGTCTGCTTTCAATTACATTAATGAATCTTCATATAACGGATCCGCTAATAGTTTTAAAAGGTCATCAAAATTTGTTACTGCCTTTTGAATAAGAAAGATTACGGATTAAAACAAACAGAAAACGCAAAAAAGGGAGAGCCATTGCTAGAATATACCTATAGCTGTTATATAGGTATCCCTTGAAGTTATTTTGCTTTTTTAATTTTTTAATTATTCTTTTACAGTGCGTTAAAAAGATAGCCGAATAACCACTCTGTTGTGTGTATTATCGAGAAATTAATGGTATTTCCTCACATTATGATTATTTTCGAAAAAAATCTCAAACTAAGCAAATATTGAAAGAAACAACATAGCATTTCACGTTGTACATACTTTTACTCCTTTAAAAAAAATCGGTACAACATACAAACTTTCTCGTATACTAATGCGTCGTTTAGTTATCTTTAGAAAATGAAAATCGTATGAGCCCGTTATCACGAAGGTCGATTCGCAGCTAAAAAAAAATTGGCCCCGCGATGTATGCACGTGCCTCGCATTTCGCGACCGAAATAAACGTATTCGGATCGCTAAACCCAAAAAGAAACTCGGTCATATCGGCATTCACGATATTCCCATTTCGTCCCATAGACACGAGATCATTAGACCGAAGCTCCTCCACGGCGTCCCTTTCATTCACGTCGGAAAAATCGCTCTTTCCCCTCCCGAAAAAAAAAAAGTTCCGGTGGATTTTATATTCCATAATGGTCCTCTTTTTTTTCGGTTCGCGGTGAAAAGCGCCGCGGAGCTTTAGGTCTATCGCTCAAACTGTTCGGGCGGATAAGAGGAGACGTAAACGAGGTATGAAGCACACACGAATGGGAGAGAGAGAGAGACGGATAAAGAACAAGGAAGGATAAAATCGAAAAACAGATTTTTCGGTCGCATTTCAATCGCCGTGCATCCTCGGTCGTAGATTATCTCATTTGCCGTTCCAATTTCTTCTCCGATATAGCTTCCCGTCCGAATCCATCCATCCATCCGCCACCGTCAATCCCGCTATATTATCGATCCAAATCCAACCTTTTCGCGCGACATCGTAAAAAAAATCTGATGTGGCCAACACATGACTTTCTCCATATTTGGGGTATAGATATTTAAATTATCATGAATAGCATTATGAGGCAAAATTATTATTTCGTATCGTAAAAGAATACAGTCGTCCTTATTGATCTCAGGCTATTACGAAATGGCGTAAAGATTGGCAACTCGACCTGAATATAGAGAAATGCGCCGCAATGAATTTCACCCGCTCCATGAATTTCAATCGTTACCGTACCAAATATCTGAATTAAAGCTAAAATACGTCAATAGTTATAAATACCTTGGAGTAACTCTCAGTAGCAATTTGTCTAGTAGAGAGCATATCAAAACCGTTATAGCATCGGCAAACAGAGTTCAAGGGCTTTCCTCTAGAGTCCAGCGGGGATGCCCCTCGAATGTGAAGGAAATCGCATACTTTTCTCTAATCCGACCCGTAGTGGAATACTGTTGCGCCGTCTGGGACCCTTTCTAGGAGTGCCTAACTAGGGAGCTCGAAATGGTCCAGCGTAGAGCAGCTAGATTCGTAAAAGGAGAACATCGGTATGATGCGAGTGTATCAGAGATATTGAGGGATCTGAAATGGCAGACGTTGAAGAGTAGAAGAATTGAATACAAAAGGAAACTATTTGAATTCGTTGAAGACGTACGCGGAATAGTCGTCCCCATCGGTGTTAGTGAACGTAATGTTAGATCAGAGTGCAGGAGAAAATATGTCGAAGCTATCGCTAGAACAGAGAAATACTACAGATCCTTTTTCCCAGACGCGTTAAGACAGTCAAACAGAGGAATTAGTTAGAGTTCACTTGGTGTTGTGACACCCCCTGCCAAACGCTCTGGCGGCTTGCAGGGTATTGATGTAAATGTAAATGATGTAAATTGCCATAAATTACGTATATTTTGAATTTGTTTACAGAATTCACCGCTACATGGTGCTGGCGCTGTATACTGGTATTAAGAAAAACCAAAATATCTCCGAAATGGATGGTTCTACGAAAATTTGTTTCAAACAAAACTTGGAAAAAATATTATTCTCGACAACTTTGGTCCTTTGTATAGAATTATATTTACAATAATGATGTTTTAACGGAGAAATATCGCAAAAACCGAATTGGGTTTCGAATAAACCTCGACTTCCGGTTAACCGGTATTGTCCAAAAACAGATCAGTTCTTTGTGTTCATGCTAAAGTGTTATATATGAGATTTGGTATCGATATGGCAAGTATTTTTTGAGTTACAGCGCCCACAATCACATACATCCACACACACAGACACACGGTCACACAGACATCATTCCGAAAATAGTCTAAACGTGTTCTAGGGACCTCAAAACGTGTATTTTCGTTGAAATCTCGAAGTCGATTTTTTTCATGAGCACAATACTTACCCATTACTACGTATGGAGAAAGTAAAAAGATTCCCCTTTCGTCAACTCTGCGCTTCGTTAAAGCGTCGGTGTGATTGTTCGTTTTTTGTTCTGGCACGTAGTTTTCGTACGCATTCTACATTTTAAAGCATCGCGTTTCCCATTCGCTTTGCCGCTGATTTTTTCCCCACATTTTATCGCATGTGCTCGTGCCGGAGAATCGATTCGTGTGTACAAATCGCCGTCGTTAAGAGTCCTTTTTTTATCGCTTTAAGGGCTCGATATTATGGGTTATAGCGTCTTCTCTGCTGCTTCGTCCTCTCCTAAGACTAATGTTTTTTTCTGTTGACTCTCTCTCTTCTTCAAGAAGTCCATCAGATAAAACCTTTGTTTTCATATTACTCATTTGCTTCATATCTCATCTTCAATCGTGGAGGAGTCTCCCGTTTGGAAATCCCTGATTCATTTCTTCTCCCTCTTTGTTATCGCGTGTTTTATACCAAGTTATTCGCAAAGTTTACTTCGCACGCAAATCTTACATTGTACACTGTACATTAAAAATTTCGAAGCTTTACTAGTGTTCGAAGTGATTTTTCCGAAGGGTCCTCGACTTCGACTCTTTAGTCCAAAGGTGGGGAACCTTTTCCACATGGCGGGTCGCATAAGTGTAGCGAATCCTTCGTGGAGCCGTATTGGAAGTTTCCAATGCCTTGGCGGGCGTGATTAGTTTAAATTGAAGTTACTGAGAGATTATAAGGTATCATATAAATGGAAATCAATTCTAGTATTTAGGATTAAAATTTCAGTATCAAATGCTTTATTATCATTATTTGGATAAAAAATGAGTTTGTGTTAAATTTTACGGATCTCTTTTTCATCACTGCTTCGTTGGCCGCAGAAAACGCTTTCGGAGACCGCATGCGGCCCGCGGGCCGAAGGTTCCCGACCCATGCTTTCATCCTTTAAAGCACTGCCACCTGATTGTGAGAGAGAAACATTTATAAGGTGGAGACATCTATTTTCAACCAAAACAATATATGTAAACTCGTGCACTCTTAGAGAATGTCACGGTAACCACACACAGTAATGGAACACTTGTTCCATTATGATTTATCAGCGCTTAAATAGTCTCAATCCCGAACTTTCTCCGGTGGCAATGCGTATGCCTTATAAAGGGTTAAATAATTTCTGTCACTCGTCCTGCTGTCGACGCTTCCCAGTATTTGCACAAGCTCCCCCGAACAAGTTTTTGGATCGATTTCTCGACTAACTATTTATCCTTCTTCTGATATTCAAACTGATTCTCTCTCCGTTTTCCCATCTCATATCGCTCTTCCTTTTCACGGGTTTCGACGGAATCCTCTTCCCGGCTTCTATTTTGATATTCCATTACTTCTCTCCTTCCTTCTCTCTAGCACAGACGCCCACTCCCGTTCCCGACGCTGTTGTACCTATGAACTTATCTCCCGTCTCTGATGACGTAACATCATAATGTTCACGCTTCCTCGACGACAGATTGACTCCTCAACCGCCATTTTCATCCTCTCTCTACTTTCCTATCACCCATCCTGCTCTTTCCCTGATTCCTCCTCCTTCCCCTTCTTTCCCCTTTACTCCCTTTCCTCTTTTTCTCTTCCTCCTCCGGAGATGAGGTGCGATCCGAATAGGCGTCACCGGATGCCGTCCGCACTCCGCTCCGCCTCCTCTCTTCCTCCACGAAATCTCCTTACGCCACCCTCTCTCGCCACGTCTCTTAATGACAAGACTCTCTCATTCCAAACATATCATTCCATCAATCCCCGCGTCTCTCTCCCTCTCTCTCTCTATTTATCTATCTTCCTCTCTCTCTCTCGACCGCTTTTTACTCTTGCGAACTTTGTTTCCTTTCCATTTTTTATTGTAATTACTGTTTCGCGATGTTTTCCCCCTCTCTCTCTCTATTTCGCGTCTGGACGATCTCCGGTTCTGCAGTTCTTCTTCCCCTCTTTATCTCTCCCTCTCTCTTTATTTCGTACCTTAAAGGTTCTGTGTATTCTATTTTTTTTACTTTTGCGCATGCGCGTACGCACACGCCGATAATGTGGCGATTGATAAAGTGTCGATGAGGAAAAGGTTAAGGGAGAAATTTTCACCGAGTGCATTTATTTGCTCAGAATACATGTAATTATAATTAAATTTACAGGTTTTTTTAAATTTAAATTTGCATGAAAGTTAACTCGTTCTTTAAAAAAAATGGTTCTGAATGACTTTGTAGCCTCAAAAATTTGTAACTTACAATTAGTTCGAAAAACTTCGTTCTATTATTGAATTACAGTGTTATTCTGTTGATCGTTTCCAAAGATACGTTATCCAATACACGCTAAAGACTATTTTGTTTATCGAACGCAATGCCTTTGGATCTCATGCACTCATTCATTTTGAAAGTTGGAATCGAATGCAAAGTTAGCAGTGTCTCCCTTTAATCGGTCAAAAATAGCGAACATTAAAATTTTAGCCACACTAAAAAAATCCTACACATTTTCCGAATTTGAAATATAAATGAGAAATTTTTGTAACAACCTATTCGCTTCCGCACAGACAAAGAAAGACGGTGGATAATCAATAGTATTATTCGAAGTTTCAGACTGTTTTTTCATCCTTGACTTGAATTCCAAAGGTTATTCGTCGAAGTGGTTCCTTTAATCGTTGCCATTAAATTACGAAGCGAACTTTAGCTTCTCAAAAGCCACATAATTCGATCTTCTTGACAAAAGTTATGTTACTTGAGATGATAAGTCTATATAATGAGCTTTCGTTTGCAATTCATTGTATGTATTTCATTTCTGAGCTAAGAATAAATATACACGAAGATTTACTTGTTGTTATTTGATTATGACTAACAATAAGATAATTGGAAAGGAAAATAATAAAATTAATGTGAGAAAATCGTGATTATGGAATGTGATTGAAATACACTATTTATTCAGAGTTTTGGGAACAATAACTGTATACGAAGGAAAAAATTTTGAACAGAAATTTTGAATTTATGCGCTTAAAGGTCCTCCAAGTTGAATTAACCTCGTCTTACGTTGTAATATTGCGAGAGTTTTATAACAAATTAAATATATTTTTATATACATACAATTCATATTAACGCTCGGTTTAATATAGTTCGAAATTTAATTGAAATTTATATAATGCATTTAACCTCGAGGTATGAAGGTAATGATTTTTCTCACAGTCATCTTTCATCAAAAAAAAGCCTTTCAAGTGTGTCCGCTCACAGTTATTTCTCTACTGCCATTAGTCCTAGTGGTTTTAATTAACAGTTCCTTGCATTCCCGAGGAAGAGCAATCTCGACACGTGTTCGAGATAAAAGCTTCATTAATTACTTTCCATTCAAATGCCAACATCTTCTTCCACTGTGATCTATCCGTCCTCATCGGTGGAAAAAAAACCATATACTCAGCTCGAAGATTCGCAAAGTTTTGATGATCAGCCAAGAAGGTTAAAATCATCGCGAGAAATATTTTCTAATGACGCAAGATGCACATTCGGAAACGACTTTCTTTTTTGAAACTCGAATCGATTTTAATTCGTTTTTTTTTTTACGTGCGCGAGATAACCTAGTTTGAACTTTTGAATCGAGACGCCATCATTTTTATTTACGGCGGAGATTTCTTTACTTTTTTTTCCTCACCGTAAATTTTCAGAAACAACTTCTTCCATCCCTTTTCCATCGCCGTTGTTAAAGGAAACCTTTGAAATTTCTCGCTCTTCAGCTCCGATCCTCCACCTTCAAAGTCACCATCGACATTGACTTCCCATTAAAAAAAAAACTCGTAATTATTCTCTTCGCGTCCCTTTCCTTTTTTCGCTCTCTTTCTTCCCGACTCTTCCGTTCTCGCTCTTTTCCATTATGCCCCATATTTTCCTTTCGACGCATTCGGGTTATTTCGCTTAGGCTACGACATAATGTTGCCAAGTTTTCAATTTCGCTCAGTTCAACAGTGGCTGTGGACGAGTGAAGTTCTATGCTCCGATAGATCCGAATGAAGCACGTTCGCGCTTTCTGCCGTCGCCGAGAAAAGTGCGAGCAATCGTGTCGACGGCGCTTGTCAAGAAATTTTGAAGTGTGAGGGAAATTTAAAACCTCTTATTACTTCCCCTCACCCTACGGATCTAGCCGTTGACGTGCCCCAATCGCACGAAATGCTGAAACGCACTATGGTTTTATTTTCATTATCTTACTTCCGAAGGGCTCTGAAAAAAAATCCCCCGAGCGTCCTCGCTCCCTATCGATTCAATCAGCGCTCTTTAGGATGCGATGGATGATCAAAAGTAACTCGGGAACGTAAAACTTTTAAGGGAGACAGATGCACGTACCAGATGCGTGCGTATCCGCGCTCTTTGGATAATGTACAGAAATTCGATTCCAATAAGACTGATGGTGTTCTATTATTCGTGGTGGGGTGATGACGTAGGACCGTGCGATAGGGAAAATAAACCGGAAATCGATGCTCTAGTTTTTAAGCGTTGTAAAACTGACGCGAGTTTTATTTTTGCGCGGTAAGGTGAATGCTACGCTTATTACCCGGTATGTTTAAAATATAATTAGAGGCGCGCAACGTATGTGTGGAACGAGTTAATGCTCATACACAATACGAGCATGTGGTTATTCATCGGTGATGCGTTAAATTCGCCCAACGCGGTTTTCCCCCGAAGCGGCCTTTTCCGAGGACGTAACCTCAAGCATGTCCTTTTATAATTTTATCGTAAACTTATTTATGCTGCATTTTTATGAATTCGTAGAATATTATTAAAAAAAACTTAGTGTTATAGCCCATCAAAAGTTGATTGAACTGCAATGAATTATTTTATTAAAATTAAATAGTTGGAGATGTAGACTTTGGCTAAGTGCTAATTCACAATATCAACATAAATCCATGGTTCAGACTTTGATGAATCTTAGGAAGTGCATGTTAATTACATCATTATTAGAGTAAATTACCAATGAAAACGACGGGTATACATGAATAATGCACTAAATTAAAATTAAGACACTTCTATCTCCCTCCCATTCTCCCTATCATCATAACTCCTACTGTCCTTTCAAAAAGTCTAGATACCCGAGTTTAAAGAGGTATATCTCGAAAACGGTAAAAGCGATTTTGATGCGGTGAAAATTAGCGGGTAGAAAAATTATGTCTACGATAATTGATATACATTCCAAATTTTTATTTTGCATTAAATATATTTTATACTGCGCATTATTTGAATAAAAACACGTTTTATAGGCATGCAAACCCGATAAGACTATTTTGAATGCTTACAATTCCGAAACCCTACAATGAATCAAATTGAAACTTTAACAGTACTTAGCTACATCTATTGTAAATAAGTATGTGTAAGCGTTATTTTATAACATTATTATCGATATCCAATTTTGTTACATTTCTGAAATCCGGCTTTTTTAGTAGTCTCTTTCTCTTCCATTTATTCCTAAAAATTTCCCGCTCATTCTCCTCCCTTCCATTCTCCCTCTTTCTCATCCTTCTTATTCTTCCTCCTCTTTCTCCTTGCCAGGGGTTAAGTGGAAGAGGAGAGTCTCAATCTCGCCCCAATAAAGACGTAATTCAACTCGTCGCTCCGTGAAGTTTCATATCTTAGAAAGATTTTTCGATTTTTTTAAATCATAATTTTAACGACATGCCCTAAAATCAAGGCCTACCACGTGTAACGCTAATCTCTTTTTACGCACACAATCGACGTTGGATGAGAAATACGAGGAGAAACGAATACCTCAAGTCGAGGTCGGCTGTGCCAAAACTGTCGAATTTTGAATTTTTATCAGTATTTGACGCATTAGCCGTAGTCGCAGGGCGTCTCGTTTTATCAGTTTTTAAATTTAAAGGGAAAAAAACAAGTGAAGCAACGAATATCCGACGTCCGTTGAAAGGCGAATACGTATCGCAAAAACGGTACACTCCCAGAAAATATGAAAGACGGATTCTTTTTTGCAAAGTTTGAAGTCTGTTGATTTAAAGTAAAGTTTTTATTAAAGAAAAAAAGATCCGCATCTCTAACCTTTTTTTATTGGAAACTTTCAGAGAGAGCATCCCAAGCATGCGGGAAGTTTTTCTTTCACCTTAATCTGGAAATGATTGGACGGCCAATCCCTCTTTAAAAAAAATACCAAAAGTTCCACTAATTCCTCCGACCTATCTTTTTTTTCCTATTTATTCCCGACGAAATGCGCTTCGCTCCTCGATCCGCACGGGTCTATTCGCGCACCTTTACTGGTCCTCGTCCCCATTCGTTCCGTTTTTTTCTTTCGCATCCGTAATTTTTCAGAAAGAGTCCGTCGTCCTAATTTTTCCCTATGGCGAAGGGAATTTTCGGGAAGGAGGAATTAAAAAATTCTGTTCGCAGCTCGTTTTTTTCCGCTATCGAATTCAACGTTTTTTTTACGTCCTGCGTCACGGGATCGCGATGACGCAGGGACAGAATCGTTGCGCGAGAGTGGCTGCAAGAATTGAAACGAAGAGCGCCCAAGAGATTTATGTACGCACTCTTACCTCGGATTTCACGGTTTCCCTTAAGGTGTTTACGGTATGGCACCACGGTTTTCACGTTAGAGAAATTCCACAAATTGAACGGCCTTCAATTCCGTTTTAGCGCGTTTTTAAAAATATGTTAAGCTTTAAAAACCATTAAATA
This sequence comes from Uropetala carovei, assembly GCA_036926305.1. Lineage (NCBI taxonomy): Eukaryota > Metazoa > Arthropoda > Insecta > Odonata > Petaluridae > Uropetala > Uropetala carovei. The sequence continues at coordinate 383,571 of JAXCHB010000085.1, forward strand.
TTTTAGTTCGACTCAGAGGTTATGGAACGAAGGGAGCAATGCTGGACACATCTATATCTATAAATCTGAAATTCTGTTTTTGTTTGTCCGCGATACAGATCCACACACGAAACTTGGCATAGCAGTGGCGTACGCAGGGGAAGAGGGGGGGGGGGGGGGGGGAGGGGAGAGGATCCATGGGGTCGTCTGGACGCTTCCCCCCTTAAGAAGTAAGACAAATTGTCAATAAATTAATTAACCGTTCAGTATAAGTTCTGACAATTTAGAATTCACTTATATAATCCCCATTTTTTGTTACTAATTATTAATAATGATATAAAATTATTTCAGCTTTTTAACACTGAGTTTCATTGTTGTTCCTTAAGAATAGAATTTTAACACCCCCTCCCCTTTAGGAAAATTCTGCGTACGCCACTGTCGCATAGGTATGTAATTTTACCCTGCAACATAGGCTATACGGCGATAAAAATTTGGGGTGGGGGGGTGCTTAATTCAATAAATCTGGTCCCGGGCAACGCCGGGTACTCCAGCTAGTTGTAACTAAATTTTAGATCGTTAATCTCAATATGTTACCTCATGTAGTTGTACGGGGAAACCTGTCTCGCTTTGCATTGTTTTGCTTTACACAGTCTTTTCCAAAAACGTGTAATGCGAGGGTGTGTGTATTCAGAAAATAACCGCCCTTTAGACTTATAATAACAATAATTTCTTTAACACAAACAGATTTCTCTAATTGCATGCTGTAATAGATTTATGACAAGCATATAAGACCAGGCAGGATTCGAACCCTACTGAAAGTCTGTTAAAAATCTTGACATTATTACAAATGAAACACTCCTGGATCAATCACATTACTAAAATATGCAAGAGTCAATTCCTCCTTACGCTCGCTTAGACGTTTTCTAAACTTTCTACCCCAGTCCCTAAAAATTAAGTTAGTCACTTCACTAATCGTCCCCCATTTCGATTATTGTGACACCGAATACCAAGACCTATCGAAGGATCTGGCCCTTAAGCTCCAGCATGCCCGTAATACATGCGTGTGTATGTGTGTGTATGACTATGTATCCAATTATGTATACGCATTTCATTATTTTCATTACTTATCTCTATGTTACCATGTATAATGTGTAACTTATATTTATTCTCCTCTCAATCTGTAAACTTACAGATAGGGTTTCGCAGGTTTTTCACACACCTCTTCTTATGTGGGTGTTTTCTTGCAGTGAGGTTTTTCCTAAGGTTTACTATATTTTAACATTTTTAACAAATAAAGGGGATATTCTGTTCCATTCCATCAATGCAGAATAGGGTCGAGTTTTCGAACCTTTTTTGCGAACCATACAAAAAATTCGGGGATAATATATAGGAGAGCACACTTGGGTATTTTTCCAAGGTCTTATATTTGATCGATATTTTACTAATTCAATAGCTATCTAAATGGTGCGAGGATTAATGACATGATAGATTATACCCATAGATGTTTTTACAAATCATTGCTAATATTGGTCATTGACGCGCCTTGGTTATGTAGGATGTAATTTTTTCTGCGATTTAATAAAGGATAATAGCGTTATTATTATATAAAAGCTAACGTTTGAGTATTAAAATGATACTTATTTGCGGGAAAATGAACTTTTCTCACTTTTTTCGGGAACGTTTGGCTACTTTTGCAAGCGGCGCCCATGGCAAATGCCACCATAGTCACAGCACTGATGCTGGTTATCCGTTAAATCTTTTTAGACATCAGGTAAGATGAGAAGGAAGATGGGAAATAAATCATTCGATAAATATTTAGATGCTGTTTCGACATCGTTCTTCCGGATGAAATTTTCATGGAAATGATATTTTTTTAAAATGAACTTCTCCTCAGTCCCTAAATAACGTAAATAACCTGACGCATTTACTTGTTTATGAAAGTAAATATCCTTTTATTTGTCAGAGAGACACCAAATCTTCTGAAAATAGTGAAACGAGTAAGATACTCTTGCGAAAGCAAAAGGTGGAAGCACGTTTTCTTTAAAACGTTCAGGGTTCTGGGGAGAGGACAACCTGTGCATTTGGAATGTAGATCCTCATTAGATTTTCTCATCCGTGAAAAATTCACTTCTCTAGCTCCAGTAGATAGGCTACAATAGCGTTTCAAAATTTTTAATTTTTTTATTTTGAAGTCACCGAGAGGAAAATATATTTGAGCTACCTGGAAAATCCATACATTGATAAGAGCTATATAATTAAATGAGACATTTCTAAATATCTCTAGTAGTTTGACTACAATACCATTTCAAAATTTTAAATTTTCCTAATTTGAAGCAATGCAGCGGAAAGTCTTTGAGCTATGAATCAGTGGAACATTCATAGATTGATAAGAGCTATTTAATTCAAAAAGAATTTTCCTAATATCTCTTAAAACTAAACAGTTGATTGCTCATCGACAGACGGGCAAACAGCCTGATTATTTTAGCACGTTTTTTCTTGTAACAAAACGTGCTTAATAACATTTCCGCAATCACATTTGACATAAATTCCCGTGCATAAGGCACATTCTTTCCACGAAGTTATTAGTCCCAAAAATAAGAAACGTCGTATTCAGAGGTATATAATTCTGCCCAAAATCAAAAACGTAAGAAAATTACAAGGGATTTATTTTAATACGGCGAAAAGAAATAAAAGTACTCAACTTTTAACTTGAAAACCCAAAATTATAACGGAGCGAATGATAAAGAATTCCAAAAAAAAGGAGAAATGAAATTTGTACGCAAATAGTTTACACGTATATAACGGAAGCAGATTTACAACTCTTAAATTAAAATTCTTGAAATTCATTATTTGGGGCTCTTGGCGCTCACCTTTAGCGCCCAGTGGTAAATCCGTCCTTCCTACCTGTGGCTCACCTAGGTTGCTAGGATACGTATGCTTCATATACGTATACGGGTACAATGAATTTTACCCAGAATTTTAGAGGGAAAAATCTCCGTGTCCTGTACACGGGTATTTACGGTAATAATTTTACATTTACTCATTACGAAATTGAAGAAGAAAGAAACACGCCGGCTTGACGTCATCTGGGACAGCGCTCTACAACATGTTTACTTGGCAGAGGATCACAATCTGTCAGTCGGTGCGAGGATAATCACCACCTCAACAGCAGAAATTTTTTGTGGTATCTTTTACTTTCTATTGCAGTCTTCCGAAGAAACTCAAAATATTATTTTCTTCGTTGGGAAATCACGGACGTTTGGGCGTTTTTCCCCATTTTTTTCCAGCGAGATGACATGTTCAAGATGCGTACGGAAAACGCCACTAATCTACCTAGGCATAGGTTCTCCGAAAAAGGGTATTTTTATCCCTGAGATGCATCCGATCAAATTAGACAGCGTAAGGAGATCCCTTCCAATAAGTGAGTGAAAAAATAGAGAGAACAGAGAGAAATAGGGTGAGAGACTTCGACAGATCAGACAATCAAACGGTTAGACGTCTCTCGTCGGAGTTTCATATCGTAAACTCTCGACTTCAAAGTCTCTCTCTCTCTCTCGCTCTCTCCCCCGATCCGTTTCCATTTCGGTCTACGCGTTTCGCAGCTCTCGAGAGAGAGATTGACGTTGAGTCTATGCATCCAGGGACGTAATCTCTCGCTTCCTCCCTTCGCGCGCTCTTCACTACGTGGAGGGGGGCGGGGGGGGTGAGGAGTGGGAAGGAGGGGGGTGTAGGAGGAGGGGAGAGATAAGGGAGAGGAGAGTGAGGGAGAGAGGAAAGAGGGAGGTAGAGGGGAGTGAGGGGGGGAGGAGAGAGAGGAAGGCGAACACGTACCTGCCACGCGCTACTTAAATTTGCCATTTTTATATCCCGCTCTATTTCTCTCTCTCTCTCTCTCATTTTTACCTGTCTTCCACACACTCAATTTGCGCTTATCCCCAATCAATTAATCCCCTTTAACCCTGCGGAGGTTCGATTCTGACGAGTATCTCTCTTTTTATCTCGCGCACACACACGTACACGCCATCCTCTCAATAACCTATCGCTGTTCCTTTTTACTTTCTCCATACGTAGTAATGGGAAAGTATTGTGTTCACGAAAAAAATCGACTTCGAGATCTCAACGGAAATACACGTTTTGAGGTCTCTAGAACACGTTTAGACTATTTTTGGAATGATGTGTGTGTGTGGATGTATGTGATTGTGGGCGCTCTAACTCAAAAAGTATTCGCCATATCGTTACCAAACTTCATATATAACACTTCAGCATGAGAACAAAGAATTGATTACTTTTTGGACAATAACGGTTAACCGGAAGTCGAGGGTTATTCGAAACCCGATTCGGTTTTGCGATATTTCTCCGTTAAAACATCATTATGATATATACAATTCTATACAAAGGTTATAGAGAACGTAATTTCCTACAGCTTTCATTTGAAAAAATTTTCCATATCAGTTATTGTTTAGGAATTATAAATAATCGGTTTTTTCGGTTTCCGTCAAATATCTCCTTAAAAACGTAGTTATTGGTAATCTTCGTGAGGACCAAAGTTGTAGAGAATAATATTTCTTCCAAGTTTTGTTTGAAACAAATTTTCCTAGAACCATCCATTTCGGAGATATTTAACTTTTTTGTAATTTCCTGTATACAGCGCCACCACCATGTAGCGGTGAATTCTGTAAACATATTCAAAATATACCTAATTTACGGCAATAAGGACGACTGTATTCTTTTACGATACGAAATAATAATTTTACATTATAATGCTGTTCATAATAATTTAAATATCTATACCCCAAATATGGAGAAAGTCATGTGTTGGCCACATCAGATTTTTTTCTCTATCTCTCTTTTTCCATCCGAAAGCATAGTAGCCGATGTTTTTGCGAGTTTCCCAAGGCTGTCGAATGGGATTTTTCGCAAGCGGCGCTGCGGTGCTGTCGGCTGGGTTGAAGCGCCTCGAGGGAATACTGGGAGAAAATGTTAGGGTCCCGTGCGTGTTTTTTTAATTAAAATTTTTTTTTGATAGATTAGATAGTTTCGAGAAAAATTGTAACCGGAGATGGTTTTTACGGAAGAGGAACGTGTTGTTAGGACTTAAGTTGGACGGTCTCGTGTTCGCGTTGAGTGGCAAGGGGAATTTATGAAAATCCGTAGGATGCTCACAGATCTAGAAATAGATTCAGGAATATCGCACATTTAACCTATTTAAAAAACTTGTTTGGTGTTCGATTCAATGCGGTATATGCTGCATTAATTTAGCTTTAATTTCAGAGATAAAAGGTACAAAATGCCAAGAAATGTTTCGTGTACATAAAAATATCATCATCATCATAGGAAGTCTGTCCGTAGACAGGTCCGTGATTATTCATGGTTAAACCTGGTTCTCCATTTACTCCTATTTTCCGCATTCTTCTTCATGTCTTGATAGCTCTCTTTCACTTCCAAGTCATCTACCAGCTGAATACTTTTTCTTTTTCCATCCAGTTTTCCTTCTAGCACTTCTTTAAACATGTTCTCTCTTTTCAGGTAATGTCCAATCCAGTTCGTTTTCCTCTTTCTGATAGACTGTATAATCGTTCGCTTCTCTCCAATTCTTGGTAGTACATACTTCCTCGTTTTTCACCCAATCTGTTCCATTTTATCTTCAGCATTAAAATATATCGATGCAAAATTAATGTCACTATTTACTTGAAACGCAATTTTACTGGTAGCAACAACGCCACTGCTATAACTGAGCGTAAAATTCGATATATTATAATATAATTTAGACGCTATATAATACCTACGATGAATATCGCTAACATGTTATTGCTTATGTCATTAAGCTCTATAATTTGACCGATTTATTGTTCAAATCCACACATCAATTTTTGGGTAAATCGATATTTTGTGAAAATCAACTTGTCTCCATTGTTGTGTGAAATGGCTCATTTTAATGAGGCATTTCCTCCGGATGACGCCCTATAGAAATACGAGATTTCATCAGATCCTACTTAAATGTTTATCCCATGGAGTCGCAAAATGAAGACGTACTACAAACAGAGCCGGCGTGTTCATTTGCGGGGCCTAGTTCGATAGTGAGCGGGAGCAGGGCCTGTTTATGTACGTATGTATATATACCAGGCAGAACAAAAAATGCGATTTTAAAAAGAGTGGCAATTTTTAAAATGAAAAGCAATTATTATTAAAATTAATTTTTTGAAAATATTATGATTATGTTTAATAATATTAATATGTAATAAAAAATCTCAATACATGAGAATTGAGCCTTGTGCGGGGCCTCTAATAAAACGCGGGGCCCTGTTCGAGGGAACCGATTGCACACGCCTCGCGCCGGCTCTGACTACAAACGTACTGCTACAGAAAACACTTTTTCGGGCACAGGGGCGCCTAAACCATGCTTATTCATCAAAATTTCGAATTTTCTCGCGATCACAGTACTTTCTATAGGTATATTATTATATGACTAGCGCAATACCCGTTGAAATATCAACGGAAGAATTATAGATAGATAGATAATTATTATTTTCATTTAAAATAATTAATATCACACTTTTACATATGAAATATTTCGTCATATATAACATTTATAGTGAGTATTCTGTTGTTGACGGGCTATATTTAGTTAAACTTAAAATAGTTGCCTCTCTCTCACACCCTCTCTCCCCTCCCCCCTCTCTCCCCCTCCCTCTCGCTCCCCCTCTACCTCTCCCCCTCTCTCTCGTATCAAAAGCATTCAAAGCACGTTTATACCAATAAGGATTGAATGAACAATATGATATAGAGTCTAACAATGGAATTGATAGGCAAGGCGACATCTCCTTAAAATGGCAAGATTTCCTCAAACTGTGTGAATTAAACGTTTACATTGAGAAATTTAGAACTGTTACCGATTACGGGAGTTAACGCATGTAGCTACTGCAAGAGCTTAAAAACTACGGACTGGGGAAAGGTTAGGCAGGGGCTTTTCCAGAATATTCTGCCGCGATATTAACGCTAAAATGTTTCCGGAGTTAATCGAGATTTAATAACTTAGTTTTACATGTCAAGTTGCAGTTTGTTTTTCAAACAATACCTAAAGCAACAAACCTTCCAACTGGCCTCTAAAATATTTCGTTTGTGATAAGAAAGTTTAAACAATAAAAAATTAGCATTTTAACAATAATTAGAAGAACGTATCTAGTATAACCTATCTACCTCTGTGTGACGTTGGTGAAAACTTGTTTGGGTTATTAAAAATAATTTTTATTGCTATTAGGTCGCAGAAGAAGAAAAAGTTTGAAAACAGTGTATGTACCGCATGCATGTCAAACTAATTTACTGCGGCCTGAAAGCGAAATGTTGTCTCAAATAAATCGTTCGAGATTCTATACCTATACTTTATTTTTGTGAAAAGGAAAGAAGATTTTCATAACCATTAAAGTACAATAGAACAAGTTTTCGAAACTATTGATTTACGTGGCAAAACAGACGCCCAATCATCTAGATCAGTAATCGGAAAACTCTTCTTGGTGGTTGCGAAAACCTTGGTGGGCCGCATTGCATGTTGTCAGTGCTTCGGAGGGCCGGACTAGACTTTAAATCGGACATAAAGAGAGAGTCTGAAGTATCATATAAGTGAAAATTAAGTATAAATTAGGTTTTTAGGGTTAACATTTCAAAGCCAAGTACTTAATTGTAATTATTAATTGACGTAATTTGATTGTATATTACATTCGTGTTAAATCTCTTTTCAATCATAGCTTCGCAGGCCGCAGGTTGCTCGCCGCTGATCTAGATGGTCCATTTTTCCAGCTGTGGGCCTCATTAAACACTGTCTTCGAGTTTGACATGCCTGACCTACCAGATACAGTCCATAAGGTTAGCTCGCTGATTATTATTTATACTTTATCATATTTTAAATAAAAAAATCTTCAGCGTTGAAGAGGTTGCATAAGATCAAGGATGCCGATTCGAGTAGCACGCAAAGCGTATTTTGAGGAAATTGAAAGAATCAGTGCAAAATTTACTCAGCGCTTTTGCGTAGTGATATTAACCGCTAATTTACTGATATGCAACGGCAGTCGACTTTTTGTTGCGTACCATATATTCGCGGCATTGTTTTATCCGGCGAATTATGTAAATTTAGTTTTGACTTTAGCGGTATTTTCATAGAATCTGAAAACTTTTACAACATCACTTCGAACAGAGGAATTAATTTCAATGCGAGCACAAGCGAGAGAGCTTCGACTTTTACTTTTCCAACGTTATGCTTCCCTCAGCGCTTTTGATAATTAAACAATCGTTAAGATAAAATCTCATCACCTGTTCCACCGATGAAATTCGACAGAAAAGAAAGGAAGTAATGACACTCCATTCCGCAAGGGAAGAAATAAAACACGTCGAATATAAAAAATAGAAAATCAATTGCGAGCTTGAAAACAGGCTTAAATAAGTATTTAGTTTATGGATTAAAAGAGATCGATTTAAAATTTTCAAGCACTGAAATCATTAAAAACTTCGGAACATTTTAAATGAATAAGACTCCGACGAACTGATTCAAATATTTAAAGACGATAAATACAGTGTGCCCATAAACATTTTGAATGCCAAGAAAACATGTTAAAATGCAGATAGGAGGGCGAAGATTTTTATTAATTCTCGAGAGTGCTGTTAAAACGCGTTGGTGCTATATTTAATGATCACATTATTACTTTATGGAAAATCAAAACAAACTATAATGGCGAACGCTTGTTTGACATTTGAACAGGGTGTGTTTTGAAAACGGATAAAATGAAAGAGATTTGAATCTGAAATATTAACAAGTTTAAACATTTCAAGGTAACGTGATAAATTTGAGGCAGCCGGTAAAAGTGCAAGATGTACGAGGGCGAGTCAAAAAGTATCCGCAATGTATTTATGTAAATTCACATAACAACAATACAGAATTCACAAGTGCATCATTTTCCAACATAGTCACCATGATTTTCAACAAATTTGGTTCAGGGTTGCACAAGATTCTGTAGGCCTTCAGAGAAAAATGTTTTCGGCCCAAAGGTCGCGGGTTCGAATCCCGCTTCGGGCATGGATGTTGTGTTATGTGTTGATTTATGTTTTTGTCTACTGTTAACATTTCACTGTAAAACGGCGAATACGCTGTATGTGAAATTATGTATAAAAAATAAAATAAAACAAAAACTGGATTTGTCTTCGATAGTCTGAAAAAATATACAGAGAATATTGTTACAGAAGTTTTGAGTAGGACGGTAGGATGTTTCCTCGAAAATTTGAATTAAGTTGTTGAAGCTGGCGGAGCAAATTCTGAACATGTTTTTAATTAGAGATTAATCTAGTAATTTCATGCCTCAATAAAAGTTACTACAGAAATCGAGTCTGCCATTTCGTGATGACCATGTACATTCCAAGAAATATGCCTGCAGAATTTGAACACGAACTCGTGCATTTCAGTCGAAAAGGATGGAGCTCGTTTTATGATTTAAGATAGGTCTGAAAATAAGCAATTAAGTGTCAAAAATTGAAAATAAGTATATATCTTAGGTATCTCCAATTGTCACGTCAGTCGAAGACACCTACGACGAGTACTTACTTTTCAATATTTTATAAGCGAGTGTTCATTCTTTAAACCGTTCATCTAACATTACCTTGCCTAGTAGTTTTCTTTTGATCGATCAAGCGACCGTGACGGATGTCCAGGATCGCGAAACTTCCATCACATTTTTATGCATTCCATTAGGTGAAAAAAGGACAGCTGAAACCAACGTTCGAAAATCTTGGTTGTGCTTTTTAAATAAGAGGGATTCCGGCGCGCTGGATATATAGCTGGCCTCATATGCTACGTTGTGTGGGAGGGAATCCTTAGATCGTAAAGACGAAATCGTATGCGGGATTTGACATAAAACACAGATGGAAACAGATGTCTCAGAGTAGGATAACGTGTCAGAGATATAAAAAATATCTGTCGTTTGAAACATTTATTAAACCATACATCAGTTTAACTGAAGTTCATCGCAAAATATCGAAATTTTCTTTCGTTTATCGAATTTGATCATTTGCAACATTCGTCCTCAGGATTTAAAGAAATCTATTTTGAAGTCTTTAATCGCTACGTCGCTAGTCTTAAGTGAAACTTTATAGATGCTAATTTACGTTCTCAGAATGAGTAGATGCTTAAAGTATTTAAGGTCAAATGATCGATTTAGATCCTTATTTTTCGCCAGAGTAAAGGGCGTAGCGAAGGCCCCGCAGCTCCCTTAATGTACGCATATATATATATATATATATATATATATATATATATATATATATATATATATATGTGTGTCTCTCTTGTGCTGACGAAGGGATCATCCCGAAAGCTCTAACCTCTACAAATGTGTCTCTCCAACACCCCAGCGGCTCTACTTCCGGTAAGTGTTCACTGGGTTTCCTTCAACACCTAGTTGCCCAAAATATCCTTACTTACCTTTCCTCTTCCTTAGTATTTATATATATATATATATATATATATATATATATATATATATATGTATGTATATATATATATGTATATATATATTGGTTGGTGTTACGGATTTTTAATAAGCAAACATTAGCTCCTTCTTTACTCGTTTAGAAGGAATGAAATACAAAACGGGGCAATGTAATAAATAAATAAATCGTTCATATCGAGAGATAGAGATTAAACAAGAAACGAATCAGAGATATTTGCCTAGCCACCAAAAATATTATAAACTGCTGTCATCGGGAGCGATTACGAAAATGGTTTAAAATAGCAAGTTTTTTTTTTGTAATTTATCGCATCCCGAGTTCCTAACTTTAATGTTTTGAAAGGTTTATCGTGGAATTCTGGCACCGTGGACTACGATGGCGCCATATATCGAATAGAGACATTCGGAGAGGTTTTATGGGCAAACAGGAGGAGGAGATTAACCAATCAGGTCGTCCCTTTTGTGTGTTTAAAATCCCTCTCGTGGATACCTGAAACCCTTTGAATGTTTAGTGCAAGGAAACGAAATAAATGTACTCCTCGCGTCGGAAGGGGACGACTATCAGATCCGTGCTTTAGTTTCTCATTTGCCCGCGACGTCTTTACTCGTTTAATTTATAACCCGCCTAAGTTCCATTTAAAGCTATCTTTATCGGAATTAAAAACAATCTTACGTGCGAGTGCATATAGTCTTTAGAGCTGAGCTCTGATTAACTAACATAGTCAAGTACTATTTCGGTTATTTTTGAATATACAATACTGCTTTAAAGCGCACGTTTTATCAATTAATCATTAAAACTTGTGTGGCCATTTCCACGCTGGAAATCGAGCCAAAACGGCACAAGACAGGGAAAAATTGTAGGGCAAATTACATACATAAGGGGATTTTTTTTTCATGCAATGCTCTTCTATCCAGCGGAGTAAAGAATTGCAGGTGCGGTATATTGTTGTTTGCCTAAATTTGTAGCAGAATTTTCTTTTTCGCGATTTTTCTATTACTATAAAGCGCCCGATCTTATAGATACACTAAATTCATACCATATGTAACCCTAATGTAAAACTATCTATCCTGGAATTTTGGCGTTAGTACCTAACGCCATATTTAAGTTACTTTGACACGGACAGATGGGCTGAATGCTTATCTAATCGTTGATGTTATATTAAATGTTTATCTTGTATAAAGCAAAATGCTCCGGAAAGAAAAAAAACTTAGGAAATTTTTTAGCACATGGAGTCAGGATACTCGCCCACTCTCTATTGTCTGCAACAACGTTTTCAATTCCATAATTCACCTCAGATTTTAACTAATGACTCATATTCACGAATTAGCTCCTGATGAGTTTCGCAGACAGATAAATTATCTGCTCCATTTAAGCGGTATGCTGCGTTTCATTCATCTGTTGTAGAACTAATTTAATGGTCTTTTCTATTTACCAACGTTACAGTACCTCAATGTTTATCCAGTTCATCCAATCGGATAACGGACTATGAGTTGAAATTCCAATGATGAGATTTTCTTCCTAATGCATGCGTACACGTAAACTCACAAGCAGGCGCACGCCAATATACAAAAGGGATAATCAAAATGATGCAGACAATTAAAAAAATAGTGAAGTTGGAGAGAGAGAGAAATTGTGAACTTAACCAACTAAACTATCAATCCAGTCTAATTCTAAATTATCGAGTTAGGGTAATATCTTGATAGTTTAGTTGGTTAAAAATGCCCCAAATCGAGAATGGAGAATTAGACTGGCTTGATAACTTAATTTGTTCCCGGGTTCGATTCCTGGTCAAGTTCACAATTTTTCTCCTTCTTCACATTTATGATTACTTGGTAGCAGTAAAGCTGCATTTCCTAATATTCCACCTTTTTAACTGAAAAACAATTTCAGCGCAATAACAACGCGTAATTCATCAAGGATAACAACACTGGACTACAAAAGTTTTCATCGGTGCTCAGTTCATCATAAACTTTACCGATCGCGGTTCTTACGTCGCATTAACAGCAATATGGCCGATTCGAGAACGTGGGAATCTTAATCGTTTGGCCGTCGATATCCTTTGATATCACACCCCATGCCGTGAAAGATCAAGTCGCTAGCTCCCGTTGCTGACTGCATTACAGGAATTAAAGCAACGGAACGAGGGCTGCGGGGCAATCAGCGAACCAGTGGCGGTCTTCAGCAAGTCATGCGGGAGGGCTTGAATAACGACGGGGCGCGCGTTGAATCACGAATGACATTCGTATTTTTAAAAAAATTTCACTTTGTAAAAAAACCGCTTCGTCATCGTTTGCACGACTGGATTTTCGAAGACTGCGTGGTGGTTGTTCTGCTGTGTCCTTCGAGGTTATCTTGATCATCATTGTTACCATGTCTCTCAGACGCCATCATGATATTCGTTTGGCGTGAGCACCATTACTGACCACTGTGAAAAATAACATTTCGTTGTTTAAAAACATTTATTCCGTTGCTAGGATGCAAATTAAATGCCTGGTTATTGCGCGAAAATTTTTAAAGGTGAATAACCCCGCATAACACCATATATCGCACTCGGCAAAAGTTCGTTTAGATATAGGTACTCATAAGATAGGACAAAAAGCTTTTTTAAAAGCTTTGCAGGGAAATTAAACAAAACCCCTTATTCGTGCCTTAGAATCGAAGCCTTTCCGTTAATTAAATAAAGCAAAAAAAGAAGGCAATGAAGCGTTTGATGTTATGCCACGCTTTAATCTTTCCTCAAACCGAGAATTTCGAGAGCGAGAGTTTTTTTTTAAAGGCTGTTTTGTGCTCCTTCAGTCGCGTTCTCTAAGGCCTCGTTCTTTGAAAGCGAAAGGATGTAGGTGTATGGAAGGAGGATGAGGAAAGGTGGAAGCGATGGAGATATATATATATATATATATATATATATATATATATATATATATAAGTATATATAGGAAAGCATTTGTAGTATTTGCCTGTTAATCCCTCTCTCCTGTTTTTCTCCTCCTCCTTTGACCTATCCCCAACCTCTCATCCTCCTTCCCGCTACTCCCGATGTTCGCTGAATCTTCTTTGGATATTTCCCTCCCCCCACTCTCTCCCATTCCCCCAAAATCCCTCGCATTCCACCTCCTCCTCTTACACACCCCTTCTCTACCTATCTCTCCATCACTTTTTCATCAACAAATCTCCTCATAATTCCTGTTTCTCCTCCTCTTTATTTCCCCTCCTTTAACATCCTCCTCTCTCAACAAACCCATCTCTCTCTCTCACTCTCTCTCTCTTAACAACCCTCTCTCTCTCTCCTCTTCCTTCATCACCGTTTCCGCTCTCTCCCACCCCTTCTCCGGTCTATCCTTCCAACTCCAACCCGATTCCAGTTCTCTCCCTTTTTTCCTATCTTCCTCCTCCCCCCCTCTCCCCCTACCTTCTTTCCCACTCTCTCTCGCTTCTTAAGTTCCCCTCCCCTTGCCGCCTTCTCGTTGTTTGTAGATCCCCACCACGTTTTCATTAATCCGCCATCTCAATTCGACTTTTCCGCCTCCTTCCCGAGACTTCAAAACCTCGACGTAAAACAACCACTAACGTAACATTTATGAACCTGAAAAAAGCTATTATTTATTGATTTATTATTTATGACGGCAAATTAATTAGTGTTTTTTGTTTAGTATTGGTTGTTGTTTGTAAAACACGGTGGTTTCTCTAGTAAAGCGGAGGTAAAGTTATTGGATAAGGCCGCGTCGAAGAAAAACCGCAGTGGCCTATATGGCAAAAATTACACGTTCGCAAAGGTTGCGAACTTTCTCACGTCACGTATTACACGCGTGAATTACGATCAGGGCCGGTTTCAGGCGTAAGCGACCGCTTACAGGCGCCACTTCAGAGGAGCGGTAAAATCAATATTTCGGATTTTTACATTTTCATTTTCTTAAAGGTTTATTGCGCCGCACTTGAAAACATCGCGAAAAAATTATATTTTACGCCATGATATGTCATTTACATTAAGGGTCGGTTCAAGGTGTAAGCGACGTAACATACCGCTTACAGGCTTCACCTAAGAAGGGCGGCAAGATGAACGTTTTAAAGTTTTACATTGTCTAAAACACGCCGATACACTGTGCACTTTCCTTAACCTCTTTAGCGGAATATATACACGCAAAAGCAATGACTATACTGCTAAGTTTCATGTGCTTTTAGAGATTAAGCATTGTAATTTTAAATAACCTTCCCGCCCCAAATACAGTGAACCTTCAATACTAGTGATTTTGATTACTCGGAGTTTGTATCTTTGTGCAACTATTTAACAATCGGGATCTCTACCTTTTGCACGTAGCTTCCCTCTCCGATCCCTGATAAATGACTTTGCAAAGAAAAAAGCCCGAAAAAACTTAATCTCGTCCTTTTCGAAAAGTGGGCTCGTTGTGTTGGCCACATCAGATTTTTTGTCTGCGTCGGTGCTTTCAGTTCATTCAGTTACGCGTCAACCCGCTTACAGTTATCTTCATTTCACCTTTAAAGATAAATTGGGCTTTCCGTACTACATAAAGATAAAATTCTGGAATTTAAATAAGAACGAGTGTTTAATCTTCTGGTTTTATTTATGTTTATTAGCCAGAATATGATGCGCTGCGAATTTGCCAAATTTTCGCGTCACCCTGGGGTGTCATGTCACCCCGGTTGAGAACCACTGATCTGATTACTGAGAGGTTGTTTGTTTGTTTTATTTTTCGCGCACGTGGCGTCCCCGGCTGCTGTGCGAAAATTTTATTTTCTCGACACGTGGAATAATCGGTCGCGTTCGCGGGATTCATTAGCTGTTGTTTCCCTCGGAGTAATATGTTTTCGAGTGGCTATCAATCGATAGTTACTCAGCAGGATTGCTTTACAGCTCAATCAATCTGTATAATGTGAGGGACTGAGGTTTTAGGGGACCCATATCTTGATATAGGGGGTGAGTTCGGTGTATTTAGCTGCCATTTTTGGGGTCGGAGGTTTGAAATCCTGCCGAGGTCATGCTCGCATGTGTTCGTCTTTGCGCTCTTTGTAAAAGGATGCAAACTGCTGCGCATGAGCTAATATAAAAATATATACATAATTTTTTTTTAATTTGAGGGTTAAATAAAAAAAGTTCACTCGCGTTAATTTATCAAAATTAAAGTATTAATATTATTCGATAATTCCATCTGAGCGACTGTGGGAATATATGTTGAGTTATTTTATTTTCGAACAGGTTATAGTCTATGCTAGGGGGTTTTAACCTTTTTTTTACTCGCGTATGGTCGTGTATCCCCGAGTGAATACATTTTGAGTGATAATTTAATGAATGACCCTTGTATTAATATAGATAAATCATGTTTATAACGTTAAAATTCACAGTTTTGTCATATTATTGTTTTATGACGTTATTCTTAGTCGCCACATTGCAACTTTTGATTTCGAAGTCATGCACGAAAGGCAAAGTATGAAGAATGTTATAATCTTTAACACTTTCGCGTACCCCTTCTAAAACTCTTGACGTACTCCTAGGGTTATGCGTGCCACCGGTTGAAGATCTCGGCTCTATGCTAATCGATATAGACATTAATATTTCTCCAACAAATATTAAACTAATGGGTGGTTTTTACTGTTAGCCTCCGAAATTTAATCTGACGTTTACTTCTCTTGAAAGAGTAATCTTGCCGGAATGATTACTTATGCATAATTAAATATTATCTTATGAATAATATGCCTTATCATGATCATAGTTGAGAAGTAAATGATTAAATTTTCTCATTGCTGCTCGTTTTCCGTTTACCGCTTCTCGTTCTAAATTTCATTTGAAACTGTATATAACTATCATGATGGTTGGGTATTTTCCACATTCGGGAAAGCTATTTTTAAACGACCTTTCCGTAGATTCCATTGGTATATTTAAGGCCTCATTTGGACAGGGATAAGGTTACAAAATCTTATATTTAGCATGCAATATTCTCATATTTAATATTATTAAACACCGCAAGCACAAGGTGAACCAAAAGCCCTCGGACAAATTAAAAGAAAAAAAAACGAAATGCTAGGCGTATCAGAGATATGCTTTCGTTTAATTTGAAACATCAACTCAAAAATTTAATTAAAAATATCAGTTAAGTCTACCGAGTGAAATCAAGTATGTCTCTGCTTTGCAGTTATTTTTTTAAATCGATGTCCTGTTCGTTCAAGGAATTTTTGTGGCCACCATGCATATTCTTAGCAGTAAGTTATTTATATAACATCACATACCTAAAAATATAAATAATTCTTTATAATAATCTTCCTGGGATCGTCAAGCCGATTCGTTTTCGTTTTTGAATTCGGTCGCCGCGCGTGCAATTTGCGTAACCATGGATATATCGCGCGTCCTCACTCCAGCGTGGGGTTTTTGGAAACAAAAAAAGAGAGAGATGCGCAAAACAGAATGTGGAACACGTGTTCCGGATGATCCCTGTCAACAACTCTTCCAAGCGTACACCTCGGGTCCGTTTTATACGGCTGCGCTAAATAAACCACGCATCGCCCACGCGCCAACTACAGTTTGTCTCGGTCAGTCGATTTCCAATTCGAAACCGTTCGGATATCGCGGTCCCGAAGTTCGTCCCAGGTATCCGTCCTAATCGGAAGGCCACGGAGATAACGCGGCCGCAGCACCGGCGATGGCGGATAGGAAGGCCATTATTCTCCGTTCCAAGCGGTGTCAGCCGGTCGAGGTAAGCGTCACCGCAGAATTCACGTCATCCTCTTGAATTCGAAATGCCCGTGTCGCGTCGTGATGTCATTTGCGTTTCTTAACCCTTAAGTAGCCGTGCACACACGAGTTGGCGTCTATGTGACCGCACGTTATATATTTCTGTAAATCATCCTGATGTGAAAGAAAGAGCACTTTAAATAATACTTCTCAGGTATATTCAATAGCCACAACGAGGTTATATTTTGTTTAATCCTTTTTGCGGCTACCGGAAAATCCCGAGGCGAGTTTTTTCTAATTCTTGAATTTTTTTCAGTCATAAGACGAGCTCGATAATTCTCGGTTGAATTCTATTCGTTTAATGAATTATATTGATGGTAAAATACTAAAATGAGGCATGAGAACAAAACCTTAAATATAAATAACAACGAATTAAATAAAGTTGCTCGTGGTATAATGGTCATATATATCTAGTGGGATCGTGCGCTTTCTTAAGGGTTAAAAAAAAGATGAAAATTCCTTTGCGTTAGCTTTGTCCGTCTTCTCTGTCTGTCTCCCTGCACGTATCGCATATCGGGCGCTTTATCGCTGTTTGGCATTTCGGTGGACTTATGGTAATCAGACCGATAATGTCAAAGCAGAGGACGAAAATGGCGCACTTGGGTCAAATCAGGCAGTGGAAGGCTTTCGATTTGTCGGAAACGAAAGATGAACTTTTTTGCTTTAGGTAATAAAATATGCATCCAAAAAAATAATCCTTTATATAGGTCGTAGGTCGAATAAAAAATTTCGCGTACATGTTTTGATAAAATGACGAGCAAATATTTCGTATTGCATATCTTTGCTTTTTCTATTTTAAACGTTGAGATTTTAATGAAATCCGAGGTAAATGGCGTATCTGGGTCACGTTACTCAATCAGAACGGCCAGTTGTCAATTAGGTTAGGGCGCAGGGTGAAAAGGTCATATCACTCGATTAGGGCTGCCAAATTAGCGGAAATAAAATTAGAGATTTCAACTGCTTTACCCTTTGATGTATTTTAGATAACTTTATTATTTGGAAGAAATTTAAACTATGCTGTACGATAAAACCGTATTTAAAGCACATATCCTGTCAGGACTGCCACCTTACTGGTTACGCAGATACAATTTTCGGTCGCTGGTTTTCCTTAGAATGAAGAGTATAATTTATGACGGGATTCTGACGTGGTTTACATCTGTTTTTATTTATCTGTGGTTGTGTTGTCGAATCTCTTTTCGTGCTTATGAGAATGGGGATAAAAGATGCTTCCGTTGAGTTATGACGCAGGTAGTTACATTGGAAGTGTTTACAAGAATGTGCAGGTAGTTCACAAAGTGACAGATTATTTTTATTCTTTTAAATTTTTTTTGTGTCCCGCTTCTGAGGTCAATATATTCATTAAAAGAGTTTTCTCTTTATATTGGATATAAGTTAAAATCTGTAAATTTTACCAAGTAAATTTTCGAGTTTATTTTAGTGTCTAAATTACAAAAACTACCATTGCCTTCCGTTAATTATAAGGAGATCATTTACCTATTAACGCCATCACCTTACAAAGACTTATGTATCTTTAATCTGTGAGATACGAATACATTGCAGATAACTTTTTAGCTCTAAATTAATATATAATTGAATTTTTGTGAATAATAAATGAGTCTGCAATTATATTACTCTTTTCAAGATCTCAAACAAATGTTTTGTAAAATATCCATGAGCTTACAACTCATTATATTTTTTAGAGATTTTTTTCCTAAGGTTGCATGTAACTATATGGCACCATCTTTTCCGTTTGTTCGATACACATCGTTCTCATTCATCCCCTTTAAATCTACATATTCTATAATGCTGCATATCTGCGAAAAATTGTCTCATTGAGCAATAGTTACGACACATTAAATTCACCGAGGATCGTTTGCTTAAATTACAACTTCTGATGGAGTTGGGAATCTTAAATAAATCTGCATTACATACTGTGACTGAAGAACAGATTATTTTCAAAAATCTTTTTACAAGTAAAAATCAAACTTTTATTCACAAATTGCGTCTAAAATTCCGAATTTTCTTTTATCTATTAATAAATATTGACGACCTCTCTTTGATGCTGCCGTTAATGAGAATTTTTTTGTAAATGCTTTTAAATTTGATCCTTAAACTCATATCATTAAGAAAAACTTTTCTCCATTTAAAAAGGTCTTTAGGAAATTGACGGACTCAAAGCACGTGGATGATGCAATCCATGAACTTTAAGGATAGCGTGGGCAAAACTCGGCATTTACGCTATACTTCATGAGAAATAAGTTGGCCTCCCAGATGTTTACACCCACAAAGTAGAGGGGGAGCTATGTTGTCGGATTTACCCTTTACAGTCCACGCCCGTTATCTATTTATGAACATGGCATCGACGCTACTAAGGCACGGTATGGCAACGTCGCAAGGCTCTGATAGGCCCAAGCCTGAAAAGTACCTTTCTAATGCTCCCATCTTCCACTTCCTCAGGGGCCAACTTACGTCTCGTCTACTATAGCCCTAACGCACGATCGCGGTCTAGATTAAGCGAATTGAAAAATTATCAAATTAACTGTTTATGATAATAATCGGAATTTACTAAGCGCACAATATGATAATCTGTCTCCGTCGGTCCTTTTATCGAGATTTCGCGACTCGTGCATACAAGTGATAGCTAATTTGTTTTTAATCAACTTTTACGCCTGGGTATTCATTATGAAATGCACGAGCGAACGCGCTAACGCGAGCGAAAAATACTCCGCTTTATATATATATATATATAATTAATAATTCCGCCGAGATTTCATTTAGCGCTCCAATTGCTCGTAAAACCTCGATCCGTTCCGAAATAATTGAATTTAATCAATTCCTCGCACCCAATCGCCACCTGTTAGAGAGGCGCGAGAGAACAGAAGTTTTACCAGTAAAACAAGCGACGACTGCTATTGACAGCCGTCCTTTCCGGAGGTTTAGACAAACCGAGACCCGGGCGGAATAGACGAACGGATAGGATGATAAAGCGGAATGAAAGCAAACCAAGAAAGAGAATCCACGGAGATGGGAGTGAATACTGTGTGTGTGTGAGAGAGAGAGAGGATGGAAGACGAGGAAAAGACGAGGATAACACAGTCGTTGTCTGCGGAGTTGAGCATTAAGAAAGAGGTTGGGAGAGGATGAGGTCGAGAGGGTACAAGATGGGAGACGTAATGGGAATTGGGTGAGAGAGAAAGAAGGGGGTAGGGAGATTAAAAAGAGAGGACGGAAATAGAGAGAAGGGAGGGAGAGAGAGAGAGAGAGTAAAGGAGAGGAATGGGAGAGAGGGAAAGATAGATTAAAGAGATAGGACGGAAATGGAGGAGGGAGTAAAGGAGAGGAAAGGGAGAGAGTTTAAAGAGAGATAGGGGGGAGATAGAGATATGAGTGAGAGGAAGAGAGAAGGGACGTAGATAGGGGTAAGAAAGAGAAGAGGGAGAGAGAGAGAAAGTAGATAGAGAGGGAGAAACAGAGGAAGAGAGTGAAAGAGGGAGAGAGTAGGAAGACAAAGGGAGGAGAGAAAGAGATAGGAGGGAGAGAGAGAGTAGGGAGTAGAGAGAAAGAGTAGGGAGTAGAGAGAGAGAGTAGGGAGTAGAGAGAGAGGAGGGAGTAGAGAGAGAGTAGGGAGTAGAGAGAGAGACGGGGTAGGGATAAAAAGAAATGTGTAAGAGAGAAAGAAGGAAGAGAGAGGGGGGGGGGAGAGAAAAGGAGAGAGATAGGAGGGAGTATTATGTGGGAGAGAGTGAGGAGGGAGAGGAGAGCGTGAAAAGGGGGGGTAGAGACAGGAGTTAGATGTAGTGAATGCGGAGGAGTGAATGAAGGAGGGGTTTTTATGGGTCTAGACTCGATGACAAGATGAAAAATGAAAATCGCTATCTGCCTCCTACTCCTTTCATCCCTTGGGGAGCAACCTCTTTCCCTTCCCCCCCCCCCCCACCCCATCCCCACCCCTTTCTCTCTCTCTCTCTATTCCCATCCTCCGCAATTCATGCTACCCTTTCTCATGACACAAACTCGAGCGCTCCCTTTCCGAGCGATGAGCGTTACTGGGGCAACCACCTTTGAGTGATAAAGCCGCCTCTGAGATTTAACCAAAGGGGTAGAAATAAGGGGGTGTTTGGAAGGAGAGGAGGGGGATGAGGAGAGGAGGGGAACGGGAGAAAAAGGGAGAAGGTATGCAGCGAAGAATATTAGGTGGATTTTAAGATGAGAATGGAGTGGATTAAAAGCGAGCGCGATGGGTGAATTAATCAAAATACTTCGAATAAACAGACTTTTTTCCCCTCGTGATCATCCTGTCCTTTCTTTCCACCGGATTCCGTGTTTCCTCCTTGTTGGATAGTTTACTGATGCCAGTAAGGGTTAGCCGAGATTGTTATTGTTACCGGAAGGCAGTCTTTAAAATACGTAAATATGGACCGATTTCTTTTCGTTTTTGCTTCATTCGACGAATAAAACTCTATGCTATCTTATTCCTGCGAAGTTTTCATGTTACACCCTCGAAGTTTTCAGAAATACGATATTTGTTTCGAAATTTTGTGGATTTTTCGTACTCTTTCCGGGCGTTGCCAAGGTGGCCGTCATTGTTACCTCCGATTCAATTAGTTTCATTGAAGCTTATAAATAGACGAAAGTGTAGCGTTATTCGATTCGCACTTTTGTTTAAGCAACGACACGATCGATGTTTATGTATAGTAGCGTAAATAGATACTGATTATTATTCAAGAAGCGTTTATAACGATTGATGAAAGTAATTGAACCTTCTTTCGTCTATTGAATACTGGAATCTTACATTTTTTGTAGGTAAAATCATTATATTCTACATTATAATGTTTATTAACGTAAATAAACTCACGTATCTGGTGTACATTTACCGGAGTCAGTGTCAATCATGGACAACTCTACGTTGCTTTTTCACGGGTTTCTTGCTTACAAGACATAAAAGTAAATATTTCAGCGAGGCATAATTACACAAGAAATGAAGCTGGATTTGGCGAAAATAATATGATAGGAAATAAAATTATCGTTATATTTAAATGCAATAGGCCCGGAAACGGATTGTTACAAGCAAATATGATTAATTGTTAAGAAAAGCAAACTGTAATTTAAAAAGTATCTACTACTTATATATTTTAAAGAGTTTGTATGTTGTGCTGTAGTAGCTTCACTAAATCCGTTGAAATTCAACGGGAAATTCTGCTAGTACTACATAGTTCATATTTCTCAATAAATTAATATAAGGCTTGTTTATTTTAGGCGGTGTTAACAACAATTTGATTTTCTCAAAAACGGCTACAAAGATTTTAATCAAATTTCGTACATTTACTTGAATTTACGTCTGCAATAATACTACATAGTTCATTTTTCTCAATAAATGAATATAAGGTTAATTTATACTTGGGAAACTTTTATAACAATAGGATTTTCCGAAAAACGGCTCATACGACTTTCATCAAATTTCCTGTAGTTATTTAAGGTTTATCACTTGACGCAGAAGCTGGGCCGGCCCGAGAAACGGGCGAGCAGGGCGGTTGCCCGGGGCACCAAAGTGTTGGAGTCGCTATCCTGATCAATAATCCATGCATTACTTACAGTCGAATAAATATTTGACGGCAATTTACACCGTGAAAGAGAGTGGAATCTTATGGCATTCCTTTTATTTTTTCATTATCAATAAGTTTTACAGAACGATGAATAAATTAACGTGCTCTTTGTAAATATCTCAACAAACATTTACGGAGGGGTACGCTGGAGTGCTATCCTGCCCGGGGTGCCAAAAATCCTCGGGCCGCCCCTGCGTAGAAGTAAAGTTTGCTAATAAATGAATTTTTAAAGCATCCTTCTTCTTAGAAGACGGACAACCGAAGAGGGATTTTATAAAATCCGATAAGGATTAAACGGCATCCCGGATATAAGAATTTAAAAGACAGAACATGACATCGGTGTTTTTTTAAACCTTCATTTTTGTCCTTAGTGGTTTTACTAGACCATCGAGCAAAAAATTAATGGACATACAACCGAATCTCGATAACTAGAATTTTCTGTGTCGCAATAGATATTCCTACCCCCTCCCTTCACATCAAGTCAAGAGGGGGAATTTCTATAACTCGGATTTTCAGCAAGTCGAACTTTTTCTCTCTCTTCTTGAGGTTCGAGTTATAAAGAGGT
Source organism: Uropetala carovei (assembly GCA_036926305.1). Taxonomy (NCBI): domain Eukaryota; kingdom Metazoa; phylum Arthropoda; class Insecta; order Odonata; family Petaluridae; genus Uropetala; species Uropetala carovei. The sequence continues at coordinate 406,948 of JAXCHB010000085.1, forward strand.
CCGACTGCGCATTTTGACCTATAGAAATGATATTCGATCCTAATTTTTACCTGAAATTTAAAAAAAAAACTTGTACAAAAACCTCCACAGAAACTCCGAATTTCTATTAGGCGTTCGCCATATCGGTATCCGCACATTTTCGCCCTTTGCGACTTTTTTCCGCTCCCGCTCTTTCCGGGGAAACGCGACCTCCGCTACGTGGGAGGAATGATACGATCGCCATTCCGCCTGCGCAATTATTTCCCGGCGTCTCCATGGAAACGTGAGACTGCAGCACGAGCGATCGTGATGAATGGAACGGGAGAGAGGGATAGAGAGAGAGAGAGAGAGGGGGGAGAGGGGGAGATAGGGGGGGGGGGAGGGGGGAGAGGGAGGGAGAGAGAGGGAGAGAGAGAGATGGGAGAGAGATGGGAGAGAAATGGGAAGAGGAACATGAATAGATCCTCGGCCAAATAGGACGAGACAGATAAGAAAAAAAATGAGGGATTGATTCGGGCGTTCGCGTTTCCAATTAGGTTCGTAAGGGAAAAAATGGTGCTCTATATTTTTTTACACCTTTATGAAGCATCGTATCGCCAGTAATATGAGTCATCCGTGCAAGAGATGGGAGAAGATTTTTATTCCCCGAAAAGTATGATAGTAAAAGAAGCAGTTTTGATTTTGGGATTTTAAAAAGAAAGGTTATTGAGCCAGCAAAGCAACGGATAGTGATTCGCGGTAGGAATTTTTGTAGAGAGAAAAATACGTGGTGGATTACTGCTCACTAATGTGTCTGTAAAGGCCATGAAACACGGCACGATTTCCGCTCGATTCCGTCGAGAGCGACATACGACCGATAGTCGTGGGATACATTGCGATGCATGAAACACAGCACAACCACCTTTCGATTTGGTCGCGTCTACGTCGCTCAGATCGCTGGGTATCGAAATACGTCACAGCGTTGTCGACCAATCGCAGCTCTCCATTGTCTTGCCTGGTCAGCTGAAAATATCGTGGCGATCTGCTCTGCGTGAATATCATTATGAACAAGAAAATGAGCCTTGCTCTTGCTGATAAACGAGTTCTTCAGAGAATACGATAAAAATAAAGTGTGGGCCAGGGAGTGGATTAAGAGGCGGAAGGAGCAGGGATGCTTTAAGAATCTCCTGAAGTAATTAGCCCTAGAACAGTGTTGGCGAACCTTCTATTGCCCGCGCGTTAATATTACTGAAATTGTCGAATCTTTTCCGCCTCGCGTGCCACAAAAAAGTTCTTGATTTTTTTTGCGTGCCAACTTAATTAAATTCGTGATCAATACATAATAGATTGAAGTTTGTAACCATAAAACTAATGTTTACAATAGCTAACTAAATAGCACAAATGTTTTGGCGGCATTAACTCAGTACGATATATGCTTTGATTGGTTTTCGCCTTTCGTTGTCGTGCCAACCAAAATCCTCTTGCGTGCCACGTATGACACGTGTGCCATAGGTTCGCCATCACTGTCCTAGACGGAGGTTGTCGTGAACCAGGGTAAATACGAAGAATTATATTATACAGCGCTCTGTCATTATTTAAACATCCTCGCCAAGTCCAACGTGAGTTATCCCGTGAATTGATTTCGTCTTCTTCAAGTGTGTGTATTTCAAAATCATTTTAAATTTAATAACAAATTGTATACATGGATGGAGGTGTTGGCCATAGGCTTTCCCCTTTCTCCCCTACTATTAGCCGATATTTGCAGCACTTTCAGCCATTGCTCCTCTACGTACGTGTCACGTGATAAGCGTCAGCTCTGTGATTGCTGATTGCACTATACGGTCGAGTGAAAGTCGGATCCCCAACTTCGCTCTAGGCGTCGCCTGACGGTCGAGAGTGGGTTTCGTTATACTGCGTTTCCAGAGATCGTACGGGTGAGGCGTGTCTACGGTTGGACTTGTAGGGTGAGGGAGAGAAAGTGTCAGCCAATAAGAGGTCTTAAATTTCCCACGCCTTTCAAAAATTCTTGACGAGCGCTGTTGACACGATTGCTCTCAGAACTTCACTCGTCCACAGCTGCTGTTGAAATGAGCGAAATTCGAAATGTGGCAACATTGGGTCGTAGCCTAAGCGAAATAACCCGAATGCGGACGGAATACTGCGAATCTGACCCGTACGACTTCGGGAAACGCACTATAGGGTCATAGTTTCCGCTATCCTGGCTTTAATACAGTGTTGCCATAACGTCTGACTTAAAATGTTTATGACGGTGGTAAACAGAAGTTAGAATTAACGCGATGTTTTCATGCAAATGCGTAAATTCATAGATGAATAAATTACTTAATTTTGGTTAAATTCGGCGAATAATTATTTTAATCATTATAAATAATAACTAAAGTACTTCAAAACATAAAAATGCGTAATTTTTTAAATTGAAAATAGCCTTTGAGACAATTTTCTGTTAATTTCTTAAAATAAGAAAAATGACAATCATATAAGCTTTAAATCGTTGGATCGCGTGTAATTTATCGGACGTAATATGACTCCTTAATAGATAATTTATATTTGCACACAAGTGTTATTACCCCCCAGTAACCAGGTACAATTTCCTTTATATTTTAAAACACCTGAAGTGAAAGAAAGACCATTGTGAAGAATTTTGAACGGCGCTGGTAGTTAAATCTTTTACTGGTGAGATGTGAAAAATGAACAGCGAACATTGCGCATCGTACCTGATAATCTAACAGATAAAGGGTTTATGCGACGTTATAAACAGAGCGAGCAGAGATGAAAACAATACTACTAGAAACATTTACAACAGTTCGACCATTAACAAAACGCTACGGTGACATTTCCACCGTCGTAAACGCGCGTGCAACGATTCCACAGGCGAATTTCACTCATATAACCAATCCGCCGCAAGGCACTCAAGCTTATGTACGTTTAATGGAAGGGATGTCCTAATTCAGAAGACCCACGATTACATCGCGGTTCGCATCGACGAAATACTACATAACATCGAACCTTTTTTTTTTTTTTGATAGATTCGCTTCCGTTGCGGAGGCGTGGAATTCATAAGAATTTTATTAAAATATAAACTATGCCTCGACAACCGTTTTTGCATGCAGCGGGTACATACTAGTTTGGCGGCGCTTTATCAGAAGCGATGACGTCGAACGACTTTGGGAATACGAGTCTTTCGTATACATACATACATACATACATACATACATACATACATACATACATACATACATACATACGCGCACACGCGCACGCACACACATATATACACATATACACGCACACACACACGTCGATTCTGAAACAGGTTAAATATATATATAGAGAGAGAGAGCGCTGAAGAAGGAACTGATTCGAAGATAAGAGAGGGCGAGGGAGTAAAAGAAACAAGCGAGAGAGAGAGAGAGAGCGCAAAGGAAGATTGAGTTAATAGAAATGGAGAGAGCAGAAGAGGGTTATGTAGGCGAGAGCTTTGCGCGTGCGCCACTAGAGGGCGGGGGTGTGTTAGCCGGAGAAGAAATCATATGCCCTTCGCCCTTTTGACAAAGGACCAGATCCTACTTACCCACGGTCCTCCTGACAAACCGCAGACCTCCTCCGCCTCTCTCACATTCCCTTTCTCTCTATCTTTCTCCCTGAATCGCTCTGTCCTCGCAATTTTGCGTTTCCACCTCTCTCTCTCTCTCTCTCTCACTATCAGTAACTCTCTATAGTATATCTTTCACTATTCTTTTAGACCTGTATTTTCACTCCTCTCTTTCTCTCTTCCTTTCATTCTCCTCTCATCCGCCGGTTTTCCTTCCCTTTGTAATCCCGAAAACTGTTTTACCCTAGTTTAATCTCCCAACTTTTTATTTTTCTTCTTTTGTTTTCCCTCCTTTCCTAAATCCCTCTCTTTCTCTCATCCCTTTGTATGTAATGTTCCCCCAAAATGTCTTTCTCTTCCCCTTTCTCTCTCTCTCTCTGACATACTTTTTACTTTCTCCATACGTAGTAATGGGAAAGTATTGTGTTTATGAAAAAAATCGACTTCGAGATTTCAACGGAAATACACGTTTTGAGGTCCCTAGAACACGTTTACACTATTTTCGGAATGATGTGTCTTGTGTGGATGGATGTATGTGATTGTGGGCGCTCTAACTCAAAAAGTACTTGTCATATGAATACCAAATTTCATATATAACACATTAGCATGAGAACAAAGAACTGATTAGTTTTTGGACAATAACGGTTAACCGGAAGTCGAGGTTTATTCGAAACCCGATTTGGTTTTTACGATATTTCTCCGATAATACGTCATTATTGTATACATTGACCATAACAAAAATGTAGAAAACATTATTTCCTACATCTTTTATTTCAAACAATTTTCCATAGCAGTTATTGTTTAGGAATTATTTATAAATAAACGGTGCTTACGGTTTCCGTCAAATATCTCCTTAAAAACGTCGTTATTGGTAATCTTCGTGAGGACCAAAGTTGTAGAGAATAATATTTCTTCCAAGTGTTGTTTGAAACAAATTTTCGTAGAACCATCAATTTCGGAGATATTTTGCTAATTCGTAAATTTCCAGTATACAGCGCCACCACCACGTAGTGGTGAATTCTGTAAACATATTCAAAATATACCTAATTTACGGCAATAAGGACGACTGTATTCTTTTATGATATGAAATAATAATTTTTCCTTATAATGCTATTCATAATAATTTAAATATCTATACCCCAAATATGGAGAACGTCATGTGTTGGCCACATCAGATTTTTTTGTCTTTCATTCTTTTTGTCCCTTCCTCCCAGTCATCGCTCGTTTCGATCTGTTTTTCCTTTTATGCTACATCATATTTCTCAGCTTCTCCCCCCTCCCTCTCTGTCTCACACGTTTCTCCCGTTAAATGTAAGAAGAGTCTTCACAATTTCAATTTCGCCCTAAATAAAGTCGTTTGTCTGTCTGTCCTAGCCAAATCTTACTCACTTCTACTCTGACGGTTTGAACATGATTAGATTTTCATTGCCAATGATGCGGCCGCGGTTTTGAGGATCTGTTGATCTCAATACGGGATACCACGCCTGATCGCGAAAATAAAAAGTGTAGGCTTGGATCTATCGCGATGAAATACCTACAGGTGTTACCCGGCTACTTCTCCATTTCTCCGGTTCCGACTGTTAAAGCGAGCTGAGAACGTTCTCGAAAAATATAACGAACTCGTTAATTATTCTGTTCGTTAGAACTAGAGGGGGGGGGGGGGAATCCGGCAGGAAAAGAATTTGGGTCCGACATGATCAAACTCTTGAGGGCGAATTAAGACTATTCGAGGTATCGAGCTTCTGAGTAATAAATATTTCTCTTATTCTGATTTTAGAATATTCGAGTCACGGAGTTACGTGTCTATCGAGTTCGGACAACGTATATTATCGTCAAGATTAATGGGGAATGTCAGCGCTTGGAATTTTAATCGGTGCAAAATAACGATTTCGTCATTTTTCCGACTATCGACATCTCTGATGAAATTTTGTACTAAGTTCTTTTTCCTCGTTCCTTAAGTTTTTTCTACCGCTTTGTTTCAATTGATGTTATGTCCATAGTGTACAACAGCGGTCGGCAACCTACGGCCCGCGGGCATAATGCGGCCCGCGAAGCCATGATGAAAAAGTGATCGACATAGTTTAACACAGTCAATTCCATATTTTTTCTGTGAAATTATGGCCTCAAACCTTTTTCTCGTGGACTTTTAACGCTAGTAAACTAATTAGAATTGATTTTCACTAATATGAGACCACAAAATCTCTATTTAAACGCCCATCCGGCACGCCGAACCTCTCGTGATTTCCAATGCGGACCTCAGAATCATTCACAACAACGAATGTGGCCCGCCATATAGAAAAGATACCATTTACGCGGCATATCCATTCTAACATGCGTTCTTCTCTGGTAACAATGCACGACTTCTAGTCATTCACACGTCCGTGAGGTTTTTTCTTCAACTGACGAGGTGTGACCAGCATAATGAAAGTGCTTACGCAAGAGGAGGTGGTGCGTTCTGAGATAATAATTTCACCATTTGAAAAGAACTTTCATTCAAATCGAGGCATTTTTAAAAAATATTATCATTATGTTTATAAATTATTGCATTAAAAATCAGAATCAACGATAATTGGGCGATCCTGTGTCTGTCATCTTAAGCGATGGATATTTTTTTAAATATCTAAGATTGTTTGTTCCATCTACATTTGAGAGGCCCACGAAGCTCATTTTATCGAATATAAACTTAAATAACGTCAGAGAAAACAAAAATATTATGGCTATAAATTCTGTTTCTCAACTTCCGCTACTGAAACCTTGAAATGTTTGCGCAACGTTATATTTTACTCGAGAAAATTAAGCGTTCCACAAGATTTGTATTTTCTTATTAAATGTCAAAGCCACGTTTTTGCGATGGTATCACGTATTCGTAAATAGTGGTTACCTGATAGAAAGATTGGACCGCAGATCCCTATCCGATAGGCGTGAGTTGGAATGTAGGAGAAATTTGAAATCGGGAGAAAAATTCTACCACTGAACTATAGTGATAGACTAATTCTCCTGTTTCCGAGTACGGAAAACCTGGGTTCGATTCCCGGTATGGTAGCGAAGGAAAATATTGTTTTATATATCATTATTTAATAGCCATAACATCAATATAAAAAGGCAGGAGTATTTTAATACAACCTTTAGAATACAGTAATTTAAATAGGTGAAACCTGTAATTTATTTACTAAAGAAAAAATAACAGCTTGTGTTTGTTAGTTTAGTAAGATTCATTACAATTTAAATTATTCTTCTTTTCAAATTTTTTTGCGATGAGCATTTTTCATATTAAATAATTAGGAAAATTTATTAAAGGGGAAGAAAATTGACAGCGCCTTGATGATAATAAGAAATAACGTTTTCATACGTTCGTGTATAAAGAGTGTGTCGTCTTATTAGGATAAAATGATTTCTTTGAGATCGATTTATACTCCTAAAGCTAATATAACAATATCCAATTTTAAAGTGTTTTCCTTGCGAAATAAAATCGTAATATCTAAATAAAAATCTACGTAGAACTCCCGAGGCGGTTTTTATGCGTATATGAAAAAAACACTAGTAGAAGCGATCATTTGAACGTAGAGCAAACATAATGGCAGATTTTTCTCTCGTTAAGGAGCTAAACTACGATAGCAAATGGAAATATTCTCTTTGATAGTTCACGATCAACTCGATAAATTCGACTATTGAGATTTTTTTTTGCCTTTAATAAGGTTTCCCTAAACAAAAAATGACAATTTGTAAGTAAAAAGTATTTTTTCGTTTTATTTGTTGTTCAGCGAATGCGAAATAAAAAAACTGGACGTCATTAATTTCGAGAGAAAATCGTTTAAAGAACGTACTCGTTCTTTATATAATATCTTCTAGAGTAAAAAAATCCTCCATTTTTCCTTAGCGTCGTTATATTTTCGCGTCACGTTAGATAAAACAACGAAACGCGGGACGACGTAATTCAAACATTGTGAAATTACTTTGATCATTTCGTTCGCCACTTTCTCATTCAGTAAAACCTCATTAAGTGGGCCTTTTTCTTAAATTTTTTTATTCATCCGCCAACGTAGTGTAAACAAAATCCGTTCGTGCGCGATATTTAAAAAAAAATAATACCACTTGCCATATCCGTCGACGCATATACTTTGAATAAAAAAGGGTCAGCAGAATTTCATCTCCTGGTCCTCGACGCCCGCGTCAATCTAACCTCTGAGTCCATTAGCATCCGCTTTTTTTTTTTTTTTTTTGGACCCAGACCCGGTTGAGGCGCGCCCCTTTGGAAATGGTCTCTTCCTCGTACTATATGGGATTCTGCCGTTTCCATGTTCCTGCCTCCGAGCAGCTTCGTACGCCTTTTTTCCCGGAATCGGTGCGTGTGCGTGTTCGCGCGTGGCTCCGAAATTATTCCGCGTCAAAGAGCACGTCTCTCATTACCTTCCGTTCCGCCTTCGACAACTTTCTCCCTCTCTCTCTCTCTCTCGGTGTTTCCTGTTTCTCTCACTATCTCATTCTGCGTCCGCCACTCTCATCCTGCTCTTTTTATTATCTTTATCTTTTATTCGTCCGCTTTTCATCTTCCTTCTCTTCCATCTTTTTTTTCCCTGGCGTTTCCTGTTTCTCCCTTCAATCGCTCGATCCTCACTCTCTTTCCACCTCCGTACGTCTCTTTTCCTCGAGTCACTTCGTCTTTGTCACTTTTTTCCCTCTCTACATCCTTCCCTCTTCCTCTCTCTCTCTCTTCATGCTCTTCCTCATCCTCTTTCTTCTCTTTCATACGGTATAGATCTCTCTCTCTCTGTTTTCGCATTCCGTTCGTTGATACCCCAAGTTGAAAGTTTACCAGAACATACTAGCACAGACGTATAGACCTTTTTCTCAACTAGTGTATTGTTCTTAAGGACGGGATAAGATATCTTGGCTCCCTAGGCAAGGTTTGAAAATTACCCCCACTTCCTAATGGAAGTGTACATTACACAATTTTACCTCTCAAAACAATGTAGAAATAAAATGTATTTTATTATAATATAAAACACCCACTTAAAAAGTTCGAATTGTCAAACATTGCGTTCCTAAGACTACTGCGTCCTTAGGTGGTTGCCTCGCTAGCCTAGCCCTTGACCCAGCTCTGATTGCTCTTGATAAGTGTGGTTGGGTTGGATGGATAAAGAAAGTGACTCCGTAAAAAAAAAAGGAATCAATTAAAATAGTTGAACTACTTTTTAACGTAGAAAAACTTTCATCCAAGTTCCGTTAAAATAGGCCAAGAAATACGGGTTGTTTAAACGAAATGCCGACAGCACAATAGTGCATACCTTTGTGTATTAAAAACCACGAAAAAATCAAAACGAGAAATGACATCGCATTGAGAAATCCCTACCCCTCTCGTTATTCATATTATTTTTGTATACTTAGAGCAAATTTAAAAAAAAAACATGTTGAAGATAAATAAGATTCAAATAAATAGCTAAATTTTTTCATTTTTGGAGCGAAACGACGTCGCATAGTCAGTTTAGTTCCACAAAGTAGATAACTACACAAATTAATCTTCGTTTGAACTTCGTAGAAAAGCAATTCCTATCGTCATCCTAACATTCTGTTTGTTAGTCCAAAAACCACAAATAATATTACAATACTACAAGTATTAGGCAAAATAGATTTATTTAAAAACTAACGAGTTTACTTATAGTAAATAACAGTTATTGAGATGGATGTTCCTATTTTCCATGATATAAAGATTCAACCGTTGAAGAAAGCATCAATTGTAAGTCAGGCTCGACATGCAATTTCTGACGATTTGTCTTAATTAAACTCGGAGACGAAAATCCAGATTCACGCATGCACATTTTCGGGGAAAGGAATCAATACTTTAATTATTTTTTTAGCCACTTCCCCACACTCGTTTTATAATTGTTCCCAGAAAGCAATCAAAGATACATTTGAGAATTTAATTTTCATGTCGCCATCAGTAGAAGTGTCCTCGAGGCTTTCTTGTCCTTTCCCTGTTAAACGTGGAATCGAGAAATCCACATCAAATGGATTACGCACCCAATTATTAGAATAGTCCGTCTCTGGAAAATATTATCGTAATTGTTACGTTACTCCTTTCAAATATCTGAAAAATCCAAACTGAGGAATAGAAATTTGTACGTATTTCAGATTTACCAGTTCGTTTTACCTGGTTTTACGACTTAATCCGTAGCAGATGTCTTGTCCCTTGATCAACAGAAGCCGCCGCCCTCAGTGCTAAGACTGCCGTTTGCTGTTATGTATGCATTCAATATTTTAGAGGCAAAATATATTGTATTATGTGCACAAATAATGAAGAGATTTATTGTAAAATACATCCTATAACAACATCCATATGAAAAAGAAGCTGATTTGGAGTGCCCAGGTCATAATGTCAGCCATTACGTACGTTTTCTCAAGTACCCCCTAGAGACTGTAAAAGTACCCCCAGGGGTACGCGTACCCCATTTTGAGAAACTCTTAACTTAACCTATTTGGCATAGGTCCATCAACCTAGCTTTATAGAGCCATTATCGAAAAAATCGTATCGAATATTCCAGAAAATATTCCCCCGAGAAGCTCTTAAAACATGTAATGGATTTATGTTTAGCGAAGCAGGATTTACTGCGCTCTCAATTTTGGAGGCAACCAGTCACTTATTGTTAAAGCGTTTTTATGAGGTTCTTCCCTCTGTTTTATTTGCGGGAGGGAGGTGGGGAAGGAATCGGATTTGGAAACGGTCATTACGCACGAACACGGACGAAATTAAATTTCATCTATGAAATTGAGACATTTAAAACTCGAGCGAGAATTTAAAAAAGAATATTGACTTCGAATTCTTAGGATGGAAGTTCTCTCAATTCGTCGTGTTTTCAAGATGCCATTTTTTTTTTTTAAAGCTTCATCGTATCAAAAAATTGACTTAACTACTCTTCCTCCTTTGTTCGAAAGCATCAACATTTTAAAATAGGTTTTATAGAATGCGTAATTAATTAATTGTTAATATATCCTCTTGTATTATTAAAACAAGGTGCTGGTTCTTTTTAATTTACTTTTTTCAACATTTTGGAAAGTACACGCCAGAATAGCATTAAGAATTCTTCGAACCTGTATTAAGATATCTAAATTCTGTAAGGCCAGTTTTAGTCAAATGTGAAGTAAGATTATCCGTAAAACTAACCGTTTAATTTTGTGTTTCAAGTTACCACAGTCAACCAAAACAAGATATTCATGCATGATTTAAATTGTCAGTTGATTCATATTACATAATTTAATTCGTAAACATTTTATTCAAGCAAAGGGAGACCTTGATTTTGACGGTATATTCATGTTGCGTTATTTTATGGAAATACACGACGATGAGAATTGCGTCGGCGATATTATTGCGTTGGAAAATATTATAAAATACAAAATTGATGTGTATTATATTTTTGTGAGGTCTTTATCTGGCGTGTTCATCGATATTATTAGAAAATCTGTTTTCTATCTAATTGAAAGAATTACTTTATTTTATTTATTTGTAGCATATTTTCCATATTTGTGAAAATTCGGCAGCTGATTTCTTGAGAAGTATTATAGGAGTAGCTTTATTCATATTTCATATTGGGTGGTCTTGTGAATGACTTATTATTTACGAGTATTTGGTAGTATTTAAACCTTATCAATCGAATATATATTTTTAGGAGGCTTTATTTTGGATCCAGACACGAATTTTAAATGTATGATTACATTTATATAATGATAACTCTGCTGAGTGGTTTTCTGCTTATCAATTTTCTACTGTTTATTCGTTTTTTTAAATATTTAGTTGTAGCTGATACATTTATGTTCGTTTATTTCGAATAAATCTTAGGAAAATCATGTTAATTTTTTTAGATTACAGATAAAATATTTTCCGTTTCACTGCCACTATTCAACAGTGGCTAGGTATTCCTTTTGGTATAGAATATATTAATTGATTCTAGCCAACTTAACTAACACGTAACTCTACACATCAGTTACAAAACAGTAAATCTGCACTTTATACATTTGTATTCGTGCTTGTAATTTTTAATCAATTAAGAACATGCTAAGATCAAGCCGAAAAAGGTAAATGTATTTATGGATTTAGCATTTACATATGAATGTTATTACGTAGTATATCAATTAGCGAATAAAAAAAATATATGCTCAGAGTCAATTTTCATTCTCCGATTAATTTTGTAAGGGATGAGGCATCAGTGGGAGTAGAAACCGTAGGGTTTAACACCCTTCGTCATAATCGGATGAAAGTGTTTTGAGTCACCCATGTCGAAGCCATAAAGGGACAGATACGGATGCACGGTAACGAACCCTTCCAAAATAAAAGCAGCCATTACGGTGGAAGTCGGCAGGAAACTCATATGCGTGCGTATTTTTTTATTTCTTTAAGATCGCTCATTTTTTCTGTGAGTACGTCTTTGTCAGCAGAATTTGTGAGATAAAGTACAGTGTAAAACCAAGCATTCGTAATGAGAACGCACGTTTCAGAATTTATGGGTGCAGGTTTTTACTTTGTATTGTTAAAGGCATGAAAATGTTTCATTAAAGGTCGATCTGATGTACCATATATTTCCAAATAACTGTAATCTCAAAACTAGCAAGTAGTAAACAGTAAGTCTCTTTAAATACTCATAAAAGTTATTTAGTTTCGTTTTAAACAACATTTCAATTTACCGAAAACTTGCAAATGTTTTCCGTGTTTAAACGAAATATTTAACATTATTTTTGTGTGTAATATTACGAACAATGCGTAGCATAGCACCCGTACATAAACGTACATACGCATTTCAAATAATTTTCGTTTCTTAAAAATTATTCACAAAAAACTTCCTTCATAATTTACTATGGAGACGTGTTTGAAAACATATCCTCCTCTACGAAATAATATGTATGTTTACCTGAATTTTGCCTCTTTTCTACTGGAAGATGTTTCGAGTGTTTTTGTGACATTTTAACCAGTTATTTCCTTCCTAGCGAGAAAAAATATTCATCTCAATTAAATTTCATCTTTTGGATGTGGCTTGGTGGGCATTTTGGACTTAAACGTAGGAGGAAGGTTATGAATAACTTATTCGACTCCTCGCGATATGAGACACTTAAAACAACAAGAGAGTTTAATGGCTGAAATTTATCGTCAGAAGAAAGACATTTATCGTTGAATTTATACTTGTGATGAATTAGTAACATGCTTTCGGTATGCTTTAAAAAAAGGTAACCAGAAGTAACTCACTATTAAATTTTTGGGTAAGATAAGCTGAACAAACATGTATTTTTTTCTTCGACTATCAGGAGGGTTGACATATTTATGCCTACGCAGTGGGGAATGGGACTTTTCGCCACGGCCACCTCGCTGCGGCCGCCTCGCCGCGAGGATTTCTCGCCGTGATTGATTAAAAATTAACAGAAAATCACGTTCAACATTCCTCATAGAAGTTTTACTTTACATTATACGTTTATTTTTAAGTAGGTTTATATGAAAATCTCACAGCCCATGCGAGCAATGTTGAGTTTTCCTTCTGTAAAACATGACTTTCATGTCTTTGACTGATTTTCGTCTTTTTAGTAATAATAAGTGTTTAACATAATATTAATATTAAAAGTGCTGATTATCCTATGCAATAAACATACTGCTCTACCGTAGCAACAAAACTCTGCCTATCCGTACAGCTTACGAGAAAAAGCCCAGTTCATTACATGTAGCTCATGTATATAAGCGAAGAAACTTAATCGCTTATCCATCGCTAATTTGATAAAAATACTTTGGGTGCGATTCATCTAACATATTACTATACACGATTAAATTGAGTGAAAAATCACGATATCTACCGTAAGTGAAACTTTCGAAAATGAGGAAAAAGATGTGGCCGGCCATTCCGCCCGATCTGCCCGCGAGCTTTTAACCACATCTTCAATTTTCTAGTTGTTAATATTTTCATTAATGCAGCTTAATTCCTCCCATTAGAATTTATTACGTATATTTTCTACTCACTGTTTTACAATAATAACTCCAGTTGGATATTTCTGTTTTTGAAAAATTATGATTTACTTAGCTTCGTTTCGGCAACTAGCAATTTGCGTGAAATGCTACATCTATTTTCCATTCATAGCTATTCTTTGCTCTATATATTATTTTAACGAAATTCTTGACTCGGTACAATCAAGAAATACTATCCGCAAAGTTAACAACCCATACTATACCACATAACACTTATGGACGCACAGTATTTTTACTTTCTCCATACGTAGTATGGGAAAGTATTGTGATCACGAAAAAAATTGACTTCAGTATTTCAACGGAAATACACGTTTTGAGGTCCCTAGAGCACGTTTAGACTATTCGGAATATTGTATGTGTGTGTGTCTGTATGTGGATGGATGTATGTGATTGTGGGCGCTCTAACTCAAAAAGTACTTGTCATATGAATACCAAATTTCATATATATCACATTAGCATGAGTACAAAGAACTGATTAGTTTTTGGACAATAACGGTTAACCGGAAGTCGAGGTTTATTCGAAACCCGATTCGGTTTTTACGATATTTCTCCGATAATACATCATTATTGTATACATTGCCAATTCCAAAAAATGTAGAAAATATAATTTCATACATCTTTTATTTGAAACAATTTTCCATAGCAGTTATTGTTTAGGAATTATTTATAAATAATCGTTTTTCGGTTTCCGTCAAATATCTCCTTAAAAACGTCGTTATTGGTCATCTTCGTGAGGACCAAAGTTGTAGAGAATAACATTTCTTCCAAGTTTTGTTTGAAACAAATTTTCGTAGAACCATCCATTTCGGAGATATTTTGCTTATTCGTAAATTTCCAGTATACAGCGCCACCACCATGTGGCGGTGAATTCTGTAAACATATTCAAAATATAATTTACGGCAATAAGGACGACTGTATTGATTTACGATAGGAAGTAATAATTTTGCCTTATAATGCAATTCGTAATAATTTAAATATCTATACCCCAAATATGGGGAAAGTCATGTTTTGGCCACATCAGATTTTCGGAATGATGTGTGTGTGGATGGATGTATGTTATTTATTTGTAGATACTTTCCCTTGTTTGTAGTCTCAAAAATATGAGCTATTAATAATGGAAGCTATCTAAAACGGTTAAAATATTTTGGTAAATATTGCCATTGTTTTTTTATTATTTAAAGTTTTTGATATTGACTTTTCTTTTTTAGGAATATTATTACATCACTGGCGATTTTATCGACCTATAAAATTGCAAAACGTCTGCCCCGCCAACCAAAAACTTCAACTCACAAGGCACACCGTCCGAAAGATTTCCACTGAGTTCGCATCATACTGAATTCAATGGGCCTACACGTTAGCAATTGATGTACCACTCACCCTAGGATATATAAGAATTATTGCTGTCCTTATATATTCACTATTAACAACAAAACATATGGTTTATATAGCAGATCCTGTCCTTCCAGCTATCCCTTTCAAATAGTCTACAGAGCCCAGAAAATATTAAACATAAAGCAACGACGATGAAAATATGATTGTTTTCATTGTCATTGGTCATGTTTTTCAACTTGGACTCGCTTCTAGGAAAGTAAAAACATTAAACTAGTACATACTATACATTTTATATGCTTTCCGTATCGTTTGTATTGCAGAGAATACCATAGGTAAAAATTACAATTCGGAAGTAATCTTTTAGCTATCTTCTCTAAAAACTCAATTCCGGAATGCACTTAAAAACATCCGCCGCAAAAAGTCCCCGCGGCGAAAGTCCTTGCGGTGAGACGGCCGCGCCGAGATGTCCTAGACCCTACGCAGTGCGTATATGCCTTCCTGCAGAGGGAGCCCACGGGGGAATGGCAAAGTTAGCAATTTTTATTTATGTTTACATAAAAAAATAAAAATTAATATTTACCATTCATTTCCAATCATAAAATAATAAAAACGTTTAGTTATTTTTGCCTTCTTCATTCCTTAAAATGATGGAGCTCGTTATTTATTCTTGCGCCGGGGCCCGCAGAGTCATCAAGGTGGCGATCGTCTTATAGATCGGCGTTACTCAACCGGTGCTCCTCGGAGCACTGACACTCCGTAACCATTAGGTAGGTGCTCCGTAGGATTTTCATCCTTCATCATTTTGTATGGATTTATTTTTTAATACAGATAACCAATATATAATATGTGTGAGATTGACTTTAATTACATTTAGATTTTTTTAGTTAATTTTTTTCCTAGATCGTTTTTGTACTGACAAGTGTATGTACTATGATGGATATTACAGCTCGTAGGTAGGTAACAAATGTTTTCCTGAAAAGTTAAGTTAATGAATACCTCTAGGTGCTCCCCGGTCTACTGAAGGTTGAGAAACACTGGTATAGATGACATAAATGAGCATCCGAAATCTTCAACAAGCCCAATTTCCAGTTCGAACAACACCTTAACAGGTATTTAAAAAATCGGTACAACATACACTGTTCAGACTTTCTCATATACTAATGCGTCGTTTAGTTATCATTAGAAAATGAAAATCGTATGAGCCTGTTTTTAGAAAATTCAATGTTTGTCAAAGTTGCCCAACAATAAACTAGCCCTACATTCATTCATTGAGAAAAATGAAATACGTAGTATTATTGTAGATGTATACTCAACTGTACGAAATTTGATCAAAATCGTTTTAGCCGTTTTTGAGAAAATCGAATTATTGCTAAAGTTGCCAAGAATAAACTAACCTTATATTAATTTAATGGAAATATGAACTATAGAGTATTATTGAAGACGTAAACATAAGTAATTGTACGAAATTTGTTCAAAATCGTTAAAGCCATTTTTGAGAAAATCGAATTGTTGTTAAAGATGCGTAGAATAAACTTCCCTTAATTACTGAGCAATGTCAACCACTTCTTTATAGCCTCTTATCTGTGTGATAAAATGCCTAAGTACGAGATTTCATTCATTTTCGCTCTACCGTTTAGGCTCCAGAGCCAGTAACAGACAGACAGACGGCATTGCAAAAACCACTTTTTCGGATTCAGCGACACCTAAAACGTATATTTCCGTAAAAATCTCGAGGTAGAATTTTTTCGCGATAACAATACTTTGTCGATACTTCGTATGAGAAAGTAAAAAATTATACTTATTACTCCATATTCGATAAAAAAAACGACGTTTACTCCAAATCACAGACGAAATGTAAAAATATCAATTTTCGAGAGCGGATAGTTTCGTTTCGCGGAGGACGACCCAATTCGACACCATTGAAGCCCCCAACGAGATTCGATTTCGATGATGCGATCAAAGCAGAGGCGTAGCAAGGGGTGCGCGGAGGGGGACAGTTGCCCCCGGGCGCAGAGCTTAAGGGGCGAAAACTCACGGACCGATTTTTATCGATGAAAGCAGATCCGCTAGGAGGTCGCGGAGTAACGTAATCAGGCCCTCATCGGGCATATTGGCGCCCGGGTGCAAGCAGTTTATGCCTCCCCTTACGGACTTATAAAAGCACCCTGGCCCAGATTTTTTTTTCGATTTTTAGATTAAAAGTTGTATTTAATTTAAGAAATAAATTCTGCAAAACACAAACTTAAGAGAGATTTTTCCCTCCGCCCGTGAATTGCCACCCCTAATATGTTGCCATGTTGCCGCCCGGGTGCGATGCACCCCTTGCATTTTTTGTCTTAATTTCAAAGCTAAAAAAAGCTCCGTGAAATTTTTAATAGTCCGGTTTTTTTTACGGATCTGTCTCTTAAAATAGTCAATCGTATGTGATCACCCTAGACACTACACAATTCAAGGCAGAAAGATTAACTACGATGTTTTGAAAGTACGATTTAGTAAGTCTAAAAATTGATGGTGCTTATTACAGACCATAGCTATCGCTTGGGTTTTGTCCGAAGTCTATCCCAAACCCATGCTTTATCGCTACAGTGTGCACAAATAAGTCAGAATGCTCTCTATGAAGTAACAGTCTCGAGGGCCTCGATATTACATTTTCTCTTCGGTCAGCACATTTCTTTTTAGTTTGGAAACACATGAGACTTTAGAATCTTAAAAGAAACGTCTAATCTGTGAAATACGCACGAAAAAAATCTTATCGCATCAGCAGCTAAAACTCTATGGGTGACTCGCATTCAGGTGTATTTGCTACCACCATATCTACGGCAACGACAAATTCTGAATCTCAGCGAATGACACGTAGCTCTGATTACTACATTTATTCGGTGATTTTGGATAGGTGGCGCTGTTATAAAGTAGGTACCACAGCAATCTTTCGTTAGTGTTCGAGGGAGCCGCCAAGTTGCGTGAGAGAGCGACAAAATATGTCTCATCACATTCACATTTCTATGAAAACTAATTATCTCTTTTGTATTAAACATTTAGAAACAGTAAGCATACTTCAATTTCTTCACATATGAGATTCTCCGGGTTAAATTAAAAAATCACCGGGTCAGATTAGGAAATCTCCGGATCATTGATGAATTTGAGGTGGCCACTCAGGTCTTCATGTCTCACCCGAAGTCTTTAGGGTTATCGCTCATTCTTCGAGTTTCGGGTTACACTCTTGTTTTGCCTATATATTTCCTTAGACTGGATCTCACTTGTAAACGATGTTGTGCCGACGGGCTAGGGAGGTTTGCAATTGAGATGAGGTATCTCCTGCCATCTAGCCTTACTCGCACCAGTTTCCCATTCAAATATGTTTGTTGCATATGGTAGCAAAACAGGGAATTGCTTAAAGACGTCAACACGCTAAATTAAGTACAGAAGACCCCTGGAACTTGGCGGCAAGAAAAAAGGTCATATGGGCCAGACTGGGAATATAAATAACCACCCCCCCCCTTAAGGGCGCCAAAAAGATGCCTTGTCCCCGGGCGCCGAAGACCCTAGCTACGCCACTAGATCAAAGAGTCGCCGCTTCCACGCATTTTAAGAGATTTTAAAAGCTACCTGTGGACCCATCGATAAGTAAAGGACAATTTATTCCTTTTTCTAAAAAATCAAATGGTTCCATAAAGTTCCACTCGTTAGGACTCGTTATATTTTTTTCGTATCTCGATTTTATTTCGCGTAGGAGATACGAGGACCTAATTTTTTTGTATCCTTCGTAAAATATCGCGGTCACAAGTGACGTTAGCCTTATCGAGATGCTAATCCCTTTCACCGGTTTCGCGAGGGTCGTAATAATATATCTCGGCTACCGCATTTCATCACGGTATCATGTTTAACATCTTCCCTCCCATAAAGACGTGAGGGAAGCTCTGTTCGACGTCGCGACAACGCGGTCGCGGGGTTTTGCTCTGGCAAATGAATCGTCGGTCCCAGAATGTTCTTACAGGGTTGAATGTTGCGAGATTGACTTTTTTCGTGTGTTTTTCTTAAAAAATTAAATCACGAGGCTAAATTGTGAAGGTTCCATTATTATCGAAATGGAGCGGTAAAGTTATAATCAGGGACATGTAAATTTCCTCTGGGGTAGAAAAAATAGGAAAAACTTCCGAAAATGACGTTCCTACATTAAAATGAGCATCGCTTTACGGGCAACTTTAGCTCAATTATGCTGATTAAAATTTTTAGTGTGTTTATACTAATTAGACCTGCCTTGTTGGAGGAGGAGTGGTTAGCCTGTCCTGTATCCAATGCTAGGGTCGCGGGTCCGAATCCTGCATTTTTGTATGCGATCGCCGCTGTTATTAATTTCATTTTATAAGGCCGGAACTATTTATGAGTTAAAACAGGATGGGTTACGCGTTGTTAAATAAACATAACGCAGTTTTTTAAACGTGTTGTTGTGTATAGTTGACAACGCGTAACCCATCCTATTTTCATACGGTGTTCCACGAAGTCTCGGCTTCTTCAGTAAAATTAATAAGCTAGATAAAAAAATAAATATCGATTTTTATTTGCATTCACTGAATTTAAAACACGCAAAAACTTACATCTTAACTCTATGGTCAAAAGTAATTTTTTTTCGATGCGCTTTCAGTGAGTTGAGCAAAATGAAAGAATGTACTAAACGCGCATATATTAGCGCAACTACTGCATTTCAAATATATATATCTCCCATAATAAAATCAGCCAACCACGCTCGACGAATGTCACAAGTCAAATATATAAAAATTGTTTCTCGGAAGCAGAAAAAAATCACCCGGATGAAAATAAAAAGCAACGCTACCGTACTTTCCAAAATAAATATGAAAATTCCGCTAAATCCACCCTAAGATATTTAATTATTACTATTGAGTAACGGAGAATTTTTTCAAGACTTTTATTAATAAAAATAGAATAGATATGAACATTTATAGGTCACGTTTATTTTATAAGTAGAAAAATAAAATACCGTAAATACCCGCGTATAAGATGCAGGGAGGTTTTCCGGGTACCCGGACGTTATGCCGACGAAAGGGAGTTATACCGGAGAGGGTATCTCACAATCAGACATAACTGACTTATTTTTGAATCTGCTTAAACTATTTTAAATTCCCATTCGATAATCACTTTATTTCTTATTTTTGATGCGTATTTTCCAGCCACCTTCCGTTTTCCTCTCGCAAAATGGAGAAATAACCAATTCCAGATAAACAATAAAGTTGGCGAGAATATTCCTAGGACGGAATACCCTTTCCATTTCGACATAACGTCCGTTCGGCATAACGTCCTGTCGGCAAAACGTCCGTCGGCATAACGTCCGATGACGGGTTTTCCGCCTCATATTTGACGATTTTTACTTTCTCATACGAAGTACCGAGAAAGTATTGTTATCGCGAAAAAATTCGACCTCGAGATTTTTACGGAAATATACGTTTTAGGTGTCGCTGAATCCGAAGAAGTGGTTTTCGCAAGAAATGGTTGACATTGCTCAATAATTTAGGGAAGTTTATTCTACGCATTTTTAACAACAATTTGATTTTTTCAAAAACGGCTCTAACGATTTTGATCAAATTTCCTACAGTTACTTGAGTTTAAGTCCTCAATAATACCAAATAGTTCATATTTCTCAAAAAAATTAATATAAGGCTAGTTTATTTTAGGCAACTGTAACAATAATTTGATTTTTCAAAAACGGCTTTAACGATTTTGATCAAATTTCGTGCAGTTACTTGAGTATACATCTACAATAATACCACGTATTTCATTTTTCTCAATGAACGAATATAAGGCTAGTTTATTCTTGGGCAACTTTAACAAAAATTGGATTTTCTAAAAACAGGCTCAACGATTTTCATTTTCTAAAGATAACTAAACGACACATTAGTATCTATGTATGAGAAAGTTTGTACAATGTGTGTTGTACCGATTTTTTATATACCCGCACAGGGACGGCTCGAATAATTTTGGCGCCCCGGACGATATAGCGCTCTAGCGTCCCCCTCCGTAAATGCTTGTTGAGATAATTACGAAGTAAATGTTAATTTATTCATCGCTCTGTAAAGATTATAGATAAAGGAAAACAGAATGAATGTCCTAAAGACTGCAGTCTGTTCGGCGATATAAATCAATACTCAGTATTTATTTACTTGCAAGGTAGTCGAATTAGCGCCTCCAAAAATTTGGCGTTGTAAGTCCTTTTCTTCATCATAAATAATCCATTTTCTTCCTATTTAACAGTATTACATGCACACGTAAGGAAATTAAACGTTTGTTTGGGAGATTGTTTATGTTAGCAACAATGAAGTAACCATGCAAGAAATTTTCTAAGTTCAACTCGATATAAGACTTTCTTGTTTGATTTTCTCGATAACGGCTACTCCTACGATAAAAATGTATAGGAAAGGAAATACTCTATTTTATCAGTCCTACAACGTTTATTTGAGAAAATATTTTGATATGAGCAATACTTTACGAGATATGACGAAAATTTCATTTTTTGTCACCAGTAAAGTGGTACTCCTGATTGGCGTACATGATTCATTTACGTATTTTATTATTAACTTTGATTGTAAGTCCTTAATAACAAACTTCATGAAAATCCGTTCGGTAGAAGCCGAGAACGAACATGCGGACGGACTGACGGACGGACAGACCGACGATTATAGGCCCTCACGCTGTAAGCGAAACGCGCCTAAAAAGGACATATAATTCAATATAAAGAAACAAAGAAAATTAAAAAATAAAAGTTCGCAATCAATTACTGTGTAGCATTAATTTATTCTCTAATATGACTTTTAAAATGCAGATTTCTGACTGACTTCGCATAATAAATTGTCAATACGCACACACAGCCGTGCCCTCAGCGAGATTCGAACCCGCGAACCTTACCTATTCCTGGAAAATGCGTTAGTATACTAGTTAAATGTGAATTATTGAGATCAACTTTTTTTGCACACTCCTTAATTTTTACCTTCTCATATACGAAGTATATTTGGCAAGTATTGTTATCGCGAAAAAATTCGACCTCGAGATTTTTACGGAAATATACGTTTTAGGTGTCGCTGAATCCGAAAAAGTCGTTTTCGCAATGCCGTATGTCTGTCTGTTATTGGCTCTGGAGCCTAAACGGTAGAGCGAAAATGAATGAAATCTCGTACATAGGCATTTTATCACATAGAGAAGAGGCTTTGAAGAAATGGTTGACATTCCTCAATAATTTAGGGAAGTTTATTCTACGAATTTTTAACAACAATTTGATTTTTTCAATAACGGCTCTTAACGATTTTGATCAAATTTCCTACGGTTACTTGAGTTTAAGTCCTCAATACCAAATAGTTCATATTTAACAAAAGATGAATATAAGGCTACTTTATTCTGGGCAACTTTAACAATAATTCGATTTTCTCAAAAACGGCTCTAACGATTTTGATCAAATTTCGTACCGTTACTTGAGTATACGTCTGCAATAATACTACATATTTCATATTTCTCAATGAACGAATATAAGGTTAGTTTATTCTTGGGCAACTTAACAAAATTTGAATTTTCTAAAAACAGGCTCATACGATTTTCATTTTCTAAAGATAACTAAACGCCGCATTAGTATATGAGAAAGTTTGTACAATGTTTGTTGTACCGATTTTTTTAAATGTCTCCTTTCCGTTCCTAATTTCGTATCGCTTTTTTTTCGAATAATCCCGAAGATATTTCTTATTGCCTCCATAAATATGGGGGCAGTAAACGGAGGGGATGCAAAAAAAGAAAGAAAAAAAAGAAATTCGATTCTAAGCCGAAGGATCGTAATGGTCTCTATTTTCCCCTCTGAAATCTCCCATCTTTCGTACGCCAGAGTTCCCGTCCTTCCCATAAATACCCTCCGGGAGTATTTCCATCCTCACCCCTCTCTCGATTTGAACGTCACTCGTACGGACGGCGGTCTGGACAATGCCCGCCCCGCGTTCGCCTGACCATTACAGTGATTTGTGTTGCCAGGGATCCCCGGAAAGCGTCTATTTTTAGCACCCACCGCGCTCCAATACTCTTTTTACCTCCCCCATCCCCCTTCCTGATCTCGTTTTAGACAACTTTTAAATTTCGTTCGAGTTTTTTTTAAAGGCTCTCTCTAAAACATCGACGTTTTTGACCGGTACTCTTTTTTTTATTGTTTATTATATTTTTATACGATCCTTCGGTCGTTAAAGATAGAACGAATTCATTTTTTCCCAATAAGATCGCTGCGAGTTTATTTAAGCTCTTGATCCATCATTATATATAAACGATGTATTATGCGATATGTCTGATCTCTCTAGGGAGTAGTTTTTAAATTCTAAGCTTTTTTTATCTATTCACCGTGTAAATAGAATGGTATCAGGATGGGTTTTACGTAATCTCACTCTAATTACCGTAGTGAAATTATCTGGAGCGAAATTACCGGGAGTGAGATTCTCGGCCACGATCCAGATGAAATGTTTTCCTCGAATTTCTAGAAAAGATTTTTCGATTTGAGAACGTTGCACATTGGTTGATAGGTATTTCTTTAGCGAATTTTTCTTAATTATTTAAATTGAAAATCGATAAATTAAAATAATAGAACTCGGTCATTTATCCAAATGTCAAACAATTACGTTGTTGTGTCGAGAAAATTGTGAGTTTTTACATATAAATTTCTTGATGCATTGCGTAACAAATTTTACTACCACTCATCGTATCTAACTGAAAATAAATTCAAAATGACAAAAATATTCTTTGGTCAAGTGATAATCAAACACGAAGATATCATTTTGTTTGCAAAAATATTAAACTTCATTAATAATCGTCGTTTTAAGGCATGTTTTCATATGTTAAAATTTCAATAGGAATTTTTTCAACTTAGCAGTATAATATATTTTTTATTTTGGAGATACTTATTATATCATAAATTGTTAAAATGTCAATTAAAATCGGTAATTATGATGAAAACTGTGATGGGTGTATAATCAGTTCAAAGATAATGTAAATGGAAATGATAGTCACACTTGGTGCGCTAGTGCAAAGGGTGAAGTGATATATTCCATCATTCCTGCCATACAATGAGCTATAACAGTAAAGCACAGAAAACTTTAAATCGCAGTCACTTTATTGATTTTGCTCACCCGTTAAATAGTTCGATAAATCGGAAATTTTGGATCCAATTGGAAAGACAGACATTTTTATAAAAATTTGGTTTACTCAAGCAACTCGGCAAAACATTTTATGCGAATCAGCGTTATTCTCGATCATATTTTTACTTTCAAAAATTTTTTTTCAGTCGCTATAGTAAGCTTCTTTTTACAACTTAATTAAAAATATACTGCTGCGATTGGAGATAAACGCTAATTAAATTTCGTATTCAATACCCCAGTCAATGTGTTTTGTATTCAATAAACGCCCGTTGGTAGCTTACAGAGATGTAACGTTGAGAAATCAGCCTTTGACGAGAAACTCTTGTTTATCAATCCCTCGGAGAGATGAAACTATGGCTTTGTGCAATTTCGGTTGTATAGCACGATGCACTAAGCGTCGGACTAAGTAATTTCGTTGTACCTATTCTCTCGATTGTACGTGCTTTTCCTGACCTGCATCGAAGCCTTCCGCGTTCCCTTTAGCTCCTGCTCTGCAAAGCTCTCTTTCTAGAATCTTTCCAAGTCTTAACCAATGAGGCCCAACCTTTTTACACAGTGGTCCTCATTGGAATCTGCCAATTCTTCGGCGAGCCGGATTATACTTCAAATCGGAAGTTACCTAATCTGAGATGCCACATAATGTGAAAATTAACGTTCAAAGTATATGATCAAAAATTCCACACGAATGTATGAATTTGTGTGTTTAATTTTTCGGATCGTTGTTTCATCATAGATTCGCGGGCCGCACAAGAATCCTTCGCGGGCCGCATCCGTCCTTGCAGATTGGTCGCCACTGGTCTTAAAAATCATCATTACTAACGTTGCAAATGTAGGCACACTTGACAGTCTTCTGAAATGGATTTATAATAGCAATAAAACGTTTAAGGCTATTGAGCCGTTAGTTTGGCGACTAATATTTATTTTTAACTTATCCTCGTGGAGAGTATTACTAAATTATTATTATTTTTTTTTTAATTGTATTTTTTAAAGTGGAATGTATGCGAAATTTTGGGTGTTAAGGTAGTTGCGAAATTCTGAACGTTTCGATTCCAAATAGAAATGTCGCTTCGTGATTAATTTTTACATTTTTTATAGAGCACTGTAAAATCGAGACTGGCATGTTATCAGTATTATTTGAGTCCGAAAAATATGTCTAAAATCTTTTTTTCTGCACTAGTATTAGATTTATCAGAAAATCTCTTCTGCCAAATCAGTGCCATTTTCTATTTTTGGTGGCGTATTCACATACACCCATCCCTCGCATTGCACGGCACATGCGTTCCTGGAATAGACAGTGTAAAGCGAACCCATGCAAAGTGGGTTAGATTTCCCCATAGGAAGGGATGGAAATAACTCGGAGCGTCATCTTCAGTTCAAAATCCAACAATTTAGTTATGTTGCATTCGGAATGATATTTTTGTTGCATGGAGATCGTTCCAAAATACCGTGTTAAGTGAATTTGTCGGGCGTGCAATTCGAGTAAGCTCTTTTTGAAAGAAAACCGTGCTAAACCGAAAACGTGTAAAGCGAAACCGTGAAATTCGAGTAATGAATTTATTTCTTTGTTTCTATAGTCGTGAGATCATTATTAGGACTAAAGCGTGTATAATGACTTTCTCTTGATTTCAGTCAGTCATCCTTGCGTGATGACTGGTTCGCTAAACGGCAAACGTAGAAAAAAGGGGATAAATTATGTGCTGCGTCATGATTGCGTTCTCGGTCGTCAGGCAACGAACGCATTAAGCACGTTTTTTTCGCGAAACCCAAAGGCATGCGATTATTTTTTTCGGAACCCAACTTAGGCTGTGTTCCATTTGGCAAAAATTTATCTGTATGTTTGACGAGTACAAGCCGCGTGGGTTTGAAGTGTATTTCTATTTCAAAACAGAAAAGCATCACGGCGTCGACTATATTATCATACCTATGCCGTCATCGGATGATGTAGGGCTAGGTTTTAAAAGCCCGTAATCTTCTTTTGTTTGAAAGCGGAAGGCGTAGAAACTAAAAATAGTGAAACATGCCTCTACTATGAGCTCTTTTAGTCGCTTGAGAGCCACTGGGTCAACTTGAATCCCTAGTAAACGCTACGGGGGTTATCAGAGCAGGTCCAGTTCTGTCGATATATGAAAGGTCGTTTGGAAACGATCAGCAGTTGTAGTTGAAAAGAAAATGTAAAAGCTAAATTATCAAATTTGTTGCATTACCGGATCATTAATAAGTTTTATATTAACTTCACTGAATATATAAACACAAATACATATATAGACGCCGTGAGCGAGTACACGCTTTCCCCCTTTTTTGATCAAAAATAAAAGTTTTGTGGCTATTTTCCCTTCACTTCTAACATTTGTTACGAGTTTGCGATAAAAGTTTTAATTGCCCGCTGGAAATGACGGGTATGCATGATTTAAGTATTAAGTAAAAATTTAAATAAGGAATTAGTAAACCAACTTTTATATGCACTAAAAAGTAAACGATCAACACAACGCAAAATCAATTCAATCTCACTGTAAACGAGAGATTATGGGTATTATGGCTTTAGTTTTCTGATTTTTATAAGTAAAATATGTACTACGTATGCCACAAATTTATCTTAGATTTTCAGTTTATTTATCTAAATTCGAAATTGTTTATTATTTTAATCGTTTCGCAGTACAAGTTTTATTAAATCTATTTTGATTTTAATTTGCTCATCTGAGTCATACATAATCAATCAACAGTGGCCTCTGTTGTAATAAGATTGGTGTTACTTGACTAAAGGGATTTCAGGCATCATTTTTAGTGTTTGAAGACAAAATTAGACTTGGATTTGGACTTACTTTCTTCAATTAGTTTAATATTTCAAAATTTCAATATACAGATTTATTGCCATTTCAGTAGTTTTAAATTTATGAACTATAGATCCCAGCATTTATAATTATGTAAAGAAAGTCCTCCAACCAACCCAAACGTTTTTTTAATACCATTCTTCCAACCCAACCAAACGATATTTTTGAAACCCTTCGTCCAACCAATCCACCCAACGATTTTATGAAACCCTTCCTTCAACCAACCCAACATTATTTTTCAAACGATTTTTTTAAATACCCTTCTTCCACCCAACCCAACAATTTTTTTGATACCCTTCTTCCAACCAACACAACCCAACGATTTTTTGATACGCTATTCTTCCGTCTATTTGAGGGCTTAATTGACGCTAATTTAATCGAAAAATGCACATAAGAGTCAGGGATATGATCGCAAAACTGCAGTGAGCTATGCATTGAGCAAAGGTAGAAAGTGTATACCTTTATACTTGACGCATTTAAGCCATAGGCTCAGATGAGCAAATACTCCGTATATAAAAACCATTTACCTTAATATGTATAAAGACAGATGTTGCTACAACAGTAATTTCGATGATTATACAAAAGTGCGACGCGAATAACGGTATTCTTCGATCTATTTGAAGGTTAACTGATGGTAATATAATCGGAAAATATACACAGAGTCAGAGATATGAACGCAAACTACAGCAAGCACATGCTATGCATTGAGCAAAGGTACAGAGAGCGTGGCTGATATAAAATGGAAGGGAAGATTTTACTTACGAAATTGGTACGGTTTAAGTATTCAAATTGGACTGCTTTGTCCGATACTTTTACTGATATAATAATCATTTAAGTCGCCGCCGCGCACTGAGCCTCGGAGCCCTATTCAAACTACCCGCAGGACCTCCTTGTGCCTCGCGCGTTACCTTCCTTACCACTTTCTCTCAAGCGTGTCTGATTTAAAATGGAAGAGAAGATTTTACTTACGAAATGGGTACGATTTCAGTATTCAAATTGAAGTGCTTTGGCCAATAATCACTTAAGTCGCTGCCGTCGCCGCTCACTGAGGCTCAGATCCCTATTCCAGGTACCCGCAGGCCCTCCTTGCGCCCGGCGCAATATCTTCCACTCCACTTTCACTCAAGCGTGGCTGACAATGAGTGAAAGTGGAGGGAATGCTTCTCTTCGGGTTGTGACGGACATGACCTTCCCTTACTCAGTATATACGTTGATAGTATGAATTTTTTTTTACCTCATTCGATTAAATATCTTCACCCTTTTTCTCACACATTTTAAAATTCGAAAACGAAACAGCCATCCAGATCAAAGATAACATTACATAACTTTGATTAAAGTTTTCCGTGGCACATTGCTACACCGGACGATCGCTACAAAGTAACTACTTCTTGCTTACTTTAAATAATTTTAACATTTTTCACCGAGTCAGCACTTAGCAGCTGCCTCGTTGATTTCCTTTAATGTCCCCCAAATTAATATTTTGGAGAGTGTAATAACACTCGAGCATTACGTAACGCTCCTATCCATCCCTTACCTAATTCTAGGAATTCCCAAATTTTCTCTCTCTTGTTTCTCCGCCAATAGCAGTGGTTCTTGACTTGAAGGTAATGGAACTGTAAACGGAGTGGCGCATAACTGAATGAACTGAGCAAAGGGTGGTGCAGTCAGAAAAAGGTTGAGAACCACTGCTCTATAGACATATTTCCCTTTCGTGGGGCTCTTTCATCTCCTTTTATCGCAACTATACGTCTCCATCCCCTCGCGCTTTGTTTCGCACGAAATTCTTTTTCCAACTCCCACACCTATTCAAGTCTTTTCGAAGAAAAGAAGCATCATCCTTTTGTCACTGCTACTTCCGTCCTCAACACTCCTCCCTATATATATACCGTTTTTCCCCGAAAATAAGACCTAACCGGAAAATAAGCCCTAGCATGATTTTTCAGGATGCTCGTAATATAAGCCCTACCCCCAAAATAAGCCCCAGTTAAGATCGTCAGCCAGACGGACGCAATTAGTACGTCCGTTGCAACACACGAAGGACCTATTGAATTATAAAATAATAATATTAATATATAATTAAATAAAAATAAATAATATTATTGACATTACAGTTTTTCCCAGATATATATTTGCAACTTCCCAAA
Organism: Uropetala carovei; assembly: GCA_036926305.1. Lineage (NCBI taxonomy): Eukaryota > Metazoa > Arthropoda > Insecta > Odonata > Petaluridae > Uropetala > Uropetala carovei. Next base: position 435,981 of record JAXCHB010000085.1, read on the forward strand.
TATATATGTGCAATTTCCCAGATATATATGTGCAATTTCCTAAGTATATATGTGCGCCTTTCCAAATATAAAAATAGATGACATGACTGTATTTGAATAAATGTAGATTTTTGTACATGAGTAAATGAATAAATGTAGATTGTTGTACATGAAAAAATAAGACCCACTGAAAATAAGCCCTAATGCGTCTTTTGGAGCAAAAATTAATATAAGATCCGGTCTTATTTTCGGGGAAATACGGTATATATATATATATATATATATATATATATATATATATATATATATATATATATATATAGTGTCTCTCTTGGGCTTACGAAGGGATCATCCCGAAAGCTCTAACCTCTACAAATGTGTCTCTCCAACACCCCAGCGGCTCTACTTCCGGTAAGTGTTCACTGGGTTTCCTTCAACACCTAGTTGCCCTAAATATCCTTACTTACCTTACCTCTTCCGTAGTATATATATATATATATATAAACATCCCTTATTCTCGGAACTTCATCTCAACCCTTTCCTCTTGTAGGATATACTCCCCGAGTTTTCTCAAAGGGGATGATCAAGCACCTCACGTCCTCTTTGGACGAGTGGCCGTGTTTGCGCGCACAAGAGTGTTGCCTGCGAAAATCCTACCGATCCATCCTCCCGGAGCGGCGTTTTATGAAGGGAATTCATTTAGAGCGGGGATCCGCAACCTGGTGCTCGCGATCGCCGTGGTGCTCTCTTTAGCAGTCTTCCTGTTCACTTCCACGACGCTAAAAGTTTCCTTTATAGCATTAATTTGATTTGTTCTCCTGTTTTCTTTCTAAACCTACCAAAGAACGTTTTAAATCATTATGACGTTGATTTGGTTTAATTTCTGATCATTCTTATTCTGACAAAAGCATAGTGGTGCTCACTGGGTGCTCCAGAATGCAAATTGGTGCTCGCCACGTTGGAAAGGTTACGGAACCCTGATTTAGAGGGCTGCGATTGAAAGGTGACAAAAGGGTACCCGTACGAGCGTTATCTTGAAAACCGCGCGGGAATTCCTGTCGTCCGCACATTATTCATAGCTCACACGCGGGAGTGGAATAGTTTCGTAAACATCGCACGGGTTTTTAAAATAAACATGTTTTTTTTTTGGTATTTGATCGATTGTTTTTTTCCGTATGTTATGTGCGAAAATATTCGTCCCGAAAGTGGCCGAATGGAATGCGATAACCGGTAAACATTCTGTCGGAATACGGTTCGCCCGAAAGTTAAATAGAAATATGTTTGCTGGAACCTTTTAATATTGGCTCAATTAAAAGAAAAATTCATTGCGTTACCCTAGCTCTATATTTTCCGGCTTTTTAATTACGTTATTGCTCCGAGTATTCACGCGCTCATTGTGTTTGGAATTACGCCAAGTCGCGGCGTGATGTTACCTTTTTTTCTAGTAGGGATCTGGGCTGGATTTTCGATTGGAATAAATGACAAAGGTTAATTAATACGGTTTCGAGCCAGGAGGAAATTCTCTGTCTCTGTTATTGCCCTATGTGGAGCGTCGGAAAGTCTTGAGTCCAAGAATTTAATTGCGTTAGGAGCACAATGGATGAAGTTGTTCATTTTTTCCCCCGAGATGGATATAGAAGTTTAAATTAATTAAATGTTGAATGCTTATTTCTTGTAAAAGTGGGATGACTGACTGCTATAAAAAGTTTTTTTTATAATAGTGTTGTGATTAAACATCCGTGAATGTACGTCTACATTTACGTTTTTATATTAAGAATAACTACGCACTGCTTGGCAACTTTTTGATACGAAAATAACCAGTTTAATATAAAAATTATCACATCTACTTAGAATTATATGGAAATGACACAATAGTGAATGTAATTCATTTACATTTGCTAATTGGGAGACATTAATGCCATTCGAGCTATAAACATTCCATTTAAACTTCCGTTTGGATGATGACCTAAATTTAGTTTCCACTGAATCTTTTTCGCAGTTGATGAATGAGGTTCAAATTGGATAATATCTTGGAACTACACTACTGAAGGTATCATAGTCGTCATCTCTTTCTATTAGGGAATAATTAGTTTTTGATATGACGTGAGCACGAGTAATGGAAATCAGCTGAAAATATTTCAAGTTGGGACTAAAGCTGCATAAAAGAATATTGAACACTATTTTAACCGTATAGAATTTCTTTTACTTATGTTATATTTACATTGCCATAATCCATATGTGATTTGGTTATAATTACTGTCTATCTATATGTATATTTCTTTTACTCCGTCTGCAACAACTTCATTTTTCACTCAATAGATGGCGATACTAAGTAATCATTAATGTTCTTTGTATGTAAGACGTTCAACAGCGTAAGTATTACAGAATTTACTACAAGCATATACTCAACTATAATTAGTGCTATATATTGTATGAGTTACAAAGAAGCTATGTTCAATTATGATATTAAATGGAGTTTATTTATTTACTGATTGTTGATAGCAACTCTACAATGAGGTATTTCTTTGTTTATGGCATATCATTTCTGAAATGATATGCCTCTTCATTGAGATTTCAATCGATACATTCGGTGGGTAAAACTTTGATTCGTAATAGTTATATTATTATGTATGAATATAAGATCGGAAACTTTGTGATATTATTAATATTATCAAAATATTAAGTTAATGCGCTTCTATACCTGTTTTCGAAGTAAGGCATCCAAATGCATCCAAAATTATGTTAAGACATTTACTCAAGCATAAGCGTTAACTATTGCAGATGAACTTCTTTATAATTTATGCAACACGTCAACGATTATACTTGAGTGCCACAATCTTGCGTCACTCAATATATGTAGTACCGACATGGTAGTATTTTAAATTTCAACTGTTTGTGAAATTGACGTTTTCAAAATAAATAAATAAAGTTTAGATTGAGATATTTTTGTAAATGTTATTTTTAATTTCAATTTTTTGTGAATTCAACATTTCATACTGAATAAACAAATTTACAAATCCTATTGTGGTGCCTCAGGTAACATAGAAAAGCTATTTTGGATTTATTGATATTGTAATGTTTCCGTCATTTGTGTCGGGTGCTATCTATGTAGTAGATTAAATCTTTTCATTGAGATTTTGGGGTAATATAAAAGACTTTAATATACAAATATTCCTGTATTTTCCCCGTTGAATTTCAACGGGCATTTCTACTAGTATTAAATAATCTGTAATTGAGAATGTTAACGACTTCCTAGGATCTAAAATTTGTAATTCTAAGAATTTCGTAGATGAATCACATTGTTTATTTTCGAGACGTTTTAAGGAGTGGTTCATCGGTTTCTTTTTGCTAAAAGAATTATACAAATAATTATTAATATAAAAATCAGATTCCTTTTAGCATCAGCGAAAGTAAACCTGCTCTTACGATAGCATTTCCTCCTCTGGAAACTTTCGCGATAAAAATCATGAAATGCTCGAAATTATTAATTACATTAAGTAAGCTTTAGTTTCCATAAAATAATTTCTCTTCTTTCAAATAGTTTCGGAAATCCAAATGAAAGAACTGCATTCGCAATTTTTATGAAATTTTTCCATACTGGAAAAATTAACTGTAGATAAAACTACCGACTCGAGTATAAAAAATAATCGCTGCAACGCTTCTTCCCTTTAATATTATAGATTTAAATTTTAAAGCAAAACATTTGGAAAAGTTGATTCATTTTTTGTTTTGGCATGCAGAATTCACCAAAGCTTTCATTATGCGGTACACACGTACATTAAATTATACATGACGAATTTATACCACCAAGCTGTATTACCAAAATATCGAAAGTTTTAATAGAATATTAGCCGACGTAAATATCTTCATCTGGTTATGCTCCGTCGCTATTCCGTAATTGCTCCATTTGGACTGATTCTGGGAGGGAAAAAAATCTTTTTTTTTAAAAGAGCAAAATTGGCCTCTTCGCAATCTCAAAAAAGAAAACTTTTCCCCGAGCTTATTACTTTTTAAAATTATCCGTGGAATCGCGGATTAAGTTTTATTTTTTTTTCATATCTAACCTTGCAACTGCGTACCTTCGCGAGCGCTGGCGGAAGGCGACGGCGAGAGACAGAGAGAGAGAAAAAAAAAGAAAGCGAGAGAGGAATCGAGTAATTCAACTTTAACGCTATATGACCCCTCTTAAGAGTTCCATCTCCTTTACTCTTCCACCTTCCTCATCCCACGCCTTCGACCCTCATTCTCCTTCATTACGACTATTTCCCCCTTAAATTCACTAATATTAGCAACCCTTTCCAAAAAAACCCTCGCTCTCTCTCCCTCCTTCCTCCCACCCTTTCTCCCCCCCTCCCTCTTGGACCTTCATTTCCCCACACTAACCTTCCTCCACTTAGCCCCTCCTTCCACCACAATTTTTTTCCCCGCTCTTATCACCTTAACGCAGCGAGGCCTCCCATTTCCTCCCACCATCTCGACACTCCCTTCTCACCTCCGTGGCCGAGAGCGCTGCGAAGCTGAGATACCGATTATCTCCTCCCCCTCCCCCCTTTCTACCCTCTTACCTTTTTACCCCAACCCCTCTTTAGGCCGAGTCGTCCAATATGCGCTCATGTGTACCTTATGACCATCAAATTATACGTGGAAATCGTTATCTCCCTGGTCCTTACCGCGATCTAGGCAAATATTTCTTAAATATGCGTTAGAAATCGATATTTAGACCTCCATTACCGGAGTCGTTCCATTAAAATTTTGAGTTTTGACCGCGACCGCGTCGCTTGGTCTGTGAGATATTGGACGTTACGATCATCCTGTGGTTTGAATTTTCTGGTCAGTTTATTATTTTTAAAATGAAAATAGAAGCCATTTTAAAATTAAAAAAAAAAGAATTTTGGGATCAACTTTATACCGTATGAAATTCTTACCACCCCCTCTGCTTTCTAGTAGTAGTAATTAGGTTTTTAGGTGCGTCAACAGCTAAGGTTATTTTGTACCGTCAAATTTCTCTCAACATACATCACAACATCCACGCCCGAAGCGGGATTCGAACCCGCGACCTTTGGGTTTGAAGGCATTGAAAAAATTCTAATGCCACATAAACATACTCGATGGGCACAGGGTACTTGCATATTCATCCATCTACATCTGCGTGATATACTGCAAATCACCAGATTGGTGGGTGGCAGGGGGTGCAGCGCACCAAAGTTTACCTAGTGGCTTCCCTCGCGGGTATCACTCTCCTCTTACGGTCCCACATGGTCCTTGGGAAAAACGAACCTTGATGTAGCTCCGTCCTAAAGTCGATCTCTCGCATTTTATCCTCGTGATAGCAGAACAGTTATATATACCATGCATCTTGTATGGAATGGTGTACTGATGTACGCTTTTATGTAGCGAGAACGGGATATTTATCATGCCGCGGACTCATTTTTAACTCATTTAACCATTCAATCGGTTGCCCTCCCCGTTCTCATATTAATCTCAAACTGATAAGAAGTTCAGTTAAGAAAAAACTATTTATATGAATACTGCCAGGAAAGCAGATCGCAGAGTTCTGTCATTAAATTGAAATTGATTTAATCATTAACAATGCCACTTAACAAAAACAATTTTAGTAGTAATTCGATGAAAACGAATGCAGCTACAAGTGTTGTCAACCAGATTCGCTGCTAAGGAGATCGTAGGGTTATAGCGGCGAAATTTCCTCCACTCGTTCAACACCGTTTTGAAAGGTGGAGAAGCGGTGCTATCATGTTAACAAAAGCGGATCAGGTCATGGAATTGAAAATTCGCCTCCTTAGCGAAAAATTTCAACAGCATTATAAATGCTATCGTAAAAAATCTGAATTCGATTGTCAGATATTTCTCAAATATAGTTTTCCACTGTATCGGAGTAATTTGGAAATTTGATAAAGAATACTAAGTACACATCACTCAAACGGAGCTTTTTTTTTATTCTTTCTGGCTCCTCCTCGTCGACGTTTACCCTTTGCCATTTTTTACTCTGATTAGATTCGCAGTCCATTTAATAACACCGTTCGCTTCGATATCTCTCTTTTTCTCTATCATCTTACTTATCTTTCCAGGGTTGCATGAATTAGATTTGAAGCGGGTCTTATTAATTAATTAAACCATCCTGCTAACTCCTTTTCTCTCTCTCTCTATCGTCGGCCACGACCGCATCTTCTTCCCTTATCCCGTAAAAACCCCTTCTCCCCCCCCCCCCCCCCCCACCATCATCCCCCTCCTTCTTTTCCCCACAATCCCTTTTCACGCCCTACCCTCGCAATGCAATTGTCGCCTTCGCCGTCCTTAATCCGTTTACGCCGACCTCATTCCCTTGCTTCATCCCTTATCCTCTCCTCTTCCCCACCACCTCAACATCCCCTACTTTGCCTATCCTCTCCGCCCCTATCTTTAACACATCCGCGAGTAAAGTTAACGGAGTTGGCGCAGGACGTTTAGGGACGGGATCAGGGTCTTTAAAGAGAGAGAGAGAGAGAGAAGAGAGGAAGACTATATATGCAGGGGCGTTATTTTTAGTCCTATCAGTAAAGTGGAATGGGAGACGTATCCCTGATCTCAATATTTAAGTTCAAATGTTTTGTTTCTTCGACCTCTTTCTTAATAATTTTCTCCACGGATCCCAAAAGGTTTAGATGCACTTATGTCCGCGTGGTTGGCGGGACTACATTTCACTACTCCCCCCTATCTTTCTCTCAGACACACGTGCAGACTAACTCATTATCTCGTCTCCGTTCGGAATCTCCTCCCGTCATCCCGTCTGAATCCCTTGGGTTTACGGGTTGATCTAATTTTCAGGACGGAATCCTTCTTCTCTCTCTCCCCCTCCTCCTCTCCACACTGTTTTTCTCCTTAAAGTTATTCTATCTCCCCTTTCATGTACATTTGACTTTTGTCGACGCCAAGGAAGGCGAGAATTTCAATTTTCGTCGTGTTGTTCGGTAAGGGAAGCAGTTTTTTGTCCGATGTTAAAAATGCATCGCATTCTATATGGAAGGACAACAAAAAAAAATCGGTACAACATACATTGTACAAACTTTCTCATATACTAATACGTCGTTTAGTTATCTTTAGAAAATGAAAATCGTATGAGCCTGTTTTTAGAAAATCCGATTTTTGTTAAAGTTGCCCAAGAATAAACTAGGCTTATATTCATCCATTGAGAAAAACAAAATAGGTAGTATTATTGTAGATGCATACTCAAGTAACTGTACGAAATTTGATCAAAATCGTTTTAGCCGTTTTCGAGAAAATCGGATTGTTGTTAAAAATGCTTAGAATAAACTACTCTTAATTATTGATCAATGTCAACCACTTCTATGTATACTCTGCTCAGTATGATAAAATGCCCAAGTACGAGATTTCATTCATTTTCGCTTTACCGTCTAGACTCCAGAGCCAGTAACAGACAGACGGCATTGCGAAAACCACTTTTTCGGATTCAGCGACACGTATATTTCCGTAAAAATCTCGAGGTCGAATTTTTTCGCGATAACAATACTTTCTCGATACTTCGTATGAAAAAGTAAAAATGAGGGTAATTCTGATGTACGTAATTATTACAAACACGATTATTTACAAAATAATTTAACTGCTATGAACTAAGACCTCTGAATTGTGTCTTGTAGACCATGGCTCTATTTTAGCATATGTTAAGATATGCGAAAGCATCGCGTCACTCTCTCTCTCTCTCTCTCACGTAGCATTTCAGAATTGTACGGAAAAAACCTTTGGAATCGCAGTGATGTTAGCGCTAAACTGGCGACGACTTCATTTGAGAGGTACAAGCTGTCATCAAAAAGTTCCCGAGCTGATCGTTTTGTGGGCTTGGTAGTTGGCGGCGTTGGAAAAAGCTTGTCTCTGACCTTTTGTTGCCCATACTGTGTGAGGTGACAACCGTGTGTTACCTCTGATTTGAATCGTTCCAGATTTTCTTGATAGTTTTCTTCCGTAGTCGTAAAAATATTTCCATATTGCTGGCTGGAGGTAGGAAATTTATTCCGATCGCATCTCACGTCTCGCATCATTGGATGCGGCAATGCAAAAGCAAGAGTAAACTTACCTTCTCTCGTCAAGCTTCACTTCGTAAAAATGGACGTTAGCTAACTTATCTTAACATTATATACCCGAAGAACGAAGTATGGTTGGCTTAGCATTAAGATCTTGCTTTAATTTTCAATGTTTTGAATTCCAACCGCGATCCGCAGCCAAAGTTCTGTGGCGCTATTCTTGTCGCGGTACTAATTCAGAGCCGGTGTACAGAATAACCCGAACTCTACATCATTAAACAACAGCATGGTTTTTATTATGCCTTAGCAACGCACCTTAAACGTACACGCAAAGGCTGTGCGTAGAACGTTTCGAATTTTTTTTAGTTATTCGAAAGATTTATCCGCACTTTACCTAATAAAACGACATCCGTAAACTGTAAGTTCGGATTTTGCTCCAGACATTTCGAAGACCCGCCTTGCTTACATATCTGCAGTCGTTTCGCCCCGGTTAAAAGCGTCGCCATAACGTTTCGAATTTATTTTGACACTTAAGACGCCTACATCTCCAAAGATTATCGAAACATATATGCACAGGAAGGATATGACGACGACGTTATTTACCACGCTTAAGAAAGCGAGTGACTTAGATATTCGCTAAAACCAGCTCGCTTAGGACATTCGTACGGATTTTCTCTGCGATATTTCCTCTTGTGCGCTCATTTCTGTGTCGCATGCGTGGAGGGTGCCTGGTTCTCGTTCTATACTATGAAACGAATATGGAAGAAACGTTAGCAAAAAAAATAGAATCCACGGCACGAAGCCTCTCTGTACGTACGAGATAATAAAAGAAAACCTTAAAGAAAATTCTTCGGGAGGTTGCGCGAAGACGACTCCAGGGAATGTGTGTTTATATATATATATATATAGTCAGGAACAGGCGCCTGTCGTTTTTCTTTTTTTGTTCGCCTCTTATTGCCATCCATGCAAATCACGTACTCCTCCTACCCCGCAATAGCATTACTTCAATAATATTCCTCTTCTCCTGCGTTCTGGAACATGCACGAGCATGCGCTCGGTCATCTCTTCTTGTAGGTCACGGCATTTGCGGAAAAATTGTGAAGAAAGTTTTCGTTTTTCATTTTTTTCCGTTTGGAACTCGGGTTCGAGCGGGATTTACCGTTGCTCTTCTTTATTATTTTTCCCCATGATATTTTTACACATTTAATCCCCGTGAATGTCGCATGCTTCTTATTAAATCCTGACGCGAACTGAAATTTATTCTTTCTCGGATCCTTTATCTTGACTCGGAGGGATTCATTTGGATGATTTCTTTTTTTAAAAAAATGGCTTTGGATTTTGTTTCGCATTTTCTCGTTAGACTATTTTTCTTCGAGTTCGAATATTCCGATTCTCTTTTTCCTACCAAGTAATAGTGTTAAACATTTTTAAAGTCTCATTAAAATGTTAACACAACCTGCACTGGCCAGTGTTAGTATGATGATTGGTTTGGCTTTCATCTTAAATTGCGCATTTTCGACTAAAAGAGATTTTAACATCGGAGAATTTTTTTCATTTGGGGCATCATTCTTTTCATTTTTCCTTTTTAACGATAATTGTAGCATTTCGATTTGATAAAAAAATACACGAAGACACAAAGCGCGAGCCTAATTACTCCGTCTATGTTATTTGATCGTTAAGGTAGTATTTAAGTACATATACTGAGTAAAATTGCACACATATTAAACACCCAGGATAAACCGAAATGTTTTTGTTTTTCCTTTCGTGTGAGTACACATGACTTGAAAAGGCGAAAATCCTTGGTTTGAGAGTGCAATAACCATGCGAGGTTTTCGCGCTAACTTCGTAGGCATCTTTACTCAAAAAATAACTACCCAGCAATCTCATAATAGATACCGATGTCATTTGTTTGAGTTAACTCGAATTTATGGTTTATTTAATATATTTAAAATTCTATTTTTAGGTTCATTTGATATTTTGCACAAACATACACACAGTCCTTATTTGAAGTTCGAATTTCTAATTTGTTATAAGCTTGTAGACTTAAGGATAATTTCAGCCAGGAGTGCATTCTCACGCTATTACGTGAAAATGATTGCAATTCCGCTCGTTTTCATTTAGCGCGGTGTTTTCCATGAGCACATTTACCTCGGCAAATGCGAGATACCTGTTTTGAGCATAGATGAGGTTTTATAATATCAGGCCTTTAACGATAACTAGAATGCCAGTTGGAGCTACGCCCGCAATTAATTTTTATTTGAAATTTACCAAGTAATAGCAGTATTGGAAGAAACGCGACTTAGTAACCGAGGAGAATATTATCAGGCTGGTGGAATCTGTAGTATGAGAGAGACTGGGCCTACGAAAAAAATGCTTTCTTTTCGATAAATTAGCCAATGACAAAGCCATGTATTTGGCCATAAAACGTTAAGTAGCGTAATTCATTTCACCATTAAAACGTCAAGTTACGTAAGACGCACACAATTTTTCAACAAAAATTACGGTAAGTAATAACGCTCTCTAGCTTGATTAAATGTAAGAAGTGACTCCACAGTCTCAATTTCGCCCTAAATAAAGTTGTTTGTCTCTCTGTCTTCCTTCCTCCCTCTTCTAGCTATTTTAAATGTTTAAGCTTTCATTTAATTTCATCTAATTTTATTAATTTTTCATGTTTATTCTTCATTACTTTAAAATATATTTTGTGATTCTTATATTCTAAAAACTTGTATATATTATTCTAATTCCACTATTGTTCTTTTATGTATCTAGGGTTTTAGCAGGTTTTTTCCTTCCCCCTTCCTTTCATGGGTGTTTTCCTGCGTGATTTTTACTAGGTTGACCAGGTCAGATCTTTCTCAGGTTTTTAACACAAATACTTCGACTTTTTTTTAGAAGTTTCCGAATTTGTAATTGGATATCTGACATGTTTTTTTCTTTTGTTTATATTCAGATTTTTATTTTTCTGCAATGTGTTTGTATGTGTATATGTATTTATAATCATTATTATTTCTTATTCTCCTTTGCAATTATTAACGTAAGAAGGGACTATATAGTCTCAATTTTGCCTGCAATAAAGTTGTTTTTCTGTATGTTTTTCCTCCGCTCCCAATCCATCGCCCTCCCTCTTTATCTCTTTACTCCAGCACTTTTGCAATTCTCTTCCTCCCTAATTACCTTCCAGCCTATCTCCCTCCCCGCATTTACTCTCGCTTCCTCTACATCTATATAGTCGTTTAGACAAGCAAAAGAGTCATACTAAATGCTAGTCTCATTAGGATTACGTAACTTCGCGAAAAATCAAAAATGAGTGTTGTTATGACAGAGACCTATTTTTCCTACAAAAAATCTGATGTGGCCAACACATGACTTTCTCCATATTTGGGATATAGATATTTAAATTATTATGAATAGCATTATAAGGCTAAATTATTATTTCGTATCGTAAAAGAACACATTCGTCCTTATTGCCGTAAATTAGGTATATTTTGAATAGGTTTACAGAATTCACCGCTACATCAATCACATACATACATACATCCATCCATCCATCCATCCATCCACACACACACACACATCGTTCCGAAAATAGTCTAAACGTGTTCTAGGGACCTCAAAACGTGTATTTCCGTTGAAATCTCGAAGTCGATATTTTTCGTGATCACATTACTTTCCCTATACTACGTATGGAGGAAGTAAAAACACTGAAGTTTTGACGTTAAAAACGAATTTGTATATACCGATTCGACTTGCATTCGAAAATTGACAAAAGGAAAATAAAATGTCATTCTTTTGTTAAAGGCTCGAGTTTGTACGATGATCACGAGCAATTTTTAAATGGTAACGATAAAAGGCTTGTACGCTACGTTTCAGCACTTCCTATGTTATTCAAATGGAGCAAAGAAAAGCTCCTGTAATCCAACTAATGATGTTACTGTAGGATTTTAAGAGTCTAAAATTTACAAGAGGTAAGACCAAGTTAATCCTCAAAGTATGATTCAAACTGGAAATACCTGTTTCGACTTAAAAGCGTTTTGATAGACGAAAAAGTTAAATTTAAATGTTCGCGACACACCCTGAGATATAAAGCAAATGATATAACAGAAAACGACTCATAGAATCAGAGATAAAATTAAATTGTCAACTCTGTGTATATCATAATTTATTGTTTAACAGAGTTGAGTTTTTAAATGAAATAATAAGGATATCTCCATTTAAGGATAAGTTAAAACAAGACTTGAATAGCAATTATCTTACATATTTAACGGTGCAGAAACGTCGAAATTTTAAGGCTTACTACAATATTAGCACGTGAAAAGGTTCGGGACGACAGAAACTGTGTAACGATTAGGACAACAACCGAAAGACGTAAAGAATGGTAAAGATGGGATAGCATCACATTTAAAGAAAAGCCCATGACCTAGGTTTGAGAAACAGAATTACGGAGGACGCTCATAACAAATAGGCGTAGACCAAGGAGACACACGATTAATTGAAATGTTTTCATAAAGACAGGCAATATTTGTAAATCTGTCACACTTAAATTCACTGTAGAGAGGCGAGTTGCTTGACAAGGCTTTCGCTCGGCTTACGGACAATTCACCGAAGGAAAATTCACCGACCACAATTCACCGACGGAAAATTCACCGAAACCACAATTCCCCGAATCACAATTCACCAAATCACAATTCACTGAAAGGTAAATTCACCGACCCACAATTGATCGAATGCAGTATTCACCGAAATTTCCAATTCACCTTATGAAGACGGGGAAGAGCGGAAGTAATATAAGCGGAATGTTGGCAACAATGACACGTAACAATAAACCATTAACGTTTAAGGAGGAATGGGTATGAGGAAGATAGAAGGAAGATGGAATAGTATGACAAAATGAAATAATGGCATCATGGATATCCTTCCATTACAAATAACTCGTACATGAATAATAAATAAACAAATTAAACTCACGGGAGTAGGTGGAGAAGAAGGGGAAGGTTAAACATTAAAGAAAGTAATACTGGCACCATGGGTGTCAATCGATTGCAAATAACTCGTAGATGAATAATTAACAATAAAAAAACAAATTACGCACTCAACGCTTATGGTAGGGGGAGGGAAGGGGGAAGGTTAAACATTTAAAAACAGAATACTAGCACCATGGGTGTCATTCGATTGCAAATAACTCGTAGAGGAATAATAAACATTTACTCAACAAATTACGCAACCAAGGCTTATGGTAGGGGGAGGGAGGGGGAAGGTTAAACATTTAAAAACGGAATACGAGCACCATGGATGTCATTCGATTGCAAATAACTCGCAGATGAATAATAAACAATCAATAAACAAATTACGCACTCAAGGCTTAAGGGAGGGGGAGGGAAGGGGGAAGGTCAAACATTTAGAAACGTAATACTGTCACCATGGGTGTCATTCGATTGCAAATAACTCGTAGGTAAATAATAAACAATAAATAAACAAATTACGCACTCGACGCTTAAGGTAGGGGGGGAGAGGGGGAAGGTTAAACATCTGAAAACAGAATATTAGCACCATGGGTGTCATTCGATTGCGAATAACTCATAGGTGAATAATAAACAAATCATGCACTAATGACTTATGGTAGGGGGAGGGACGGGGGAAGGTTAACATTTAAAAACAGAATACTAGCACCATGGGTGTCATTCGACTGTAAATAACTCGTATGTGAATAATAAACAATAAATAAACGAATTACGCACTCAAAACTTATGGTATGGGGAGGAAAGGGGGAAGGTTAAACATTCAAAAACAGAATACTAGCACCATGGGTGTCATTCGACTGTAAATAACACGTAGATGAATAATAAACAATAAATAAACAAATTACGCACTCAAAGCTTATGGTATGGGGAGGAAAGGGGGAAGGTTCAACATTTAAAAACAGAATACTAGCACCATGGGTGTCATTCGATTACAAATAACTCGCAGATGAATAATTAACAATAAATAAACAAATTACGCACTCAACGCTTATGGTGGGGGGAGGGAAGGGGGAAAGTTGAACATTTAAAAACAGAATACGAGCACCGTGGGTGTCATTCGATTGCGAATAGCTCGTAGATGAATAACAAACAATAAATAAACGACTTACGCATCCAAGGCTTATGGGACGGGGGGGGGAAGGTTTACATTCAAAAACAGAATACTAGCACCATGGGTGTCATTCGATTGCAAATACTCGTTTGTGAATAATAAACAATAAATAAACAAATTACGCACTCAACGCTTATGGTAGGGGGAGGGAAGTTGGAAGGTTAAACATTCAAAAACAGAATACTAGCACCATGGGTGTCATTCGACTGTAAATAACACGTAGATGAATAATAAACAATAAATAAACAAATTACGCACTCAAAGCTTATGGTATGGGGAGGAAAGGGGGAAGGTTCAACATTTAAAAACAGAATACTAGCACCATGGGTGTCATTCGATTACAAATAACTCGCAGATGAATAATTAACAATAAATAAACAAATTACGCACTCAACGCTTATGGTGGGGGGAGGGAAGGGGGAAAGTTGAACATTTAAAAACAGAATACGAGCACCATGAGTGTCATTCGATTGCAAATAACTCGCATGTGAACAATAAACAATAAATAAATAAATTACGCACTCAACGCTTATGGTAGGGGAAGGGAAGGGGGAAGGTTAAACATTCAAAAACAGAATACTAGCACCATGGGTGTCATTCGACTGTAAATAACTCGTATGTGAATAATAAACAATAAATAAACAAATTACGCACTCAAAACTTATGGTATGGGGAGGAAAGGGGGAAGGTTAAACATTCAAAAACAGAATACTAGCACCATGGGTGTCATTCGACTGTAAATAACACGTAGATGAATAATAAACAATAAATAAACAAATTACGCACTCAAAGCTTATGGTATGGGGAGGAAAGGGGGAAGGTTCAACATTTAAAAACAGAATACTAGCACCATGGGTGTCATTCGATTACAAATAACTCGCAGATGAATAATTAACAATAAATAAACAAATTACGCACTCAACGCTTATGGTGGGGGGAGGGAAGGGGGAAAGTTGAACATTTAAAAACAGAATACGAGCACCGTGGGTGTCATTCGATTGCGAATAGCTCGTAGATGAATAATAAACATTAAATGAGTAAATTACGCAACCAAGACTTATGGTAGGGGGAGGGAAGGGGGAAGGTTAAATATTCAAAAACAGAATACTAGCACCATGGGTGTCATTCGACTGTATATAACTGGTAGGTGAATAATAAACAATAAATAAACAAATTACGCACTCAAAGCTTATGGTATGGGGAGGAAAGGGGGAATGTTCAACATTTAAAACCAGAATACTAGCACCATGGGTGTCATTCGACTGTAAATAACTCGTATGTGAATAATAAACAATAAATAAACAAATTACGCACTCAATGCTTATGGTAGGGAGAGGAGAGGGGGAAGGTTAAACATTAAAAAACGGAATACTTTCACCACGGGTGTCATTCGATTGCCACTAACTCGTAGATGAATAATTAATAATAAATAAACAATTTACGCACTCAGGGCTTATGGTAGGGGGAGGGAAGTGGAAAGGTTAAACATTTAAAAACATAATACGAGCACCATGGGTGTCAATTGATTGCAAATAACTCGGAGATGAATAAGAAAGAATAAATAAGGAAAAGGACGCATGCAAGGCTTACGGTAGGGTGAGGAGTTGGTAATTTTTAAACATTTAAAAGCGGAATACTAGCACAATGGGTGTCATTTGATTGCAAATAACTCGTAGATGAATAATAAACAATAAATAAGTAGATGACGCATTCCAGGCTTATGGTAGGGGGAGGAGAGCGGGAAGGTTAATCATTTAAAAACGGAATACTAGCATACTAGCACCATGGGTGTCATTCGGTTGCAAATAACCCGTAGATGAATATAAACAATAAATATACAAATGATGGACTCAAGGCTTATCGTAGGGGGAGGAGAGGGGAAGGTTAAACATTAAAAAAGGTAATACTGGCACCATGAGTGTCATTCGATTGAAAATAACTCGTAGTTGAATTATAAATAAACAAACGACGCACTCAACGCTGATGGTAGGGGGTGAGGGGGTTTATCGTAACTTACAAGTTTTTATAGAAAAAGTTGAATCAAAGCCAATGTTCAATCCTGGATAACATGGGCGTCAGTAAAAAATCTTTCAAGGATGGGCAAAACACAAAAATGCCTATTACCCACGTGCGGGCGCAATTTTTCCCAATCCGGCAAAATTTTACTTAACCGGCCCCCAACTGACCACAAATCCTCACCACTGAATCACTATGAATGAATTTATCACAGTGTTGAATATCCTCTTGAAATTTACTCAAATTATATTTTAAATGGCTAATTTATTTCCCTTAAAGCAGCTTAGAATCAGATCTCGGAATGAGCCGGAACGCACCGGTACGCCGCTCCGGCTCGTCACACGCGCCGATGATACCGTTCTCTTTCGACAGACACATATAAATACCGTCCCGTTTCAAAAAAAATTTCCGTTCCACAGCCAATACAAGCGTTCCGTTTCGTAACATTTTACATTTCGAGCACTGGTTAAAATCCACTCCGATCTGATTAATACTTTGACACAAATACCCTATCTCCCTACACCCGATCTTTCTTCCCCTCACTTTCCTCTTCCCGTCTACATCTCGGTGATATTCAACCCTTTTGATCAGCGTGCCCCTTGGAAAACTTTGAAGATGTGCATACCCACTGGTATTATCACATAATACGAACAATTCCACAGAAAATCTTTAAATGATTAGAATTAATTTTGGTGGACTAAGTTTGTATTCACTGCACCTAATCGTAAAGGTTATGAAAAATGAATCTTTTGCGTATCCTGAAAAAACCTCCCGTATTTCCGGTTGAATACCAATATTTATCTCCTTCCTTCTCGCCATCCTCCCTCTACATCTCTTTCGAGCGCATATAGACACCGCATTGACACTTTTGCATTACACACGTGAAATAATACAACAATTGGCATGGTTAGTTAAAAACGCGGAATTACGCCCAAATTCGAGCGAATCCGAATAGAAGGATAAATTGACTTTCATATTAAGAAATGTTCCTTTTTTTAAAAAAATATTTTTGGTCTGTAGAACGCATGTCAAATTTTCCAATTTTCATTTGCAATAGGAACAAGGGTTGCTGAGCGGAATTTTAAATATTACATATTATCTTACGAGAAATGAAAATAATTGCTAGAGGTCGATCTCGCGACATTTTTCGAGATATATTACGCCGTTACCTTCATATATCCCATTTAAATATCCTGTCAAATTTTCGATCCTCTGTGTACACCATTTAACGAATTGTTAGAATTTCGACACAGCGTGACACACGGACCAAACAAACAACCAGTCAGAGGACAAACCAATTAATACTGCCCTTTATTATAATTGGAATCTTGCACATCAGCAGACGGACGAATAAGGTGAAAACAGAACTTTAAAAAATAACACGAAATAAATCCAAAATCTAAGAAATCGGAATTACAAAGTGGTCATAGGATAAGTATGTATGTACTTCGATTTTTAAAGACGCAAACATAAATGAACAGAGAATGATAACTCTCCTAAAATTCGAAACAACAAGGCAAGCTTCATTTATGACGTTCAATAATCATAATAAAATTCGTTGTATAATTTGTACATCGAGAAGAATACCTTAATGGTTTATGTCTCAGATCCGGGGCCATGTTTTGGAAGACTACCTGCTCTTCCATTTCGACGCTCATTAGAGAGGATCAGCGACCCTCACTAGGACTCGTTGTAGTCTATCCTCACAGCGGTTGGTGAAATTCCCGATCTATCATTGCAAAATTGCAATACTTTTTGCAAATAAGACGATTGAAAGTTACATCATTGCATTGCGGTGAAAATCCTGATTATTGGCGTTTTTTAAACGAAATTCTACGATACATATTAACGGAATTAGTATTCTTTTCACGATTACAATACTATCTCTATACATACGATATACTACATATATAGGAAAGTAAAAAATCAATTCATAATTTCGTTACGTTACGTATAACTTTTTTTTTAGCACTTTGCTGTACGAGCATACGAACTTATACATGACGCACTTGGTCGATTCGTGAATGTGAGTCTGATTTTTTTGGGGTTTTGCTTCGCCCCCTGGATTCTACACTGATTTCTATATGAGAAAGTTTGTACAATGTACATTATACCGATTTTTTCATTTTGTACAACAGTGAGCTCTTGGAAATCTGATCACTTAAATTTTGCTATTAAAAACAGTTTCTAATTTCCTTTCACGTTCCTAAGAATCCGCTAGGAACAAAAATTTCTCTCTCATACCATTATTTTCGTCTCAAACTCAGGGGCAGTCGAATTTACGGCCCCTGTTACCACAAGGGAAAACAAAAGAGAGGGATGGGGGAGGAAAGCGAAGGATGTAAGAGGGGTGGGGAAAGAGCCCTAGGGAAGTGTAACGAAGCCCGATGCGGTGGAAATAAGAAAACCCAAGTGCCGCCTTTTATTATCGGTCGCCGGGGTAGGTAGAAACTGGAGGCTTGCACTGATACCGACTTTCGTGTTTGCATCTAAACTTTAGCCTCGCCATATTTTTTCGTATTCGACGGATATGAAGATGTTGTCTTTTTTCAACGAAAATGAGTTATGACTAACGCAATTTGGGCGAATACGAGACCAACGCATTTGTCGCACCCAGTGAGGTGCCGCCCTAAGGCGGTGTCTTACCTGCTTACCGCCTATAGACGGCCCTGGTGGTATCAATAAATAAGGTATTTGTTACAATAAAGTGACGTTTGAATGGCGAGAATTCTCGCCATCCGTACGCAACGTGATAAGTTTTTTTGCATGTATAGTTTTTCCACGTTTTAAAATAATATCTAATATAATATTTACATTTTTACACATTTCCGTTGCCTATTCACGGGTTTCATGCTTATAAAACATAAAAGTTAACATTTCTGAAAGGAGTAATTACACAAGAAATGATGCTGGACTTGGCGAAAGTGATACGGTCGTAGATCAAATTATCGTTATATTTGAATGCCAAACACTTGGAAGCGGTTTATATACAAACAAATTTGGTTGGTAATTAACTACTAATGAAAATATTACATTTGATGATTAAATCACGTTTTAAAATGTTTAAAACTTCAGAACAATAGAAAACTATTAACGGTAAAACCACAGGTGATTTTCGTTCCAACTGATTGTGAGGTGAAAATTCACTTAAAAGAAAAGAACGTTCTCTTTTTTACAATAATGTTTTAATTATTTTTCTTAACTATATGGCCACCTTATGGTATATCGTCAACTCGTCGTAGTCAATTCGTCGCAGGACAAACTCGTCGCACGTCACTTCGTCGCAGGACAAACTCGTCGCGCATTGCCCCATAAGGAAAGGCCGTAAATCAGTGTAGGGGTTTTTAAGTTTGCTTTTTAAATTATTTCCCGTCAAGTTTCGAACTCATTTAAATTATCATAAAGATTTAGCGTAAATTGTTAGTTACTATCGGAAAAAGTTGAATCAAAGCCAGCGTTCAATCATGGACAACGTTACCTATTCACGAGTTTCATGCTTACAAAACATTTCAGAAAGGCATAATTACACAAGAAATTAAGCTGAGTTTGGCGAAAGTGATACGATAGGAAATGAAATGATCGTTATATTTGAATGCAACACACTTGGAAGCGGATTGTTTACAAATAAATTTGGCCAATTGTTAAGAAAAGCTAAGTGAAAAAGTATTCTTTATAGGTGGTTTCCAGTTTTTAGTAGAATAAAATGTTTTCGTATATATTGCATACGCCCTAGAACTGATAGCGAAACTAAATTCACAAAATCCATTGAAATTCAACGAGCACTTACACTTCCTTAAACATTAAACGTCATATCTCAGCTTCAATCACTCCAATATGAACAATTATTTTTATCGTCATATAGCCTATGTTACCCGCGGGGAAAAATTACAGATCTATGCGAAGTGTGGTCGCGATATCTTCAAAGGTGTGGAAATCACAATCTGTGAAGTCTACGTCTAATTATTTACGTTACTGATGCAGTTTTAAAAACTGTTTGCTTATGAAGAACTCTATTCAACACGAAAATATCATTGAAACTATTTATTATTAATCCTACACTGCAAGCATATTTCAAATTCAGAATTTTTGCAATTTCGAATTTTTCGAAACGGTTTTATCCAAAAACATATAACCGTTACAAATTTCAAGTTCAGCTGAAAGTGCCTTATAATTTTTGTTCTCGTATGGGACAATATTATCATTAGAAACCTTTTATTAGTACTACTTCAAGAAATCAGCATATATTTGGTTTCCGTGTAAACAAAGCAAAATTAAAAAACAACATACATTGTACAAACTTTCTCATATATGGGTACTAATGCGTCGTTTAGTTATCTTTAGAAAATGAAAATTGTATGATCCTGTTTTTAGAAAATCCAATTTTTGTTCAAGTTGCCCAAGAATAAACTAGCCTTATGTTCATTCAGTGAGAAAAATGAAATACGTAGTATTATTGTAGATGTATACTCAAGTAACTGTACGAAATTTGATCAAAATCGTTAGAGCCGTTTTTGAGAAAATCGAATTGTTGTTAAAGTTGCCTATAATAAACTAGTCTTATATTCATTTTTTGTGAAATATGAACTATACATTATTATTGAGGACGTAAACACAAGTAACTGTACGAAATCTGATCAAAATCGTTCGAGCCGTTTTTGAGAAAATCGAATTATTGTTAAAAATGTGTAGAATAAACTATTCTTCATTACTGAGCAATGTCAACCATTTCTACGTATACTCTGCTCAGTATGATAAAATGCCTAAGTACGAGATTTCATTCATTTTTGCTCTA
The DNA here is from genome assembly GCA_036926305.1 of Uropetala carovei. Taxonomy (NCBI): domain Eukaryota; kingdom Metazoa; phylum Arthropoda; class Insecta; order Odonata; family Petaluridae; genus Uropetala; species Uropetala carovei. The sequence continues at coordinate 456,930 of JAXCHB010000085.1, forward strand.
CCGTTTAGGCTTCAGAGCCAGTAACAGACAGACATTGCAAAAACCACTTTTTCGGATTCAACGACACCTAAAACATATATTTCCATAAAAATCTCGAGGTGGAATTTTTTCGCGAAAACAATACTTTCTCGATACTTCGTATGAGAAAGTAAAAACGATATTACCTACGTTAAATGTTTTCCCATTTTTAATGCATTGGATTCAAATCCGGCGGCAATGGGAGTTGTCATGGCTGCTTTTAATTGGTGTTGTCATAAAACTAATAAAATCGCGTATTTTTCTGATTCTAAATGTATTTTTACGATAATTCGATCAGGATTCGGATTCTGAACTATTAAGTCTCAAGTTCGAACTATGTTTCTAAGTAATATTAAAATTCAAATGAAAAATAAGCTGCAGTCACCCCCATGTTATTCAAATGGGGAAAATTAAAAAAGGGAATATTAAAAAAAAATTAGAATGATCAATCAAATCGGTTTAAAACCCGACTACACCACTTAACTCTTTATTCCGGTTAAAATGATACCCTTTTCTTGCTTCTAAGTGCTGTCAATTGCTGATTTATAGAAAAACACACACAAACACTTTTCTTTATAGATATCTATAGACTATAGATAGACTAGAGATAGGTAGATAGATGCAGATTACTATTTAACCACTAGCAAAACTGCCCGGCGTTGCTCGGGTTGATATGATATTTGGCACTTTCCAATGTTAAAAACTTAAAATAAATACCTTTTTTCATGATTAAATACTACATTTTACCGGAAATCGGCTTTGATGGGATTTATGTCTTTTAGAAATATAAAGTTGATTTTTTCAGATTAATAGGTTTTTATCCCGAGTTCGTATATTCATTTTAAGAAATATAAATTTGCAAAAGAATAAAATTTTGCGAGTCAAGCAATCGATTTTTACTTGTTATCTTATGGAAAAATGTCAATGCCCTTTAATGGCAGCACTGACTAATCCCGAATTCACTAATAAAGAAATCGCAACAAAATTTATTTTATAATCATTATAATTGTTATTTACATAATATATGTATCTTGCAATATACAGTTTACAAGTGAAGTTCAAGTTTCCTGCTGTAAATAAGTCTATCGCGGGACCCTTGGATTTCCTCGGGTCACAGTTTGAAGACCTTTGTCGTAGAAAGCGTCGAAAGATTCTTTCAGGGATAAGTACATACATGAAGGACGCGTCCCACGTCAGGAGGCAAACCTTCCTCCACACCCTAATCACGGGGGGGGGGATACACTTCGAGGTTGAAAGGGTAGAGAGTGGAGCTTCCAATGGTATATGGTCAGAATCGAAAATGTTCCTTCCCGCTGAAACGGAAAGGAAAACATTTAAAATAGCCTCCTCACGGGTAACACTAATTTTTATTGAAGACAGAAACCGAATCTTGACCGAATTAGCGGAAAAATGCGTTTAGAACAAGGGTCTCAAATTCGCGGCCCGCTTGTTCATTTTATGCGGCCTTCTCACTGATCTTCTTCTAATTATATTATTCGGCCCGGCTCATTGTCGAACAATTTTTCCAATTTGGAAATATTTTTAGTCCTTTTGAAGTGTAAGTTTCTCATTTTTGGCCCGCGAACGATTTGCATTAGAGATCTCTGGTTTAGAATCAGAAAAAAAGAAGTGATTTCATCAGTTTTATTACAACAATTACAGACTACCTTTGGTGGTTGACAATTTTCGTGGGTACGTCACTCTAATATCCTTATGTTTCATTCTTTAATCATATAATTATTTATTTATTATGCATATATATTCCGAGTCATAAAAACTCCTCAAAATATTTTTTTAAAGATTAAATTTGGAAACTTTCCTTTAATAATATTTTGCATTTGACAACTTATGTATGGAGGAAGTCATGTGTTGTACACCTCCGTTTATTTATTAGTAAGGCCGGCGAAATTTCGTCTAATTAATTTTTACCCGTTTTAAAATAATTATTAAAAAATGTATAAAATTGTCTTAATTTTCAAATTTAAATATGTATCAATAAAAATAATTTTAAAATTTCGATTAAAATAAACATCGAGAAAAATGTTGTTATAAAGGTAGTTAAATATAATTTTTATATCTTGCATTAAACGTTTGGACCAGACGCCAAAATTTCCGATAAAGTGATCAAGTGCCAAAATTTCCGATGAATATTTTAAAATCCTATGGGAAATTTATCGGAAAATTACTAACCACTCATTCAAATTTAGTTTATGTAGTTAATTTGTGTTTTTATTTTTTAAATTTAAAATATATAAAACCAAATGCCAAATTTCCGCCCGCTCTGAATATTCCAATGAAAACAATATGAAATAGCATTTAAATAACGTAAATCAAAATAAGCATTATATTTCTTATTAAGTTCAATTAGTTTTTTTTCTTTTCTTAATAGCGTGTTCTTGTTGTTAAATTTAGATTTGCCATTATAAACTGGAAATTATTCTGTAATAAGCTTTGCTTTGTTCTTCATACAATGATAAATCTAATAAGGAAGGTTTTGTAAACATTTTACATTGAAAGCTTCAACCGAATTTGTTTATGGAGGAATTTTTTTGTAACAACTCTTCAAATGAAATTTCTCTTTTTACAATATACATAAAGGTTTTAACCTTCTTTTACAGTATTGGGTAACCAATATACAATAACGTTCCTTTATTTTAAATAACTTATTATTTTAAATTTCTTATCTTAGAGCATTTATAAGAATTAGGCAAAATTTCGCAGCGTCTTCATTTCTTATTTCTAGTAATACTGACAGATTTTGAATCTGCAATGACAAATGCAATAAAACGTGAATTCCCCCAAACAAGGAATCGCGGATGTTATTTTCACTTCTCCCAATGCATATACCGTAAGATTCAATCCCATGGACTTCAAAAAAGGTATGAAACAGAGGCAGCATTTGCCTTGCAACTACGCCTATTACCTGCAATAGCATTTGTACCTATAGCACACGTCGTGGAAGCATTCGAATCACTTTGTGACAATAATCTCCTTCCTCCAGAAGCACAAGCTGTAGTGGATTATTACGAAGATACGTGGATTGGTCTTCCACAAAGAGGTCACCGTCGCCGCCAACCACGTTTTTCTCACGACGTGTGGAACTGCTTTGACGGAGTAGTGGAAGGTTTGCCAAAAACCAATAATTCAATTGAAGGATGGCATCGTGGTTTTGAGCAGCAAATTTCTGCCGAACATCCTAGTATATGGAAATTTATTGCTGCCATCCAAAGGGAACAGAGCTTTCACGAAATCCAAATCGAGCAATATATACGCGGCCAAGAAGTTCCTCCTAGCCATAAAAAATATAGAGATTGTGCGGAAAGAATAAATCGGCTTGCTTCAAATTTTGATGTTGGAAATATTTATGATTATTTACGTGGTATTGCACATAACATAGATTATTAAAGTGATATGTAAAAATGAAAGAAACGTATTAAACAATACAGAAATAAATTGTTAAATTAATGAAATTACAGTTGTAAAATTAAAAAAAAATCTATCCATCAAAAGGCTTGGGAATGTTTCCATCCTTAACAACGAAATTCTTGCTTGTTATGTATAATGTAATGAACAACTCAACGTATAAGATTTTTGCTATATCTGCGTTTGCTTATTTGCATTTCATTGGAATAAAATTTAAAATAGTGTATTGTTATTTACTTCCATTGTAGATGAATATCTTTTTGTCATTTGGATATATATTATGAATTTTAGAACTAATAGATAATGATTTAACATGAACAAATTAATTATGCGGTAAGATGCTTAACACCAGAGATTGCAATCCCGGCGGGATTTTTCAATCCCGGGATTTCGGGATTCACTTTCTCCAATCCTGGGATCCCGGGATTGGCCTTTATTACGATTCTACGTATAAATAAAAAGAAAACGTTCTAGATGAATGAACTGCATAATAAAATATGACTTTTAGAATTAAAGGACTCCTATTATGTTCTACTGTAAGATTGTGAAATGTCATTATTGTTATGCACACCTATGCCATTTGAGCTATAAATTCAAACCAGAGCTGCAAACCACTTCAACATTTGGGAGTGGTTCGGTTCTAAATTTTTGGAAGTGGTTCGGTTCAGACGAGAATTTTGACAAGTGGTTCGGTTCAACTAAATTAATCATTTGAAATACTATTCAGAAATATTTTATCCAATATAAACAAATTACACATTCAGTATCAATCTGTAAGTAAATCAATCCGCAGTCATTATTATTTTAAATGAAAGAAGAATTTACTTAAAGAAAGGAAAATTTTATAGTTTAAATATATTACAATACCATCATCATCTTTATTTCTTTTTTTTACCTGTAATACAGATTATTTAGAGGAAAAAAGATTTATAACAATGGCCTTACCGTCCGTCTCCCAATATTTAACCTCTTTAGTTCTACCACCGGCACTTGCCTTTATTTTCCTTATTCCCACACACACACCCAGTGCCGCATTGATAATTTCCTCCCTCCTCTCTCTGGGGTTCACCCTCTCTCCGTCTTCCACAAGACCTTTCTTTTAGTCCTTCCCCCATCTTTCCCAGAACCCTCCCGAGGTGGTCCCCCGCCTTCAGCCTTTCCTTTCCCCTCCCCTTTATCCCTTTACAACCTACCGCAATAACCCTCTGAGACTGGTTCCTCCTTTCCCTCCCCTCCATTCCTTTCCATCTTACACACTACCCTCCCTCCCCACTCTCCACCCATTTTTCTCCATATATACTTTCTATTCTCACCATATCTGCATCTGACGATAGCATTGTTATGCAGTCGTAAGAGAAATAAAAACAATGGAAGTTACAAAGCGTTATTTCTTTGGTTCATTTATAAAAAACAAAATAAAAATTCTTCGCTATATATATCAACGGTCCAGGAAAATTCAATGACCACAATTCACCGAAACACAATTCGTCGATTAGGAGAACTCTTTTCCGTGAGCCTCTATTAAGATTTCCTTGATTGAATGATAGATTTAATTATTGAAGTAGACAGTTTCTTGCTTTCCAATGGCGATGATGCACGGCGTGGGGGGCAGAGAGAGGGAGGGGAGAGAGAGAGAGAGGAGGGAATTAGGGGAGAAGAAGGGTTATGCAGGAATGTAATAATAAAGAGGGTAATGGGAAAAGGAGACAGGGTGAGGGAGGGAGGAAAGGAGAGAGGGGAAAGGGGAGAGACAGAGAGAGGAAGATGTATCAGTAGTGCAAGAAAATAGTATAATACGTCTTTAATAGAATAGTTTTCTATGGGGATGTCATTTGCATCATTAATTAATTCACATTATTATTAATACATTAAAACATTATGCGGGTACAGCCAGAATGCCTCCTCATGAACTGAAGCCATTATCATGCTTCTTAGAAACCTAATGCCATTGAGAGGACTGTGTAATGGTACAACACTTACTGTTACTCGTTCAGGTAAGTTAAGGTAATCATGAACTTTAGTCACTTTTATTATCGAAGGAGTTCCAAGCTAATGAAGTTTAGTCACTTTTATTATAAAGGAGGTTTTAGCACTCAAGAAAACCCTAATTCAATTTTTAAAACATTTATTACTTTCATGTTTAATAAAAATTCAAGTGAATCACAAAACATACTCCTCAATAACATGGCTTACGGAAAATTGAATTGTGGTCGGTGAATTTTCCTAGATCCCAATAACACAAAGTAAAAAGCTATTGAAAAGATCTGAATCACGAAATGCGTTTCGACAAATAAATTACATTGGTTCCATTTGCGGCGCAACAGTGAAGAGGATATAACATAGAAAGGATATATTGACGAGCCTTCGGCTCGCTTTGTATTAATGGGTAGTCGTCTCCGGGCGCTACCCGGAACCAAAGTATCCCTCCTCGTTATCCGGTGATTGGGTTTGTAAATGTCAAGACCGGCCAATCAGTTTCTGTTAATGTTGTCTAAAATTTTCCATAAATAAAACATTTTGGTCATCATGTATTTTAGTGTCTTCATTATGGAATGTAATATGCAGGAGGATAACCGACCAGTACCGAAATATATTATTTATAGCAACATGAACTGATTGTTGTTTGAAGTATACATATCAATTTACATAATAAAAGTGACTGAACTTGAGCTTGGAAACCCTTTGTAATAAAAGTGACTAAACTTAATTAGTTTGGAAATCCTCGAATAATAAAAGTGACTAAACTTCATGATTACTTAAGTTACTTACGTAGTTTTAAAAACAGTTCGCTTTGGAGAACTCTATGCCACACTTTGTGATTCTTTCTTCGCAATTCTTATCGCCATCATTATAACCTATGTTACCTGCACGGTAAAATTATATACCTATGCGAAGTTTTGTGACGATTTCTTAAAAACGAAAACTAAGTAAAATCAGCAAGAACACAATAATCATCAAAAAATAAATCACTAAAGGAACTTACGAAATGATTAAATTTAATGAAAGACAAAAAAGTAAATAGGGAACGTTTAAGAAAAAGAGTGAATATTACCCTCAGACCATTAGCTCGATTCTCTCATCCACGAGTTCTGTAACAAGAAAATTGTCTACATCAACAATATTTAGGAAACAATGAAACTGTTTATCCTATCACAATCTGTGGAAAATCTACGTCCAAATATTTAAGTTATTTATGTAGTTTTAAAAATATCTTGCTTTGGAGAACTGTACGCCACGCAGTAATCTGGCACAGAGAAATTGAAAAACGACATTACGCTAAAACATTTTCAATATAAATGCTTTGGACTGTCACTTTCGGCGACAAAGGGAGTTGTCATGGTAGCTTATAATGGGTATTCTAATAAAACTGATAAAATCACGTGCTAATTTGATAAGAATTCGAATTATGCCTCCGATAAAAATAAACATTTTTCTATTCTTCATAGAATTATTCAAGTCTCAGGTTCGTACCATATTTCTAAGTAAATTTAAAATTCAAGTGAAAAAAAGCTGCACAAGTCCCTTTGTAATTCGAATGAAAAAATAAATTATTGTCTTTTAATTCGGCATTCCAATCAAATCGAAATAAAAACCTTACTACACACACGTATTCGTTCATCCGATTAAAATGTTACCTTACACTTGTTTCTACGTAACGTAGTTATTGCGCTTTAAAATTACATACAAACATTATATATATGTATGTATGTAATGTATGTATGTAATGTATGTATGTATGTAATGTATGTATGTATGTATGTATGTATGTAATGTATGTAATGTATGTATGTAATGTATGTATGTAATATATGTATGTATGTAATGTATGTATGTATGTATGTAATGTATGTATGTATGTATGTATGTATGTATGTATGTATGTAATGTATGTAATGTATGTATGTAATGTATGTATGTATGTAATGTATGTATGTATGTAATGTATGTATGTAATGTATGTAATGTATGTATGTAATGTATGTATGTATGTAATGTATGTATGTATGTATGTAATGTATGTATGTATGTATGTAATGTATGTATGTATGTAATGTATGTATGTATGTAATGTATGTATGTAATGTATGTATGTAATGTATGTATGTAATGTATGTATGTAATGTATGTATGTAATGTATGTATGTATGTAATGTATGTATGTAATGTATGTATGTATGTAATGTATGTATGTAATGTATGTATGTAATGTATGTATGTAATGTATGTAATGTATGTATGTATGTAATGTATGTATGGATGTATGTAATGTATGTATGTAATGTATGTATGTATGTAATGTATGTATGTAATTTATGTATATACGTAATGTATGTAATGTATGTATGTATGTAATGTATGTATGTATGTAATGTATGTATGTAATGTATGTATGTATGGTATGTAATGTATGTATGTAATGTATGTATGTATGTATGTATGTAATGTATGTATGTATGTAATGTATGTATGTAATGTATGTATGTATGTAATGTATGTATGTAATGTATGTATGTATGTATGTAATGTATGTATGTATGTATGTGTGAAATGTAATGTATGTATGTATGTATGTATGTATGTATGTATGTATGTATGTATGAAATGTATGTATGTATGTATGTATGTATGTATGTATGTATGTATGTATGTATGTATGTATGTATGTATGTATGTATGTATGTATGTATGTATGTATGTATGAAATGTAATGTATGTATGTATGAAATGTAATGTATGTATGTATGTATGTATGTATGAAATGTAATGTATGTATGTATGTATGTATGTATGTATGTATGTATGTATGTATGTATGTATGTATGTATGTATGTATGTATGTATGTATGTATGTATGATAATGTAATGTATGTATGTATGTATGTATGTATGTATGAAATGTAATGTATGTATGTATGTATGAAATGTAATGTATGTATGTATGTATGAAATGTAATGTATGTATGTATGTATGAAATGTAATGTATGTATGTATGTATGTATGTATGTATGTATGTATGTATGTATGTATGTATGAATGTAATGTATGTATGTATGTATGTATGAAATGTAATGTATGTATGTATGTATGTATGAAATGTAATGTATGTATGTATGTATGTATGAAATGTATGTATGTATGTATGAAATATAATGTATGTATGTATGTATGTATGAAATGTAATGTATGTATGTATGTATGTATGAAATGTAATGTATGTATGTATGTATGTATGAAATGTACTGTATGTATGTATGAAATGTAATGTATGTATGTATGTATGTATGTATGAAATGTAATGTATGTATGTATGTATGTATGAAATGTAATGTATGTATGTATGTATGAAATGTAATGTATGTATGTATGTATGTATGTATGTATGTATGTATGTATGAAATGTAATGTATGTATGTATGTATGTATGAAATTTAATGTATGTATGTATGTATGTATGAAATGTAATGTATGTATGTATGAAATGTAATGTATGTATGTATGTATGTATGTATGTATGTATGTTGAATGTAATGTATGTATGTATGTATGTATGTATGTATGTATGTATGTATGTATGTATGTATGAATGTAATGTATGTATGTATGAATGTAATGTATGTATGTATGAAATGTAATGTATGTATGTATGTATGTATGAAATGTAATGTATGTATGTATGAAATGAAATGTATGTATGTATGTATGTATGAAATGTATGTATGTATGTATGTAATGTATGTATGTATGTATGAAATGTATGATGTATGTATGTATGAAATGTATGTATGTATGTATGTATGTATGTAATGTATGTATGTATGTATGTATGTATGTATGTATGTATGTATGTATGTATGAATGTAATGTATGTATGTATGTATGTGAATGTATGTATGTATGTATGTAATGTATGTATGTATGTATGTGTATGAATGTATGTATGTATGTATGTATGATGTAATGTAATGTATGTATGTATGACATGTAATGTATGTATGTATGTATGTAAGTATGTATGTATGAAATGTAATGTATGTATGTATGAATGTAATGTATGTATGTATGATGGTATGTATGTAGTATGTATGAATGTAATGTATGTATAGTATGTATGTATGTATGTATGAATGTATGTATGTATGTATGTATGAATGTAATGTATGTATGTATGTATGTATGTATGAATGTATGTATGTATGTATGTATGAAATGTAATGTATGTATGTATGTATGTATGAAATGTAATGTATATATGTATGTATGAAATGTAATGTATGTATGTATGTATGTATGAAATGTAATGTATGTATGTATGTATGAATGTAATGTATGTATGTATGTATGTATGTATGGTATGTTTGTATGAATGTAATGTAATGTATGTATGTATGTATGAAATGTATGTATGTATGTATGTATGGTATGTATGAATGTATGTATGTATGTATGTATGAATGTAAGTAATGTATGTATGTATGTATGTATGTATGTATTGAAATGAATGTATGCATGTATGTATGTATGTATAGTATGTATGTATGTATGTATGTATGTATGTAATGTATGTATGTATGTGTATATGTATGTAGTATGTATGTATGTATGTATGTATGTATGTATGGATGTATGTATGTATGTATGTATGTATGTATGTATGTATGTATGTATGTAGTATGTATGTATGTATGTTGTATGATGTATGTATGTATGTGTGTATGTATGTAAGTATGTATGTATGTATGGAGTAATATGTATGTAATGTATGTATGTATGTATGTATGTATGTATGTATGTATGTATGTATGTATGTATGTATGTATGTATGTATGTATGTATATGTATGTATGAAATGTATGTATGTAGGTATGTATGAGAATGTATGTATGTTGTATGTATGTATGTATGTATGTATGTATGTGCATGTATGAATGTATGTATGTATGTATGTGAAATGTATGTATGTATGTATGTATGTAGGTATGTATGTATGTGTATGTATGTATGTATGTATGTATGAATGTATGTATGTATGCAGTATGAATGTATGAGACATGTATGTATGAATGTATGTATGTATGAAATGTATGTATGTATGTATGTAATGTAGATGTATGTATGTTATGTATGTATGTATGAAATGAAATGTTAACCTCT